>CAWUFW010019019.1:0-201064 GCA_963921515.1 Calotriton arnoldi | reverse complement strand
GTGGTAGATGGCGGATTTTTTACCACCCGGTATCGTAATGGACACCTTAGTTTGTTCGTGGGTTAGAAAGACATGTTTTTTTCCTTATTTTTATCCCTTCTTCTTGTTTTGATATTTTCTTGCTTAAATGAAATGTTCCCATTTCCTAACCACCATAGACTATGCAAGTACTAATTCAAGTAATTAACAACAAAAAAGTGCCTATAATACATGAAAATATAATATGATAATACCCCACCTGTGCATACTGTGTAAAGTTCTAGTGCTAAATAAAAATGTCATGTCAATGGCCATGAATAGTACAATATTTATATAATTTCTCATGTTTTGCTATTCTGGCCACTAAAAAACCATGTGCAAATGACAGCTGTGCAAAGATATATCTAAGTTAATAAGCCTAAAGTTTTTACAGTACTGAGACAAATGATTCCCACATATAAATAAATACGTATATAGTCTTTTAAATACAATTCACTTGTCTTAAAACCAGATAAAAAATGTTGTTAGTACTAAAAGGATTTTCTAAAACCTTATTATCAAAATTTCATTGTAGAAAAATGTGCAAACATATATATCAAACATCAAAGTTCTTGATTAATTATTTAACTTGAAAAATAAAGCTAACACATAATACACCTCACAAATTTATAACTCACCTTCCAAACTGATTTGTAGAATATAAAATATCTGATACTCTGAAAAGATTTTCTTATGCACACAATAAATGTAATGCACTGCTCTCAGCAAGGCAAAACCAGTAATGGCAAAGTTTCCCTCTCTTTCTACACACAAATAAATGTAAGCAACAAATCACATTGCTTCCTACATTATTTCAAATTGTAAAACACATTTCTATTGGTTAGACATATTAACCCTTACCAACTGACTTTTAAAAGTGCCCAAACTGCTTCTGTAATTTTATGGAGTCACGACTCCACCGTGCACCGAAGCGATGGAACCGCAACTCCATTCGGGAGTTCAAAAATATATTACAAATAAAAATACCACTATTTTTTAAGAACACACCTCTTCTGAAGATAGTACTGACTTGGGAAATCTTACTTTAATAAGATTTCACTTATATATAAATTACAATTTCACATTTTAAGTCCACAGTTAGGTTTAAATCCTTCCCCCATTCTGCTTAATGCCAGTTTCCATATTAACAGTTCATGGAACATTCAACTGAACTCACAGGTCACAAGTTCACTATATTTTCAAGTTTACCACACAATGTTACAAATGCAAACAGCAGGTGTGGTTGACATTTCAAAAATATGAGCTTATCCTATCAACTGTACCTTTTAAATATTTTTTACTAACCAATAAGAAACAAGCTTTTTAAAGAAAGTAACGTGCACCCTATTTTTTAATGTACAATGTTCTTAAACAGCCAATCACTTCTCTACTATTTAAAATACTGCATCTTGTCTACCATTTGACATACCTCTCATTCTACCAACTGACTACCTCAGCTACAGACATCTTTACATTACTTCAAGTCATCCCTTCAAGATGCTTACAGTGTGGATTGTTGGACACAGCTATGTTTTCTGGTGCAAAAGGTATGCTGAACGCAGAGGTATTGACAAAGACCTAGCTTTGCAAAATGTGAATATTAAATGGATTGCACAGAGAGGATTAAAATGGCACCAATTGATGTCTTTGGTGAAAATCTTTTTGCATTTCCAACTCCCTGACCTCATGATTGTGCACTGTGGTGGCAATGATCAAGGCACATTGACTGGAGTAGGTCTGGAAATGCTAATGAAGGACACCTTTGCACAATTGATGTTGCTTTTACCTCAAATTGTCTTGGTATACTCTAACATATGCCAAAGACAGAAATGGAAGTGGTCAAATCAATTCTGTCCACAGATTGAGAAAGCTATAAAGAATGTCAATAAAGCTGTTTCTGCTTACCCCAGAGACCATAGGATGGGCTCCATATATAACAACAATCTACGTTTTGATATGGAGGACATCTACAGAAGTGATGGAGTACACTTCACAGATCAAGGAAACAGAGTCTTTCTCAACAACCTAAAGATCTGCATCCACACTTACATGTAGCTACAACAAACTCACTGTGAAAACAAGGGCTCTTTTTAGAGCCAACCTATAACATATTACTAATTATATATTTTTTTACACATACATATTTATTTATCTTTTTGGTGGATTCGCGCACCCAGCGCAAATCCACAAAACTAAAGCATAGATTAAATGTACTACAACACAACACACTTTTCAAGTTTAACTATTCATTTTTAATTTTATGTATTTCTAACAGCTATATCAATTGTAATCCTGTCATTAACTTCAATCACAGTACCTCTTTAAAACAAATTCACAAATACAACACTACCTTCTAAATTATATACTACTACCACTTCGTGAATTCACCCTGAAGTGGCGTCCTCCCTACCAATCTATCGAAGAATGCCCTTCTTGCGGGTCCTTAAAGGAGAGTGTTGCACATCTCATGTTTGCTTGCCCAGGGTATGCCAAAGCAAGATCTAGGTGGCTTGTGCCTATCTGCAAACAATTAGGCACTTCTGACCACCAAGTGGCTTTGCGCATATTAAAATCTGATCCAAGAACCCTCTTTGTCTGCGGAACTGCCAAGTTCCAGGGCTGCGCCTGGAAAATGAGACACAGGGCTATACAAAGAGCAAACTGACCCTGATTTAGAATCCTTGCGGGCACGCATAGTGGAACCAATGGCCTGGGTGAAGGTATTCCAAATTGTTATATCCTGTAGTGGATATGAAATATTTAATTTCATATTTTATTCACATTTTTAGTGTATTATTTTAGACAGTAATGTAATATTTACTTAGGAACTAATAGTTCTATTTCGAATGTTAGAAAATGTTTGTATCGTCATATTTTATTAATTTTAACAGATTGTATTTTTTTTTCTTGTGTATCGATGAAATGTTTGGTGCTTTTATGATATTTATATCGAAATAAAGCTATTTGACTGATTGACTGATATACTACTTAATTATTTATTTAAGGTGAATTTGCGACTCCAACACGATGTTACATGGGGGGGCTGCGCTGAGAGCCGTGTTGGGGTCATGACTCCAAACTTGAAAGAAAGAAAAAAATGATTCACTTCCATTATTTCATATTTGCCCTGGGGACCCCATCCCCCGGGGCCTCCCATGATTTTTTATGTATAAAAAAAACAGAAGGGGGACCCTTGGCCCCCTCCTCAGGCCAATAGTGGCCCTGGGGACCCCATCCCCGGGAACCTGGCCTCTTTTTTTAAAAATTCAATTAGGGGAGGGGGCTGCGTGGCCCCCCTCCTGGGCCAATTCTGGCCCCAGGGACCCTATCCCCTGGGGCCTGGCCTCACCATTGGGGACTGTGGGGGGAGCCCCAATGCCCCCACGGTCCCAGCTGGGTCCCCGCCTCCTGCGGGAGCCAGAATTGCTTTTGCACAAGGGGAGCTGCAGACATGCAGCTCCCCTTGTGCAAAAGCAATCTGCTCTGGTTTTTGGAAGCGAGAGCAGGTTTCCTGCTCTCGCGTCCAAAAACCAAAGAAGAGTTTTCTATGACCCCGTCCTGTCATAGCAAAGAGCAATGTCCCAGGGTGGGCACCCCAGGACGTTGCAGGAGCCGACCCTGGGGGGTAGTGGTCCCCAGGGCCATCAAGGGCTCCTGGAGGGGGGCCGTGTGGCCCCCTCCCATCATTTGTAAAGCCCCGGGGAGGTGGTGGTCCCTGGGCACGGGGGTCTGTAACGGACCCCTGCATTTGAATATTTAGTGCCTCGGGGAGGTGGTGGTCCCTGGGGCAGTGTGGGGGGCTTGAACCCCCCACACTAATTATTTGTTATAGCCCCAGGGAGGTGGCAGTCCCCAGGGTTTGGGGGGCCCGTGAGGCCCCACACCCAATTTTAACAAAGCCCCAGAGAGGTGGTGGTCCCCGGGGCTTGAAGGGGCCCGCGAGGCCCCCCACCCTTATTTAATTAAAGCCCTGGGGAGGTGGTGGTCACTGGGGCTGCGGGGGGCATGTGCTCCCATGCATAAATTATGAAGCCCCAGGGAGGTGGCAGTCCCCGGGACTGTGGGGGCCCCCGCAGGCCCCCACACCTTAATTTAGAATTGCCCACGAGACCTGGCATAAGTACAACGAATCGCTTCATTTTTTTATTTTCTCACCCAGATTCGCGCACCCGGGACAAAGTCGGTCAATTTAAAAAAAAAAAATGCTTTCTTTGGCCCTGGGGGTCCTTGTGGGACGCCTAAGCAGGCCAAGGGGATCAGGGTGTTTGTTCCCTGCCCCCTTTTCTTATTTTTCATCTTCTTTTTTTTTATTTCTTGTGACTGGGTTACCGAGTCACAAGATGGCTGCCAACACTTCCTGGTTTGGAGTGTTGGCAGCCAATCAGAAGTCAGCTCGTGATTGGGAGGAGTCGCGACTCCTCCTCGGTGCTCAGATATATAATTTTTTTATTTCTTGAATTTCTCTGTAACTACTGAAGGGATTTACACCATTTCAAAAAAAGGTTGCTTTCTGAACCAAGAACTATCTTTTTGCCAAATGTGGTGTAATTCCGTTTAGCAGTTCATGGAAAATTAACATGTGGAAACGTGTTTTGGGACCTCCCTTTTTTTGGGCCCCCACTTGATGAATCATCCCGTACCTTTACAGACAGGAGCTGACCGGAGCACCCCATTAGTTTTGAAAATTTCGTGAAGATTCATCAAACGGCGCCAAAGATATTGGCAAATCAAAAAAACGCTTTTCCTATGGAAACTAGGACCTGATTATAACTACCTACTGGCGAGAGCCAGTAGGTAATATACATATACATATACATATTATCTACTGGCGGTCGCCAGTAGATAGTTATAGTTAGGACCTATTATCCATAGGAAATCCGCGACATTCTATTTGCAATAACGTTGGCACCGGTTGACAAATCTTCGCGAAAGCTTCCAACTTGTTGGGGCGCTCCGGTCCGCTCCTACCCTGCAAGTCTCGGGGTGATACGTCAAGTGGGGGCCGAGAGAAAGGGGGTCCCAAAGCGTGTTTTCCCATTCATTTTCCCATAGGAAACTTTAGACACGGCTACAGCCGAACTGCTGAATGGAATTACACCAAATTTGGCAAAGAGGTAGTTCTTGGTTCAGAAAGAACCCTTTTGTTAAATGGTGTAAATCCGTTCAGTAGTTGCTGAGAAAATCAAAAGTAAAAGTACATATATATCTATGGGCACGGAGGATCCGCGCACCCTCCCGATCACGAGCTGCATGCTAATTGGCTGTCAACACTCCAAATCAGGAAGTGTTGGCAGCCATTTTGTTCCTCGGTAGAACCGAGGGACAGAAACAAGTGCGCAAAGCGCAAAAAGGGGGCACGGTAGAAACACCCTGACCCCCTAGGTCTGCTCAGGGGGTCCCACAAGGACTCCCTAAGCAGAAAAAAGCATTTTTTTTTTTAAATGGGCATATCCCGCTGTGAAAAAAAAAAGAAACAAGTGCGCAAAACGCACAAAGGGGGCAGGGTAGAAACACCCTAACCCCCTAGGCCTGCTCAGGGGGTCCCACAAGGACCCCCTGGGCAAAAAAAAGCATTTTTAAAAAAAAATAAAAAAACGGCATCGCGAGGGAGGCCACGCCCCCTCTTTGACAGCACTCTGCAAACGCGCCCCCTGGCGCGTTTGCAGAGAGGAAGCAATTCCCTTGAATACTGGGGTCCCTGGGGACCAACTAGCCCACCAGGAACCTCCAGTATGCGCCAGGGGGCTGCATTGCAGAGAGGTGTACAGAGGCCACGCCCTTTTACACCTCTCTGCAACGCAGCTCTGTGGCGCTTTGGATATACCTGTTGGGCTAGTTGGCCCCAGGGACCCTCAGGATTCAAGGGGAGTTAATCCCCCGACTTAAAACGCGCCACGGGGCGCGTTTGCACAGTGGTGAAGGGAGGGGCGGGGCTTCAGGTGACATGTGTGCAAACAGGCCCCGTGGCATGTTTTAAGATGGGGGATTAAGTCCCTTGAATCCTGAGGGTCCCTGGAGTCCAACTAGCCCACCATGTACTTCCAAAAAGCGCCACAGAGCTGCCTTGCAGAGAGGTGTAAAAAGGGGTGTGGCCTCTGTACACGTCTCTGCAACGCAGCCCCTGGCGCATACTGGAGGTTCCTGGTGGGCTAGTTGGCCCCAGGGACCCTCATGATTAAGGGGACTTAATCCCCAACTTAAACGCGCCACGGGGCGCGTTGCACAGATGTCACCTCAGGCCCCGCCCCCTCCCTTCACCATTGTGCAAATATTCCTCTAAAATCAGCCGAAATGCGAATTCCGATTTACTCACCTGTTATCAGGAGAGACCTCAGTGCTGCATCTTTCAGCCCAGTACTGATCCTGAAAAGTGATTTTAACCGTACTTACCAGTAACTTGAATTTCCTTCCATAGGATATCATTGCCTGCTTTTTGCTGAAAAAGTTTCTAAGTGTCGATTTTTGAAACATACAAATATTCCTCTAAAATCAGCCGAAATACGAATTCCGATTTACTCACCTGTTATCAGGAGAGACCTCAGTGCTGCATCTTTCAGCCCAGTACTGATCCTGAAAAGTAATTTTAACCGTACTTACCAGTAACTTGAATTTCCTTCCATAGGATATCATTGCCTGCTTTTTGCTGAAAAAGTTTCTAAGTGTCGATTTTTGAAACATACAACTATTCCTCTAAAATCAGCTGAAATACGAATTCCGATTTACTCACCTGTTATCAGGAGAGAACACAGTGCTGCATCTTTTAGCCCAGCACTGACCCTGAAAAGTAATTTTAACCGTACTTACCAGTAACTTGTATTTCCTTCCATAGGAATCCATTGTCTGGTTTTCAGCAGAAAAGTTTCAAAGTGTCGATTTTCACAAACTACAAATATTCCTTAAAAATCGCCTGTATGACTTAAACGCATTCTTTCAACTGTTTACAGGAGATGCACCAGTGCTGGATCCAGGATCCACCACTGAGTGAGAAAAAGTCACGATAACACTACTTACCTGCTAAGTGAATTTCCTCCCATAGGATAACATTGGTGATTCTATGTGAACAAGTTTCTAAGTGTCAACTTGTAAAATACAATAATATTCCTTAAAAATCACTACTGTAACCAAAACGCTTTTACTCAACTGTTTACAGGAGATGTCCCAGGACTGAATATAGGATCCAGTCCTGTGGTTAGAAAAGTAATCCATAAAGTAACTAATTGCATTTAGCTAGAAATTCACATTGAGCTGAATGTTGCATTGTGTTTGAAAATGTGTTGCCCATTGCAACAACTGTAACTACTGTACTTAAAAGTCTATTGCCTATTTGCAAAGTATTTAAAGTAAATTAATTCATTCTGAGAAAGTATATTTTGTAATGTAATGTATAATGTATAAAAAATAAAATATCTAAAAATAAATAGTTTAAAAAAATGTAGTAAATCAGTATGAAAAAAATAAAAATAACAATTAATACATTTAAAAATTGGCATTTACAAAACCTTTGAAATTCACTGAAAAAAACCATAGGTTTCAGACATGTTATAGTTAGGAATTAGCATTTAAAAAACCTTTGAAATTCACTGAAAAAACCATAGGTTTCAGACATGTTATGGTTAGAAATTAGCATTTAAAAAACCTTTGAAATTCACTGAAAAAACCATAGGTTTCAGGCACGTTATAGTTAGAAATTAGCATTTAAAAAACCTTACAAATTCACTGAAAAAACCATAGGTTTTAGGGACAGTTATAGGTACTTGGACATTGCACTCGTACAAAACCCGTGAAATTCCCCCATTATAGTTAGTTCAGCTAACTATAACTCGCGCTCCCGCAATGCACTGCTGATGACGTCACATATTACATCACTCATGACATGGTCAGTGACATCACTGATGACATCTCAAATGACATCACTGATGACATCATCCATGTGATAATTTCATGCATCTTCTCACACCCTAATATAACTTTTGATACACCCACTCTAAATTACAGACTGCCATTCTCAAAACCATAGACACTCCAATACCAATAACTACATACCAACTCACTGATTCTTAGGTCTACACACAAATCCACTCACTCACCCGTACAGTCACTCATACTTACAGTCACTCACTACAGGACTATCATATGCACTCATACACCTATATAAACACTGACACACCGCCACTCATCCATAGAGGTACTCACACACCTAGTCAGTCATGCAAAAAATTAATCACACACCCATTTACTCACCTATAGAGTTATACACACACCAGCTCAATAACTCATACAAATACTAGCACATTCTTACGCTCTTATACAATAACTGATACAAGCACACACGCATCCATACAGCCACTCTCACAATCACACACTCTCACGTATAGCCTTTTAAATACTCTAACACACATATATACTTCCTTTTACATATGTAGTTACTCGCACATGTACCACTGAGATATACATTCACTCACTAACACACCCATACACACACTCACCCACCCAAGCAGTCCATCACAGATGCACTCTTCAAATCATGCACCCAGTGAATCACCCACTCACACATCTATGTCGCACACACCCCACCCACACAAACACTCAGGCACCCATACAGATACTCAGACAACCAATCAATAACTCATATAGACACTCATGTAGCTATTCACAAACCCATGCAGCCACTTACACAGCAACAGACAGATGGATACAGACATTCACCCAGTTTAGTCACTAACCCATGCATTCAGTAAGATACGTTTAATCACTCACTTATACAGTTAGTCACGCACCTACTAAATCATCCATTCAGACACTTATACACCCACTCACTCTTCAATACGCCTTTCCCTATATATATTAAACATATTTAAACTTTACAGAACCACACAGTCACTGGATGATGTCATCAGTGATGTCATCAGTGATGTCATTTGAGATGTCATCAGTGATGTCATCAGTGATGTCACTGACCATGTCATGAGTGATGTAATATGTGACGTCATCAGCAGTGCATTGCGGGGGCGCGAGTTATAGTTAGCTGAACTAACTATAGCGGGGGAATTTCACGGGTTTTGTACGAGTGCAATGTCCAAGTAACTATAACTGTCCCTAAAACCTATGGTTTTTTCAGTGAATATATATATATATATATATTCACTGAAAAAACCATAGGTTTCAGGGACGTTATAGTTACAAATTAGCATTTAAAAAACCTTTGAAATTCACTGAAAAAACCATAGGTTTTAGGGACAGTTATAGTTAGTTGGACATTGCACTCGTGCAAAACCCGTGAAATTCCCCGTTATAGTTAGTCCAGCTAACTATAACTCGCGCCCCGCAATGCACTGCTGATGACGTCACATATTACATCACTCATGACATGGTCAGTGACATCACTGATGACATCATTGATGACATCTCAAATGACATCACTGATGACATCACTGATGACATCATCCAGTGACTGTGTGTTTCTGTAAAGTTTAAATATTTTTAATATATATAGGAAAAGACGTATTGAAGAATGAGTGGGTGTGTAAGTGTCTGTATGGATGATTTAGTAGGTGCGTGACTGACTGTATAAGTGAGTGATTTAACGTATCTTACTGAATGCATGGGTTAGTGACTAAACTGGGTGAATGTCTGTATCCGTCTGTCTGTTGCTGTGTAAGTGGCTGCATGTGTTTGAGAATAGCTACATGAGTGTCTATATGAGTTATTGAATGCTTGTGTGAGTATCTGTATGGGTGCCTGAGTGTTTGTGTGGGAGGGTGTGTGCGACTCTGTGCATAGATGTGTGAGTGGGTGATTCACTGGGTGGATGGTTTCAAGAGTGCATCTGTGATAGACTGTATGGGTGGGTAAGTGTGTGTAAGAGTGTGTTAGTGAGTGAATGTATGTCCCAGTGGTACATGTGTGAGTAACTACATATGTGAAAGGCAGTATATATGTGTGTTGGAGTATATAAATAGCTATAAGCAAGAGTGACTGATTGTGATAGTGGCTGTATGGATGAGTGTGTGCTTGTATCAGTGATTGTATAAGAGCGTAAGAATGTGCTAGTATTTGTATGAGTAAGTGAGCTGGTGTGTGTATAACTGTATAGGTGAGTAAATGGTAGTGTGTTTAATTATTTGCATGACTGACTAGGTGTGTGAGTACCTCTATGGATGAGTGGCGGTGTTTGAGTGTCTATATAGGAGTATGAGTGCATATGATAGTCCTGTACTGAGTGACCGTAAATATGAGTGACTGTTCGGGTGAGTGAGTGGATGTGTGCGTAGACCTAAGAATCAGTGAGTGGGTATGTAGTTATTGGTGTTGGAGTGTCTATGGTTTTGCGAATGGCAGTCTGTACTTTAGAGTGGGTGTATCAAAGGTTATATTAGGGTGTGAGAAGATGCATGAAATTATCACATGGATGATGTCATCAGTGATGTCATCAGTGATGTCATTTGAGATGTCATCAGTGATGTCATCAGTGATGTCACTGACCATGTCATGAGTGATGTAATATGTGACGTCATCAGCAGTGCATTGCGGGGCGCGAGTTATAGTTAGCTGGACTAACTATAACGGGGGAATTTCACGGGTTTTGTACGAGTGCAATGTCCAACTAACTATAACTGTCCCTAAAACCTATGGTTTTTCAGTGAATTTCAAAGGTTTTTAAATGCTAATTTGTAACTATAACGTCCCTGAAACCTATGGTTTTTCAGTGAATTTCAAAGGTTTTTAAATGCTAATTTGTAACTATAACATGTCTGAAACCTACGGTTTTTCAGTGAATTTCAAAGGTTTTGTAAATGACAATTTTTAAATGTATTAATTGTTATATAAATTTTTAAAATACTGATTTACTACATTTTTAGAAACAATTTTTTTTACATATTTTATTATTTAAATTACATTGTAATTACATTATACATTACATTACAAAAATACTTTCTCTTAATGAATTACTTTAGTTTAAATACTTTGCAGATAGGCAATAGACTTTTAAGTACAGTAGTTACAGTTGTTGCAATGGGCAACACATTTTCAAACACAATGCAACATTCAGCTCAATGTGAATTTCTAGTTAAATGCAATTAGTTACTTTATGGATTACTTTTCTAACCACAGGACTGGATCCTAGATTCAGTCCTGGGACATCTCCTGTAAACAGTTGAGTAAAAGCGTTTTGGTTACAGTCGTGATTTTTAAGGAATATTATTGTATTTTAAAAGTTGACACTTTGAAACTTTTTCTCATAGAATCACCAATGTTATCCTATGGAAGGAAATTCACTTAGCAGGTAAAAACTGTTATCGTTACTTTTTCTTACTCAGTGTTGGATCCTGGATCCAGCACTGGTGCATCTCCTGTAAACAGTTGAAAGAATGCGTTTAAGTCATACTGTCGATTTTTAAGGAATATTTGTAGTTTGTGAAAATCAACACTTTGAAACTTTTTTGCTGAAAACCAGTCAATGTTAGCCTATGAAGGAAATTCAAGTTACCGGTAAGTACGGTTAAAATTACTTTTGAGGATCAGTACTGGGCTGAAACATGCAGCACTGAGGTCTCTCCTGATAACAGGTGAGTAAATCGGAATTCGTATTTCGGCTGATTTTAGAGGAATATTTTAAAGTTCCAAAACTCCACACTTAGAAGAATTTCCAAGTGAAACCAGTCAATGTTAGCCTATGGAAGGAAATTCAAGTTACTGGTAAGTACGGTTAAAATTACTTTTCAGGACCAGTACTGGGCTGAAAGATGCAGCACTGAGGTCTCTCCTGATAACAGGTGAGTAAATCAGAATTCGGATTTCGGCTGATTTTAGAGGAATATTTGTATGTTTCAAAAATCAACACTTAGAAGAATTTCCAAGTGAAACCAGTCAATGTTAGCCTATGAAGGAAATTCAAGTTACCGGTAAGTACGGTTAAAATTACTTTTCAGGATCAGTACTGGGCTGAAAGATGCAGCACTGAGGTCTCTCCTGATAACAGGTGAGTAAATCGGAATTCGTATTTCGGCTGATTTTAGAGGAATATTTTAAAGTTCCAAAACTCCACACTTAGAAGAATTTCCAAGTGAAACCAGTCAATGTTAGCCTATGAAGGAAATTCAAGTTACCGGTAAGTATGGTTAAAATTACTTTTCAGGATCAGTACTGGGCTTAAAGATGCAGCACTGAGGTCTCTCCTGATAACAGGTGAGTAAATCGGAATTCGTATTTCGGCTGATTTTAGAGGAATATTTTAAAGTTCCAAAACTCCACACTTAGAAGAATTTCCAAGTGAAACCAGTCAATGTTAGCCTATGAAGGAAATTCAAGTTACCGGTAAGTACGGTTAAAATTACTTTTCAGGACCAGTACTGGGCTGAAAGATGCAGCACTGAGGTCTCTCCTGATAACAGGTGAGTAAATCGGAATTCGTATTTCGGCTGATTTTAGAGGAATATTTTAAAGTTCCAAAACTCCACACTTAGAAGAATTTCCAAGTGAAACCAGTCAATGTTAGCCTATGGAAGGAAATTCAAGTTACTGGTAAGTACGGTTAAAATTACTTTTCAGGACCAGTACTGGGCTGAAAGATACAGCACTGAGGTCTCTCCTTATAACAGGTGAGTAAATCGGAATTCCTATTTCGGCTGATTTTAGAGGAATATTTGCACAATGGTGAAGGGAGGGCGGGGCCTGAGGTGACATCTTTGCAAACGCGCCCCGTGGCGCGTTTTAAGTTGGGGGATTAAGTCCCCTTGAATCCTGAGGGTCCCTAGGGGCCAACTAGACCACCAGGAACCTCCAATATGCGCCAGAGGGCTGCGTTGCAGAGACGTGTAGAGAGGCCACACCCCTTTTACACCTCTCTGCAACGCAGCTCTGTGGCGCATTCTGGATGTACCTGTTGGGCTAGTTGGCCCCAAGACCCTCAGGATTGAAGGGGATTTAATTCCCCATCTTAAAACGCGCCACGGGGCCTGTTTGCACACATGTCACCTGAAGCCCCGCCCCCTCCCTTCACCACTGTGCAAACGCTCCCGTGGCGCGTTTTAAGTTGGGGGATTAAGTCCCCTTGAATCCTGAGGGTCCCCGGAGTCCAACTAGCCCACCATATACCTCCAAAAGCGCCACAGAGCTGCGTTGCAGAGAGGTGTAAAAGGGGCGTGGCCTCTGTACACCTCTCTGCAAGGCAGCCCCTAGCGCATACTGGAGGTACCTGGTGGGCTAGTTGGCCTAGAGACCCCCAGTATTCAAGGGGAATTCGTTCCCCTCTGCAAACGCGCCAGGGCGCGTTTGCAGAGTGGTGAAGGAAGGGGCGGGGCCTGCGGGCCCGATCGTTTTTTTTTTTCTCCCTGAAGGGGAGCTGTGTGGCCCCCTTCCTTTTTTCTTTTTTGGGCCCTGGGGACCCCATCCCCCAGGGCCTTACCCCTTTACTTAAATTACCTTAAAAAAAAAAAAACGGGAAGGGGCCGCGTGGCCCCCTTCCCTGGGCCTGTATTGGCCCCGGGGACCCCATCCCCCGGGGCATGGCCTCTATATTTATTTTTTTGGAGGGGGCAGCGTGGCCCCCTCCTCTGGCCATTTTAAGGCCCCGGGGACCCCATCTCCCGGGGCCGGCCTTTCCATTTTTTTTTTTTTAATTTTTTTCTCTTTTTTGGGGAGGGGGCCGCGTGGCCCCCTCCCGAGCCACTACTTGCCCGGGGACCCCATCCCCGGGGCTGGCCCTCTCCGTTGGGGACTGTGGGGGGTCCCCAATACCCCCACAGTCCCGCCGGCTCCCCACGTCCCTTGGGAGCCGGCATTGCTGTTCCACATGGGGAGCAGCTGACATGCTGCTCCCCATGTGGAAAAGCAATCGCTTTGGATATTGGAAGAGAGGCAGGTTTCCCTGCTCTCTCTTCCAATATCCAAAGCAGTTTGCTATGGCAGGACGGGAGCCGCGAGGCTCCGTCCCTGCCATAGCAAACTACAGTGTCCCGGGGGTAGGCACCCCGGGACACTGCAGGAGCCGGCCCTGGGGGTGGTGGTCCCCAGGGCCATCAAGGGCTCCAGGAGGGGGCCGCGCGGCCCCCTCCCATTCAGTACACAGCCCCGGGAGGTGGTGGTCCCCGGGGCTCTGGGGGTCCGTAACGGACCCCCATATTAAAATGTTTAGTGCCCGGGGAGGTGGTGGTCCCCGGGGCGTGTGGAGGGCTGGAGCCCCCCACACAGGTTTAATAATGTATTTAAAAAAAGCCCGGGGAGGTGGTGGTCCCCGGGGCTGCGGGAGGCTCAGAGCCCTCCCGCACCATTACTAAAAAGCCCCGGGGGTGGCGGTCCCCGGGGCTTGGGGGCCCTTTGAGGCCCCACACATTAAATTATCCCCCACCATGCCCCCGGGACTTGGGCCACCCGGGGGCCAATTACATCGAGCGCGGGGACCGGCTTCGATTTTTCGGCAGGATTCGCGCACCTGGCGCATCCTGCCGATTTTAAAATTTTTTTTTTTTTTGCCCAGGGGGTCCTTGTGGGACCCCTGAGCAAACCTAGGGGTCAGGGTGTTTCTACCCTGCCCCCTTTGTGCGCTTTGCGCACTTGTTTCTGTCCCTCGGTTCTACCGAGGGACAAAATAACTGCCAACATTTCCTGAATCGGAATGTTGACAGCCAGCTGACAGCCAATTAACATGCAGCTCGTGATCGGGAGGGTACGCGGACCCTACTCGGCCATAGATATCACTAACTTTTTACTTTTCATTTTCTCAGCAACTACTGAACGGATTTACACCATTTAACAAAAGGGTTCTTTCTGAACCAAGAACTACCTCTTTGCCAAATTTGGTGTAATTCCGTTCAGCAGTTCGAGCTGTAGCCGTGTCTAAAGTTTCCTATGGGAAAATGCATGGGAAAACACGTTTTGGGACCCCCTTTTTCTCGGCCCCCGCTTGACGTATCCCCGAGACTTTCAGGGTAGGAGCGGACCGGAGCGGCCCACGAAGTTTGAAAATTTCGCGAAGATACGTCAACCGGCAAGAGAGTTATTTCAAATAGAATGTCGCGGATTTCCTATGGATAATAGGTTGTAACTATAACTATCTACTGGCGACCGCCAGTAGATAATATATATATATATATATATATATATATATATTATCTACTGGCGGTCGCCAGTAGATAGTTATAGTTAGGACCTATTTTCCATAGGAAATCCGCGATATTCTATTTTAAATAACTCTTGCGTCGGTTGACGAATCTTCGCGAAATTTTCAAACTTTATGGCCCGCTCCGGTCCGCTCCTACCCTGAAAGTTTCGGGGTGATTCGTCAAGCGGGGCCGAGAAAAAAGGGGTCCCAAACGTGTTTTCCCCATTCATTTTCCATAGGAAACTTTAGACACGGCTACAGCCCGAACTGGTGAACGGAATTACACCAAATTTGGCAAAGAGGTAGTTCTTGGTTAACGACCCTTTTGTTAAATGGTGTAAATCCGTTCAGTAGTTGCTGAGAAAATCAAAAGTAAAATCACATATATATCTGGGCGGAGCCTAACCACACATGACATCGTGAGATCTGATTGGCTGTCAGCACTTCATCCTGGAATTTCTGGCAGCCATCTTGGGACCAATATAAATGATAGTACCCCATTGAAATGCATTATAGTGAATCAAAGATTTTGAGGGTTACCAAAAGGAGAACTATAAAGGGTGATAACAGACTTTAGTTACATTAGAATTCATTTGTTGATGGTACCATACTAATTTCAGGAATTGTGGTGTGTTCTAAGGTGATTTTACCCTGTGAAAAACCTTCTGCTGGGATATCATGAATCATGTTTGAGAGAAAACTATTTTCACATGCTTGTCCCATAGAGTTTTGGAAGGTGCTCCAGAAGCTAAAATGAGAGCATATTTTCTGTAAATTCACATTATCTTTCTCAGTCATGTGAGAATGAAGTCTGACATTCTCAGTAAAACATGTACATCCAACAAGGGCAGAGACTGTCAGTTGATTCCTTTGTGTTCTACTGCAGCTTCCCAGAGTGTTCTAAAGAACAACTAGAGTGCTAACAGCCTTACTTATGACAAAAGTATGGCACACCTGAAGCCATCGTGATTGGAATAAACTGGTAACACTTAAAACATTTAATTTAAAAAGGAACAAAATGATGGGGTTCATTTTGTCATAGAAATTATGGTTAGTGCTGTAGAAAGAAAAATTAGGATTTCAAGTGTGATCTCAAATATCTTCCTGTTATATTTCAACAGGAGCAGCCTGCCAGTTGATGCCTTTGTGTTCTACTGCAGCTTCCCAGAGTGTTCTAAAGAACAACTAGAGCGCTAACAGCCTTACTTATGACAAAAGTATGGCACACCTGAAGCCATCTTGATTGGAATAAACTGGTAACACTTAAAACATTTAATTTAAAAAGGAACAAAATGATGGGGTTCATTTTGTCATAGAAATTATGGTTAGTGCTATAGAAAGAAAAATTAGGACGTGTTTCAAGTGAGATCTCAAATATCTTCCTGTTATATTTCACAGGAGCAGCCTGTCAGTTGATGCCTTTGTGTTCTACTGCAGCTTCCCAGAGTGTTCTAAAGAACAACTAGAGTGCTAACAGCCTTACTTATGACAAAAGTATGGCACACATGAAGCCATCTTGATTGGAATAAACTGGTAACACTTAAAACATTTAATTTAAAAGGAACAAAATGATGGGGTTCATTTTGTCATAGAAATTATGGGTAGTGCTGTAGAAAGAAAAATTAGGACATGTTTCAAGTGTGATCTCAAATAGCTTCCTGTTATATTTCAACAGGAGCAGCCTGCCAGTTGATGCCTTTGTGTTCTACTGCAGCTTCCCAGAGTGTTCTAAAGAACAACTAGAGCGCTAACAGCCTTACTTATGACAAAAGTATGGCACACCTGAAGCCACCTTGATTGGAATAAACCGTTAATACTTAAAACATTTAATTTAAAAAGGAACAAAATGAGGGGGTTCTTTTGAAATAGAAATTATGGTTAGTGCTGCAGAAAGAAAAATGAGGGCATGTTTTAAGTGAGATCTCAAATCCTCTTCTACTTCATTAGAAAATTCTGACATGCAGACTGAAACAATCACTTTCAATACCAGCAGCAGACTTCCAGTTAACTCCCTAGTGAGCAGTAGCTTTACTACAGTGATCTAATGAGCAACTAGAGTGCTAACATTCTGAATTTATGGCAAATGTGAGACACATCTGAATGCCTTCTTGATGGAATCAAAGTAAAAAACTGAAAGCATTTCCTACGGAGGAGACTGCAGTAAATTTGGAAATTAGGAAACTTCATAACAAAGAAGTCTTCCAAGATGGCCACCAGAGAAAAAAGAGCCCAAATGTAGCACAAATATTACCCAGATGTAGCCCACATATAGCCCAATGACAAAAGTGTGCAAAACACTTTTTATTTTTAGTTTTTTTGCAGTTTTATGTAGTGCAGACTGGTCAGGTATTGGAGCGTTGCATCTTAAAACATGACCCCTACACTACAAAAACACCACTGCACTACCCTAAACCCTAAAACACTACCCCCAGCACGACCCCCTACACTACACAAGCACCACTGCACTATCCTAAACCCTAAAACACTACCCCCAGCATGACCCCCTACACTACACAAACACCACTGCACTACCCTAAACCCTAAAACACTACCCCCAGCACGACCCCCTACACTACCCAAACACCACTGCACTAACCTAAATCCTAAAACACTACTCCCAGCACGACCCCCTACACTACCCA
Organism: Calotriton arnoldi; assembly: GCA_963921515.1. Lineage (NCBI taxonomy): Eukaryota > Metazoa > Chordata > Amphibia > Caudata > Salamandridae > Calotriton > Calotriton arnoldi. Next base: position 183,304 of record CAWUFW010019019.1, on the reverse strand, counting down.
AACATCACTGCACTACCCTAAAACATGACCCACTACACTACACAAACACCACTGCACTACCCTAAACCCTAAAACACTACCCCCAGCACGACCCCCTACACTACACAAGCACCACTGCACTACCCTAAACCCTAAAACACTACCCCCAGCACGACCCCCTACACTACACAAACACCACTGCACTACCCTAAACCCTAAAACACTACCCCAGCACGATCCCCTACACTACCCAAACACCACTGCACTAATCTAAATCCTAAAACAATACCCCCAGCACGACCCCCTACACTACCCAAACACCACTGCACTACCCTAAAACATGACCCCCTACACTACACAAACACCACTGCACTACCCTAAACCCTAAAACACTACCCCCAGCACGACCCCCTACACTACACAAGCACCAATGCACTACCCTAAACCCTAAAACACTACCCCCAGCACAACCCCCTACACAGCCCGAACACCACTGCACTGCCCTAAACCCTGAAACACCACCCCCAGCAAGACCCCCTACACTGCCCGAACACCACTGCACTGCCCTAAACCCTGAAACACCAGCCCCAGCACGACCCCCTACACTGCCCGAACACCACTGCACTACCCTAAACCCAGAAACACCACCCCCAGCACGACCCCCTACACTGCCCAAGCACCACTGCACTGCCCTAAACCCTGAAACACCAGCCCCAGCACGACCCCCTACACTGCCCGAACACCACTGCACTGCCCTAAACCCTGAAACAACAGCCCCAGCATGACCACCTACACTGCCCGAACACCACTGCACTGCCCTAAACCCTAAAACACCAGCCCCAGCACGACCCCCTACACTGCCCGAACACCACTGCACTGCCCTAAACCATGAAACACCAGCCCCAGCACGGCCCCCTACACTGCCCGAACACCACTGCACTGCCCTAAACCCTGAAACACCAGCCCCAGTATGACCCCCTACACTGCCCAAACACCACTGCACTGCCCTGAACCCTGAAACACCAGCCCCAGCACGACCCACTAAACTGCCCGAACACCACAGCACTGCCCTAAACCCTGAAACACCTCCCTGTGCACGACCCCCTACACTGCCCGAACACCACTGCACTGCCCTAAACCCTGAAACACCACCCCCAGCACGACACCCTACACTGCCCAAACACCACTGCACTGCCCTAAACCCTGAAACACCACCCCCTGCACGACCCCCTACACTGCCCGAAACTACTGCACTGCCCTAAACCCTGAAACACCATCCCCAGCACGACCCCTACATTGCACAAACACCACTGCACTGCCCTAAACCCTGAAACACTACCCCCAGCAAGACCCCCTACACTGCCCAAACACCACTGCACTGCCCTAAACCCTGAAACTTCAACCCCAGCAAGACCCCCTACACTGCCCGAACACCACTGCACTGCCCTAAACCCTGAAACACCAGCCCCAGCACGACCCCCTACATTGCCCGAACACCACTGCACTGCCCTAAACCCTGAAACACCACCCCCTGCATGACCCACTACACTGCCCGAACACCACTGCACTGCCCTAAACCCTGAAACACCACCCCGAGCATGACCCCCTACACTGCCCGAATACCACTGCACTGCCCTAAACCCTGAAACACCACACCCTGCACGACCCCCTACACTGCCCGAACACTACTGCACTGCCCTAAACCCTGAAACACCACCCCCAGCATGACCCCTAAACTGCACCGAACACCACTGCACTGCCTAAACCCTGAAACACTACCCCCAGCAAGACCCTCTACACTGCCCGAACACCACTGCACTGCCTAAACCCTGAAACATCACCCCCAGCACGACCCCCTACACTGCCCGAACACACTGCACTGCCCTAAACCCTGAAACACCACCCCCAGCAAGAACCCCTACACTGCCCGAAGACCACTGCACTGCCCTAAACCCTGAAACACCACCCCCAGCACGTCCCCCTACACTGCCCGAACACCACTGCTCTGCCCTAAACCCTGAAACACCAGCCCCAGCACGACCCCCTACACTGCCCGAACACCACTGCACTGCCCTAAACCCTGAAACACCACCCCCAGCACGACCGCCTACACTGCCTGAACACCACTGCACTGCCCTAAACCCTGAAACACCAGCCCCAGCATGACCCCCTACACTGCCCGAACACCACTGCACTGCCCGAAACCCTCAAACACCAGCCCCAGCATGACCCCTACACTGCCCGAACACCACTGCACTACCATAAACCCTGAAACACCAACCCCAGCATGACCCCCTACACTGCCCGAACACCACTGCATTGCCCTATACCCTGAAACATCACCCCCAGCAAGACCCCCTACACTGCCCGAACACCACTGCCTCCTAAACCCTGAAACACCACCCCAGCACGACCCCCTACACTGCCCAAACACCACTGCTCTGCCCAAAACCCTGAAACACCAGCCCCAGCACGACCCCCTGCACTGCCTGAACACCACTGCACTGCCCTAAACACTGAAACACCAGCCCCAGCACGACCCCCTACACTGCCCGAACACCACTGCACTGCCCTAAACCCTGAAACACCACCCCAGCAAGACCACCTACACTGCCCGAATACCACTGCACTGCCCTAAACCCTGAAACACACCCCCTGCACGACCCCTACACTGCCCGAACACCACTGCACTGCCCTAAACCCTGAAACACTACCCCCAGCATGACCCCCTACACTGCCCGAACACCACTGCACTGCCCTAAACCCTGAAACACTACCCCCAGCATGACCCCCTACACTGCCCGAACACCACTGCACTGCCCTAAACCCTGAAACACCAGCCCCTGCACGACCCCCTACACTGCCCGAACACCACTGCACTGCCCTAAACCCTGAAACACCAGCCCCAGCAGGACCCCCTACACTGCCCGAACACCACTGCACTGTCCTAAACCCTGAAACACCACCCCCAGCATGACCCCCTACACTGCCTGAACACCACTGCACTGCCCTAAACCCTGAAACACCAGCCCCAGCACGACCCCCTACACTGCCCGAACACCACTGCACTGCCCTAAACCCTGAAACACCACCCCCAGCACGACCCCTACACTGCCTGAACACCACTGCCTGCTAAACCCTGAAACACCACCCCCAGCAAGACCCCCTACACTGCCCAAACACCACTGCACTGCCCTACACCCTGAAACACCACCCCCAGCATAACCCCCTACACTGCCCAAACACCACTGCTCTGCCCTAAACACTGAAACAGCCAGCCCCAGCATGACCCCCTACACTGCCCGAACACCACTGCACTGCCCTAAACCCTGAAACACCAGCACCAGCACGACCCCTACACTGCCCGAACACTACTGCACTGCCCTAAACCATGAAACACCATCCCCAGCACGACCCCTACACTGCACAAACACCACTGCACTGCCCTAAACCCTGAAACACCACCCCCAGCAAGACCCCCTACACTGCCCGAACACCACTGCACTGCCCTAAACCCTGAAACATCACCCCAGCAAAACCCCTACACTGCCCGAACACCACTGCCTGCCCTAAACCCTGAAACACCACCCCCAGCAAGACCCCCTACACTGCCCGAACACCACTGCACTGCCCTAAATCCTGAAACACCAGCCCCAGCACAACCCCTACACTGCCTGAACACCACTGCACTGCCCTAAACCCTGAAACACCACCCCGTGCACGACCCCTACACTGCCCGAACACCACTGCACTGCCCTAAACCCTGAAACACCACCCCAGCACGACCCCCAACACTGCCCGAACACCACTACACTGCTCTAAACCCTGAAACACCACCCCCTGCACGACCCCCTACACTGCCCGAACACTACTGCACTGCCCCAAACCCTGAAACACCACCCCCAGCACGACCCCCTACACTGCCTGAACACCACTGCCCCTAAACCGTGAAACACCACCCCCAGCAAGCCCCCTACACTGCCCGAACACCACTGCACTGCCCTAAACCCTGAAACATCACCCCCAACAAGACCCACTACACTGCCCGAACACCACTGCACTGCCCTAAACCCTGAAACACCACCCCCAGCAAGACCCCTACACTGCACGAACACCACTACACTGCCCTAAACCCTGAAACACCAGCCCCAGCACGACCCCCTACACTGCCCGAACACCACTGCACTGCCCTAAACCCTGCAAACTCAACCCCAGCACGACCCCCTACACTACCCGAACACCACTGCACTACCCTAAACACTAAAATACTCCCCCAGCACGATCCCCTACACTACCCGAACACAACTGCACTGCCCTAAACCCTGAAACACTCCCCCAGCATGACCCCCTACACTACCCAAACACTACTGCACTGCCCTAAACCCTGAAACACTACCCCCGCATGACCCCCTACACTACCCGAACACCACTGCCCTAAACCCTGAAACACCACACCCAGCAAGACCCCCTACACTGCCCGAACACCACTGCACTGCCCTAAACCCTGAAACACCATCCCCAGCATGACCCCCTACACTGCCGAACACCACTGCACTACCCTAAACCCTAAAACATGACCCCCAGCACGACCCCCTATACTACACAAACACCACTGCACTACCCTAAACCCTAAAACACTACCCCCTACACTACACAAACACCACTGCACTACCCTAAACCCTAAAAAACTACCCCCGGCAGTACCCCTACACTACCCAAACACCACTGCACTACCCTAAACCCTAAAACACTACCCCCAGCAGTACCCCTACACTACCCAAACACCACTGCACTACCCTAAACCACTACCCCCAGCACGACCCCCTACACTACCCAAACACCACTGCACTACCCTAAACCCTAAAACACTACCCCAGCACAACCCCTACACTACCCAAACACCACTGCACTACCCTAAACCCTAAAACACTACCCCCAGCACGTACTCCCTACACTACCCAAACACCACTGCACTACCCTAAACCCTAAATCTACCCCCAGCATGACCCCCTACACTACACAAACACCACTGCACTACCCTAAACCCTAAAACACTACCCCCAGCACGACCCCTTCACTACCTAAACACAACTGCACAATTTGTTACAGGCGTTGCAACTCAGGCCTGTGGTACTTACTGGAAGTACCTGGTGGGCTAGTTGGGCCCCAGGGACCCTCAGGATTCAAGGTGACCTAATCCCCTAACTTAAAACGCACCACGGGGCGCATTTGCACAGTGGTGAAGGGAGGGGGCGGGCCTCAGGTGACATGTGCGCAAACACGCCCTGTGGTGCGTTTTAAGTTGGGGAAATAATTCCCCTTGAATCCTGAGGGACCCTGGGGACCAACTAGCTCACTCAGGTACCTTCAGTAAGCACAACAGAGTTGCGTTGCAGAGAGGTGAAAAAGGTGTGTGGCCTCGGAACGCCTCTCTGCAACTCAGCTCTGTGGTCCTAACTATAGGTACCTGGGGGCTAGTTGGGCCCCAGGGACCCTCAGGATTCAAGGGGACTTAATCCCGCAACTTAAAACGCGCCACGGGCGCGTTTGCACACATGTCACCTCAGGCCCCTTCCTTCACCACTGTGCAAACGCGCCCTGTAGCGCGTTTTAAGAGGTAGTTTTAATCCCCCTGCCCTATTATGTACTAGGGACTTACAGAGGAGGTCATGCTAATCACAGGGGTACCCCAACGCATAGTGTTCCCTAGTGTATGTAGGTGTTTCACTGTATTCTAAGTGTCTTTTAGCATAGCACTGACTGGTTAGTCAGAGTCAGTTACCACCAGTACCCGTCTGAAAAAGTTGTGGGCACAGGATGATTTTGCAACAAGGCCTCTTTCTGCTCCTCTGTTGGTTCTTTCTGCACATCTTTTGCTTCTTCCTGCACTTTTCTTCGTCTTTGTGGACTTCTGTTGCTTCTTTCTGCATTTCTTTTGCTTCTTTCTGTGCGTTTTTTTCTTCTTTCTTCACATGTCCTACCTCTGTAGGCATAGTTAGAAACTAGCATTTAAAAAACCTTTGAAATTCACTTAAAAATCATAGGTTTCAGGCACGTTATAGTTAGAAATTAGCATTTTAAAAACCTTTGAAATTCACTGAAAAAACCATAGGTTTCAGACACGTTATAGTTAGAAATTAGCATTTAAAAAACCTTTGAAATTCACTGAAAAAACCATAGGTTTTAGGAACAGTTATAATTAGTTGGACATTTCACTCGTACAAAACCATAGAAATTCCCCCGTTATAGTTAGTTCAGCTAACTATAACTCGCGCCCGCAATGCACTGCTGATGACGTCACATATTACATCACTCATGACATGGTCAGTGACATCACTGATGACATCTCAAATGACATCACTGATGACATCATCCATGTGATAATTTCATGCATCTTCTCACACCCTAATATAACTTTTGATACACCCACTCTAAATTACAGACTGCCATTCTCAAAACCATACACACTCCAATACAAATAACTACATACCCACTCACTCACCCGTACAGTCACTCATACTTACAGTCACTCAGTACAGGACTATCATATGCACTCATACACCTATATAAACACTCACACACCGCCACTCATCCATAGAGGTACTCACACACCTAGTCAGTCATGCAAAAAATTAGTCACACACCCATTTACTTACCTATCCAGTTATACACACACCAGCTCACTTACTCATACAAATACTAGCACATTCTTACGCTCTTATACAATAACTGATACAAGCACACACGCATCCATACAGCCACTCTCACCATCACACACTCTCACTTATAGCCATTTAAATACTCTAACATACATATATACTGCCTTTTACATATGTAGTTACTCGCACATGTACCACTGAGATATACATTCACTCACTAACACACCCATACACACACTGACCCACCCAAGCAGTCCATCACAGATGCACTCTTGAAATCATGCACCCAGTGAATCACCCACTCACACATCTATGTACAGAGTCACACACACCCCACCCACACAAACACTCAGGCAGCCATACAGATACTCAGAGAACCAATCAATAACCCATATAGACACTCATGTAGCTATTCGCAAATCCATGCATCCACTTACACACCAACAAACAGACAGATACAGACATTCACACAGTTTAGTCACTAACCATGCATTCAGTAAGATACTTTTAATCACTCACTTGTAGAGTCAGTCACGCACGTACTAAATCATCCATTCAGACACTTATACACCCACTCATTCTTCAATACGCCTTTCCCTATATATATTAAACATATTTAAACTTTACAGAAACGCACAGTCACTGGATGATGTCATCAGTGATGTCATTTGAGATGTCATCAGTGATGTCATTTGAGATATCATCAGTGATGTCATCAGTGATGTCACTGACCATGTCATGAGTGATGTAATATGTGACGTCATCAGCAGTGCATTGCGGGGGCGCGAGTTATAGTTAGCTGAACTAACTATAACGGGGGAATTTCTATGGTTTTGTACGAGTGAAATGTCCAACTAACTATAACTGTTCCTAAAACCTATGGTTTTTTCAGTGAATATATATATATATATATATCCAAAATCGCAGCTCAGTGCAAACGCACTGAAATCGCCTTTCCCCTTCCTCTCACAACGGCGGTCCGCGGCAAGGGGGCGAGCCTCATAACACCAAGCATACGCTGTTACCTCGTAACTTTACAGCAGCCGCGAACACCAAACGACTTTAAAGCAGTTGTTTATTTAGCAGATATATATATATATATATATACTGAAAAAAACTTAGGTTTCAGGCACCTTATAGTTAAATATTAGCATTTACAAAACCTTAGAAATTCACTGAAAAGACCATAGGTTTCAGGGATGTTATAGTTTGTTGGATATTTCACTCATATAAAACCATAGAAATGTCCCCGTTATAGTTAGTTCAGCTAAGTATAACTCGCACCCCTGCAATGCACTGCTGATGCCGTCACATATTATATCATTCATGACATGGTCCGTGACATCACTGATGACATCTCAACTGACATCACTGATGACATCATCCAAGTGAAAATCTGATGCACCTCCTCACACTCTAATATAACCTTTGATACACCCACTGTAAAATACAGACTACCATTTTCGAAACCATCGACACACCAATAACAATTACTACGTACGCACTCACTGAATCCTAGGTCTACACACACATCTACTCATTTACCCATACAAGCACTTATACATACAGTCACTCATCAATACAACACTATCATATGTACTCATACACCTATACAGACACTCACACACTCACCCATGGAGTTACTCACACACCTATTCAGTCATGCACAGAATCAATCACACTCCCATTTCCTCAGCTATACAGTTATACACACACCACCTCACTTTTTAAAACATATGCTAACACATACTTACTCTCTTATACAATCACTGAGACAAGTACAGACTCATCCATACAGCCACTCTCACAATCGCTGACTCTCACATATAGTCATTTATATACTCCAACTCTCACATACACTGCCTTTTATATATGTAGTTACTTGGACATGTACCACTGAGACATCCAATCTCTTACCAACACACCCATACACACACTCACCCGCGCATACAGCTGTTTCCACATGCAATCTTGAACCCATACATCCAGTGAATCAACCATTCACACATCTATGCACAGTCACACACCTCCCACCCTCCCACACACACTAAGTCTCCCATACACATACTCAGACAACCAATCAATAACCCATATAGACACTCATGTAGCTAATGACCAACACATGCAGCAGCTTACACAACAACAGACATACTGATGCACACATTCAGACAGTTTAGTCACTAAAGCATGTATTCAGCAAGACACATTTAATCAGTCACTTATACAGTCAGTCACACACCTACTAAATCCTTCCTCCAGACACTTATACACCCACTCATTCTTCAATATACCTTGGCATATATATAAAACATATTTAAACTTTACAGAAATACACAGTCACTGGATGATGTCATCATTGATGTCATCAGTGATGTCATTTGAGATGTCATCAGTGATGTCACTGACCATGTCATGAATGATGTAATATGTGACGTCATCAGCAGGAATTTCAATGGTTTTATACAAGTGAAATGTCCAGCTAACTATAACATCCCTGAAATCTATGTTTTTTAAGTGAATTTCTAAGGTTTTTTAACCCCTTGCCTGCACATGATGGAACCACGCCGTCATGAGCCACGGGCGGTGTGTGCTCATGACGGCGTGGTTCCGTGATGCTACGGCCGCTCTGCCAACGCGGCAATGATTCCCCGCCTGTGCGGGCGAATTAGTGAGTGGGTGGGGTCGTGACGGAACCACGCCGTCATGAGCACAGCTCGCCCGTGACTCATGACGGTGTGGTTCCATCACAAGCATGGTGGTGCCGTGCTCATCCCCACCCCCCCAGCTCCGTGGCGGAATTACCGCCGTGGCCAAGGGGTTAAATGCTAATTTCTAACTATAACGTGCTTGAAACCTATGGTTTTTTCAGTGAATTTCAAGGGTTTTTTAAATGCTAATTTCTATCTATAACATAACAGTCGCGTTTGCTTAGTGGTGGAGAAAGGTGAGCGTGGCCTTCAAACACCTTTTAGCAATCCCACTGTGTGGGATTTAGCGGATGTAACTGAAGGGATAGTTAGCCCCCAACGTCAACCTTGGTGGCCAACTACCCCTTTTATTAACTCCAGTAAATCCCACACAGCAGAATTGCTAACTTGTTATATCAGGCCCCACACCTTCCCTGCAGCACTCTGCAAATGTGCCCGCTGGTGCATTCTATGTTGGGGGATTAAGTCCCCTCCAATCCTGAGGGTCCCTGGGGGCCAACTAGCCCACCATGTACCTTCAATTTGCGCCACAGAGCTGCGTTGCAGAGAGGTGGTCTGAGGCCACGCCCCTTTTTACACCTCTCTGCAATGCAGCTCTGTGGCGCAAACTGAAGGTACCTGGTGGGCTAGTTGTTCCCCAGAGACCCTCAGGATTGAAGGGGACTTAATCCCCCAAGTTACTACGCACCAGGGGGCTCATTTTCACACCTGCCATATCAGGCCCCGCCCCCTCCCTGCACCACTGTACAAATGCACCCCTTGGCACGTTATAAATTGGAGAATTCTTCTTTTCCTTTTTTTGGGCCCTGGGGACCCCATCCCCCAGGGCCTGACCCCTTTTTTAAAAAATATTACACATTTTGAATGGAAGAGGGCCACGTGGGCCCCCCTTCCATGGCCAATTCCAGCCCTGGGGATCCCATCCCTCAGGGCATTGACACATTTTTTTTTTTTAAGGAGGGGGGCTGCATGGCCCCCCTCCTGAGGCCTCTATTGGCCCGGGGACCCCATCCCCCAGGGCCTTTATTTATTTTTGTTTTTGGGGAGGGGGCTGCGTGGCCCCCCTCCCGGGCCACTTCTAGCCCAGGGGAACCCATCCCCCGGGGCAGGCCCTATCCGTTGGGGACCATGGGGGAGCCCCAATGCCCCCACGGTCCCATCGGCTCCCCGGGTCCTGCAGGAGCCGGCATTGCTTTTCCACATGGGGAGAAGCTGACCTGCAGCTCCCCATGTGGAAAAGCAATCTGCTTTGATTTTGGAAGCGATAGCAGGTTTCCCTGCTCCCGCTTCCAAAATCCAAAGAAGTGTTTGCTATGACAGGGCGGGAGCCGCATGGCTCCCGCCCTGCCATAGCAAACAGCAGTGTCCCGGGGGTGGGCACCCTGAGAAACTGCAGGAGCCAGCCCTGGGGGGTGGCGGTCCCCAGGGCCATCACGGGCTCCAGGAGGGGGGCCACGTGGCCCCCCTCCCTATGTGATTGAAGCCCCGGGGAGGTGGTGGTCCCTGGGGCTTGGGGGTCTGTAATGGACCCCCGCATTTGTATTTTAGTGCCCCGGGGAGGTGGCGGTCCCCGGGGCAAGTAGGGGGGCTCGAGTAAAAAATACAATTCCTATGGAAACTAGGTTCTAACTATAATGATCTACTGGCGACCGCCAGTAGATAATATAGATATAGATATAGATATAGATATAGATAGATAGATATAGATACAGATATAGATATAGATATATATTCACTGAACAAAAACACAGGTTTCAGGGACGTTTTAGTTAGAAATTATCATTTAAAAAACCTTACATATTCACTGAAAAAAACACAGGTTTCAGGGACGTTATAGTTAGGTTGACATTTCACTCATAAAAAAGCAGTGAAACTCAGCCGCTATAAGTTAGCTGAGCTAACTATAACTCACGCCCGCAATGCACTGTTGATGACGTCACATATTACATCACTCATGACATGGTCAGTGATATCACTGATGACATCACTGATGACATCTTAAGTGATTATCTAACATTTTTTAAATGCTAATTCCTAACTATAACGTCCCTGAAACTTCTGTTTTTTTCAGTGAATGTCTAATATTTTTTAAATGCTAATTACTAACTATAACATCCCTGAAACCTGTGTTTTTTAATGCTTTGCTGCGATCGGAATTCCGCCCAGGTGCTGGACATTCCGATCGCGGGCGTGGTCAGCGACGAGCTCAGCTCGTCATGCGCACAGCTCCGACCATGGCAGCATGACGAGCTGAGCCTGGCCATGAGCAGGGAAGGGGTTAAGTGAAAATCTAAGGTTTTGTGACTAGTACTGAATTTTTTAGAGTGGAACAGAAATGCTGCTACATGTTCAACCATTTCTGAGGATTTGCAGTGTATACAAGTTACAGTGCATGTTAAGAAGGCTTTTTTCAAAATATTTTTGAATTTATAAAGGTAATGTAATTTTTGAATCCTTTTTTAATATAAATTTACAAACGTATATATATATTTTTTAAAAACTGTGAGATTCGCTTACCGATCGCCTACTGGTCACAGTGGGTGCGCGAATGCAAGCATCTTGCCGCCATATTTGTTTGTTCACGTAGGATGCACGTAGTGTGCACAACGGGTTCCCAAATTTTCCACTTTTAAAAATGTAAAAACATGTAATAATCTATATATTTTTTAAATCAATTATATATGTTTTATTGAAAGAGTTATAAAAGTGATATTAACATACATATTTTGAATATTTGAGTTCTTATAATGAAGTTACGGAAGCCGCGACAGGCCCTCGTACCCTCACGCACGTATTTCCAGGTACGCGATAGGCACGCAAATTATTTAGTTCTAAAAAACATTTATATATAACCTTATAATATATATTATACCAACAGATTTACATTCAAATTTGTAAATTTACTAGATTTGTAACTGGAATAAATGTATATTACTGTTTAAACATATTTTTGGGATTCACGTCCGGTGCACGGTAAATACGCGGTCCAGTACGCAAATCCCATGTGACTTCAAAAGAAAGGATTTCATTTGTTAAGAAGCTTTCTATTCTAGTACTTGGAGGACCCCACCCAATCTTTTAATTCTTCCAGGAGCATCTTTAGAAGAAACACCTCTTGTGTTTTCTCTCCCTCTTCATTTATTTTTTTATATTTTTTTTAACACTACAAATGGCATCTGCAAATCCACCACAAGATATTCTTGAAGATGAAGAGGAGATGGAAGAACCAACAAACAAACGTAAGGAAAGTGTTGTGTGGGCTTTTTTCTTGATTGCACCTGGGGACAAAAAGTGAATGCACTCAAGGTCACTTGCAATGTGTGCAACAAAGTTTTATCCTGGGGCTCCGAGAAAGAAATACTCTTGTGGAACTTCATCCATGATGAAGGGTCTACAAACGATGCATCCTAACCATCTCACTCGTGAACAGCACCGACGAGAACTGCAACAAACACAACAGGATGATGAAGTCCCAGGAACAAGTACATCTGTGGGATCTACTCCAACAATGCAAACATGTTTGATCATACCAGAGTTTGTACAATTAGAACAGCACTGCAAAAAACTTCTTTGTGCTGGAGAACAATCTATTACAGCAGTTGTTGTAGCTGCAAAAAATCATAAATGTTAATTTGTTTTGTTTTTCCAATGACGTTTTAATTGCAAACTTTTGAAAAGTTTACTGCAGTACATTGCCTTGCTTTTTTCAATCATTTTAAAAGAAAACACCCCAAAAATTAATAAAAAGTTAGAAAAAACATTTTTTTTAAAGAAACAAGGAAACAAAATGGCTGTTTTAGAACTGCCTATTTGGTTAAAGATAGAAAAACTTGTATGTGTTGTATGAATTAGTGCAAGGGTAAGGTCATTATATGAGTGCATGGGTAGTACCTGTAGGGGTGTGCAGAGAACTACGTTCCGCCAGTGGAGCAGAGTTAGCCAGCCACCTCCGACCCCTGGCCTGGTCCCAGCTTCCAAACCTTAGCCAGTCCAGGCAGAGCCTCCCTGAGCCCCGATGGACCCGCATCCACAGCGCCCAGACCCTCGCCTGGCTTGCAGGATGGAGGGCTCCCGCACTCCAGGCCTGCCAGATGGAGCTCAAGCCTGGGCCCAGTCCAGCTTCCAAACCCTAGCCAGGCCAGGGAGATCCTCCCTGGGCCCCAATGGGAACCCGTCCCCAGCACCCAGACCCTCGGCTGGCTTGCAGGACAGGGGGCTCCCACACACCGGGACCTGCCAGATGGAGCTCGAGCCCCAGGCCCGTTCCCAGCTTTCAAACCCTAGCCAGGCCGAGGAGAGCCTCCCAGGGCCCCAATGGACCCCTGTCTACAGCACCCGGACCCTCGGCTAGCTTGCAAGAAGGGGTTTCCTGCACCCCGGGGCCCGCCGGACAGAGCTCAAGCCCCAGGCCCAGTCCCAGCTTCTGAACCCTAGCCAGGCTGGGGAGAGCCTCCTTGGACCCCGATGGGACCCCTGTCCCCAGCACCCAGACCCTCAGCTGGCTTACAGGACAGGGGACTCCCACATCCCGGGGCCTGCCGGACAGAGCTCAAGCCCTGAGCCCGGTCCCAGCTTCTGAACCCTAGCCAGGCCAGGGAGAGCCTCCCTGGGCCCCGATGGACCCCTGTCCACAGCACCCGGACCCTCAGCTGGCTTGCAGGATGGGGGACTCCCACACCCCGGGGCCCGCTGGATGGAGCTCAAGCCATGGGCCTGGTCCCAGCTTCCAAACCCTAGCCAGGCCAGGGAGAGCCTCAACAGGCCCCGATGGGACCCCTGGCCCGAGCGCCCAGACCTTCGGCTGGCTTGCAGGATGGGGGGATCCCACACCCCAGGGCCCACCAGATGGAGCTCAAGCCCTGGGCTGGGTCCCACCTTCTGAACCCAAGCCAGGTTGGGGAGAGGCTCCCTGGGCCCCAATCGACCCCTGTCCCCAGTGCCCAGACCCTCAGCTGGCTTGCTGGATGGGTGGCTCCCACACCCCGGGGCCCGCCGGACAGAGCTCAAGCCCCGGGCCCGTTCAAAGCTTCTGAACCCTAGCCAGGCTGGGGAGTGGCTCCCTGGGCCCCAATGGACCCCCATCCCCAGTGCCCAGACCCTCAGCTGACTTGCAGGATGGGGGCTCCTGCAACCTGGGGCCTACCAGACAGAGCTCAAGACTCGGGCCCTGTCCCAGCTTCCAAACCCTAGCCAGGCCGGAGAGAGACTCCCCAGGCCCCGATGGACCCCCGTCCCCTGCGCCCAGACCCTTGGCTGGCTTGCAGGACAGGAGGCTCCCTCACCCCAGGGTCCGCTAGATGGAGCTCAAGCCCTGGGTCCGGTCCCAGCTTCTGAACCCTATCCAGCCCAGGGAGAGCCTCACCAGGCCCCGGTGGCCCCCCTGGGTGGTGCGGGACATCTGCAAGTTGCTGTCATCCCAGACCGGACCCAGATGTCCCCTGCTCACAGCTTCTCTAAGCTCTCCAGGGCTGGCCTCCTGCCGCTCCTTGCCCTGGAGACAGCGGGGAGCTAGGCAGTCCTCCCAGCTCTGCAGCTGCCCTGCCCTGGCTACTGACTGTCACCCCCCATACCCAGACTCTTATGTGTCAGGGTGCTGACTTGGGCAGGTGTGCCTTCTACCTTCCTAGAGCCCGGGGGGGCAGGAACCAAGGAGGGTTAAGCCCAGGCCACATCCTCTCCCCACCAGCCTGCCCAGGGAGCCCATTTTCCTCGACTATTAAGCCCCCACATAGTGGGGGCTTACAGAACCCTGGGAAAGGACAAACGTTGCAGTCAGTCCAGCCAGCCGGCAGGCCGGCCATCTTGTCAACCAGCCTGCAGGGCCATCTGGTCACCCGGCCCACAGGGCCATCTGGTCATACAGCCTGCAGGGCCATCTGGTGGCACAGCCAGGCGACCAGATTGCCCGGGACAACCCAGTGCCCCAATGGCCTGAGACAGCCGGACCCAGTCACCCTTGCAGTCTGATGACAGTGAGGAGTGATGGAGGCAGCCCCCTTACTTCTGAGCTCCAGTCCCCAAGCGAGCGGCTCTACGCACTGGCCCCCGAGAGAGGCCGGCTATCCCAAGCCAACCATGGCTACATGGCACTGCGTTATCGTTATGGTTTAGGGGGGATTCTGACTTAGAGGCGTTCAGTCATAATCCCACAGATAGCAGCTTCACCCCATTGGCTCCTCAGCCAAGCACATACACCAAATGTCTGAGCCTGTGGTTCCTCTCGTACTGAGCAGGATTACTATTGCAACAACACATCATCAGTAGGGTGAAACTAACCTGTCTCACGATGGTATAAACCCAGCTCACGTTCCCTATTAGTGGGTGAACGATCCAACGCTTGGTGAATTCTGCTTCACAATGAAAGGACGAGCCGACATTGAAGGATCAAAAAGCGACGTCACTATGAACGCTTGCCCGCCACAAGCTAGTTATCCCTGTGGTAACTTTTCTGACACCTCCTGCTTGAAACCCAAAAAGTCAGAAGGATCGTGAGGCCCCGCTTTCACGGTATGTATTCATTCTGAAAATCTAGATCAAGCGAGCTTTTGCCCTTCTGCTCCGCGGGAGGTTTCTGTCCTCCCTGAACTCACCTTAGGACACCTGCGTTATCGTTTGACATACCCCTCCAGTCAAACTCCCCACCTGCCACTGTCCCCGGAGTGGGTTGCGCCCAGCGGACGCCGGACGCTTGGAGCCAGAAGTGAGAGCCCTACGGGGCTCACCTCCCCACCTCACTGGGTAAGTGAAAAAATGATAAAAGTAGTGGTATTTCACCGGCAGCCCGAGGGCCTCCCACTTATCCTACACTTCTCATGTCTCTTCACAGTGCCAGACTAGAGTCAAGCTCAACATGGACTTCTTTCCTCGCTGATTCTGCCAAGGCTGTTCCATTGGCTGTGGTTTTGCTAGATAGTAGGTAGGGACAGTGGGAATCTCATTCATCCATTCATGTGCATCACTAATTAGATGACAAGGCATTTAGCTATTCTGTACCACCTCGCGGTGGCTCATTCTGGGTTATTATGCTGTACAAGTAGCAAAAGTACGATTTCTTCCCCTAGTGATGGTTTCTCTAGTATACAAGACATTTTCTCTCAACATCAGCGCAGCTATGTATTGATTTTCTTTCATTTTATTATGTCTGCTGATCCAGAAATTTGAGGTTGGATTACTTGTTGGGTATTTTATACCATCACCTTGGACAGGAAGATTTACCCATTTTTCAAATTCCTCTTTTCTCCAATCATATGTTGCTACCAGATTCAATTCATAACTCAGAAATCTACTGTCTAAAATGTTGAGTTTGTGTGTTTTGATGATGTTATCAATTTTTTCATTGATTACTTCTCCTGCATACATGAATGATTGAGCTATGTACAGATCTGGAGCTACCCTGAGATACAATAAACTATTGATTTTGTTTAGACCAATTGTCGTACATAACTTTGGTATACTGAGGCCCCCAAAGGATCTTTTCGAATATAGGAGACCATCACATGTGTATGCAGGTAGGTCTAGGAAATGTTTGACATACTTTTTATTGTTTGATCCAGAATGTTTAAAGTTTTAGCTTCTGTTCCTGTCATTTCCATACGTAAATGAGAGTTTAGGGATCAAATATTGACACAATATTTCTATTTTCTGTGTGGGCTTAAGTGGTAGATTGTCGAGTTTTTGAGCCCAGTCAACAAGAACCTCATTAATTTTGTTGTTGCTTGAATGGCCGGTGTGTGGATCAAAGTTCAATCCGAGGTATCTCTCGCTTTCTCCTGGATGAATGTTTTCAATATTTTGTTTTTCAAATTGCCATGGTTTGCAGTTGTTGACCAGGATCTTATCTTTATGGTGACTTATATAAAATCCATGTGTTTTTTTCACATTAAGCTTTTAAGCCTATTGTTTTACTGAATTTTTCAATGATTTTCAGATTTGCACTCATTCCTTCCCAGGTGTTGCTGAGTACTGCAATATCATCTGCAAAGGCAAGAGCGGTGATTTGCTTAATGAGACCATCAGAGCTGAATGTGAAGCCCTTGCCATCTTTCTGAAGATCACAGATCAAGGGATCCATGGCAATATTAAACAACAGTGGGGATAAAGAGTCACCTTGCTTAACTCCCGACTTCATTTGCATTTCTTGAGTTGCTTCATTGTTTTTTCCCTTGAAAAATGTTGTTGAGTCAGTGTATAGGTCTTGTACTAGGTCTCTGATGCATGATGGAACTCTGAGCCTTTCCAGACTCTGTAAAATGTGACCATGGCTGACAGAGTCAAAGGCTTTTGAGATGTCTATGAACACCACTGCTAACGAGCTTCTGTTTTATCGTGCCCCTTTTATGATGTTTTGCAGAAGAGTCAGATTTTCGAGACAACCTCTCACCTTCATGAAGCCTTTTGTCTCGTGGTTCAATTCAACAAAAATGCAAGTCTTTTGGTTAGTATTTTTGTGAACAACTTCATGAATGTTGTACCGATGGTAATTGGACGCCAATTACTGATTTTTTTCAGTTCGCTAATCGGTACATTTTTAGGTATTAAAATCGATTGGTTCTTTTTAATACTTTCTGGCACTCTTCTCATCGATAACCAAGACAACAAGATTCTGGGCAGCAGTCTTGGTTGCCTGCTATGTACGTTGTGTAAGTCATTTAGGCCAATTTTGTCAGGCCCCACTGCTTTCTTTAAATCTGATTCATCGAAGGCTTTAGTTATTTCGAGCAGTGTAATTTCTTTACACAGTCCTCCAATTTCCCATTCATCCGGTATCCGATCAATTGGGATGAATTTGGGATTTTTCTTGTTTTCTTTTCAATTATGTTTTTATAATATTGGAAGATTTCATCCGCATTGATTTGGCAGGTGGCATCTTCTGCCCCATCGGTGATTATCCTGGCAATTTTCTTTTGTCTTTCTTAAACATTGCCTGGTATTCTTTGTAGCTGCCCTTGCTTTTGCATAATTTTTCTTGTGTGTCCGATTGAGCCTTCCATTTTTCTTATCTTTCTTTGCTATCTTGTTTTGTACTGGGGTAATCTGTTGCTCATCTTGAGCAGAGTTCATAGGCTCATTGGGTTCACTCGTTGGTTCGGTACGATTTGCTGGTACAGGACTTATATCATTGGTGTTGTCCGAGATATAAGTCACTATCTCATCCATCAGATCCATAGCAGCATCATGATGCTGGATGTTTTTGGTGTACTTCTTGACTTCTGTGATTCTATCATTCAGTTCATCAAAGTTTTTATTTTTGGCGCTCGTTTCCGATTGATAAAGTCTCTGCGCCTTTCCATTGTTATTTCCACTGAATCACAAGAGTCATTCTCTGAGATATTAGATGCTTGCAGTACATCTTTTGCCGATTTTTTTCTCTTATCTCTTCTATCTCTTCTTTTTTCTGCACTTTGTTTGCTGTTTTTATTGTCAAAATGCGGAACCATCAGCGCATTAATGTTTCTCTTGTTTTCATATGTTTTTTCCAATTCTGCTAATAGCAGTATTTCTTCCTGTGACCATAGTTTTGATGGTTTGCTGCTTGCTAGAGCTGTTAGTCTAGCCTCATTTTGCGCTCTTGGATGTGCATGCCGAGCATGTTGTGATACTCCAATCTTTGATCCGAATCTGAGGTCACAGAAGCTGCATAGGAATGGCAGCACTCCCTTTTGAGGTCTTCCTTTGCATTTGGCATAATGGCATGCAATATTGTGGTATTCAGCTTCATTGTCACATTTTGAGCAATAGGTTTTGAGATAGAAGCCTTTATGCTTGTTAGAGACATGTTTTCTTAGTTCTTTAAATGTTCCCAAAATGTCTCCACACAAGTCACAATTATATTTTTCGCTTGGGTATTTCCAATATGTGACTTTCTTTGTGTAATCACTTTTCTTTGCATTCAATTCCTTGCTGACCTCGTACACATCGGGTAGATTTTTGTGACAATGTCATTCTTGGCTGAGGAGGCCACAAATTCGATGGTTTTGCTGAGGTCTACTGTTATGTCTTCATCTGCTACGGAGGGTAAACTAGGCGCTATAACGTGACCTGAATCGTTGTTGCTTGTTGCATTGTTTGAAGCGGGTGCTGGTTTGTCAAATTCGGTGAGGAGGTTAATGATTTCTGGGAAATATAGCACCTCCTTTCGCCATCTTAACGGGGTTTTTAATCGCCAGGAACTACCCCATCTGGAATTGTGTTCGTTTGCTTCGCCATTTCTCACTATCACGCCGTCGCCATGATAGAACCTTGTTTGGCCTGTCTCCATAGACTTTCCTACGAATAGTCAAGGACTATAGAGGCAGTTACCGGCGGGACCACTGGGAGGTAAAGGCCACTATAACTGAGAATAGGTTAAGAGAGTCATAGTTACTCCCGCCGTTTACCCGCGCTTCATTGAATTTCTTCACTTTGACATTCAGAGCACTGGGCAGAAATCACATTACGTCAACACTAAGCCTGGGCGTAGCTCCCGGAGTTGCACCCCACGGAAATCCACGGAGTTACCAAAAAAACTCCGCAAGATTCCGCGTAGTTCCGCGACCTGGCGGAGTGAGTTGAGGATTGCAGACTTACCTTGAATTAATGCAGTATTTGCTCATAAAATATTAGCTACATAAAATAGCTATTCTACTACACTACCTGTTGCCAGTAGATGGTGCAATTGAGCTTGAATTGAGTAAGAAGCAAACATAGTGCTTGGAGAATTTTACACATGTATATGTTGCTACTTTTGAGGAATATTTTGTTAGGGAAAAGTGTTAATACTCCTTTTGTTTTCACTTTGTGCTTCCTAAAATGCTCCATACCCAGCACAGGTCAATATTCATTTGTGCCACTACCTACTATGACAAAACCTCCCTGCTTTGCTTTGCCAAATGTTGGTATCTGTCCATAACTCTTTATATAACACAAGACGACTACAGAAAATACAAACGGCTGAAGATATTTTTGACATGTGTACCCATCTTAAATTGTGTTGCCTGACCTTAAGCAAACATTCAAAACAATAGTGATCTGCTGAAAAAAGCTGTGAATAAATGTCATCTCGTTTTACAATGAACTATTCTTACCCTAGGCTGACAGTAACAATGCATCCATAACAGGACCCGCATGATTATTTATGTAAACTTTGAAAGAATGGCACACAGGCATCAAAAAGATATTACTCTCCTAATGTAAAAGCACTGTATTAGAGGAGCGTTGAAAAGAGCGTGGGAGACACAATAAACTTGTCTGCTGTCAACGTTGATTCATCAAAAGCCACTAGGAGAGGAGCAGAAGCGACATCACATGTTTTAATTCACAATGGTGACATTCAAGCTCTTGTGCCACTCACCGCTCAGCATTGTCAAAAGCGTTGCATGGAGACTCAGCTATAATAAACTCATATTAATTTAGCCTGATGTTTTTAAGAGCCACACGTGCTGTGATTAATTTTGCAAGAAAATTAGGCTGCAGACCAGTCCCTGAATTATTACAAATATATAAATGAAAGTGCCTCTCGACAGTTGTGTTTGGATCGGGAATTTGGGCTTTACGGATGTGCAGCAATTACAAGTGATTGAAAATGCTTTTTTACGATAGTTGCTAGCTGCCCCGCATTCCACTGCTAATTTTATTTGTCACTCGGAGCTCGGTATCTTATTTGTCTCGGATTTAATTAAAATCAAACCTATTTTGTTATGGCATAAGGTCTTGGTGTCAAATGAGACCAGTTTTAATCGTGAGATTAAAACAGATTGTTAAGGCTTGACAAGGCCTCTCATATTCCTTAGTTCAGATATATCAAGCAACTAATGAGTGAGATGGGTCACCCTGAATACTATGAGAGACCTGATAGTATGGGATGTATTTCGAGAAAGATACTGAAAGCACATTGTCTCGCTCATTTACAATCTAAGAGATGGCATGTTGAGAGCGCTAAATCAACTGTTATGGATAATCAGCTGATGTTATTGTGCACTGGCATTCAAACATATTTGGTTCAAGTGATGAGAAGTTATGATCGAATGCTACTGACATGCTTTCACCTGGGGATTTTCCATAGACTTATAAGCTTCCCAGTTGTAAATGATTGGTCTAAGATTTTGGATCCCTGCCCATGTGATGACGTATCAAGCCAATCTACGCTGCATATTCTTTTATTTTGTAAATTTTACTCTAACCCTAGAATAAGGTTTTTACTGCCCTTTTTAAAAACTTTGGGTTTAAGAAGATGTTGCACAGCTCTACTGATGTTACAAATTCTGGATAATGAATTGATTATAAAGCCTGTTGTTCTTTTTTTAAAAAGTGTCATTAAGTCTAGGAAACCTATGTGTAATTGGAACTCTGACTTTTAATTATGCAGATTTGATGTATTTATTTATGGATATGTGCAATTGAATAATATGATTTTATTGTAAACTGTGCATTATACTTGTGCTTTTATGATTTATCTTTAAATCGAATAAAGCTGCTTTTGATTGATTGATTGATTGATAGGGTGATACAATTTTTTATATATATGTGCAGCTGCATTTGCCTAAACGCTACACTAACTGGGGCGTCATTGTCTTCCCTAGCTCAATTAATCTACTTTCACTCATGACATCCCAGGGTGCTCCAAGGCACTGCACAGACCCAAACATGGGTTAGGGCGGAGAGCGCAGTCAGCGTGGCACATGCATACTCACTCACTACCCATAAAATAAGTTCTCAAGCACAGAGCTCTTGCCGGTGCTCTGGCTGCCCACCACACAATCTATGGCAGGAACCAAAAGCATTCTGCAGCCAGTTCATCCATGAGATCAGCTGGCTGCTCTATCCCGCGTTTCCCCATGGCGGCATCTGAGGCTGGAGGTCCCGTGTGACATCACACGCCCTGCAACCACTGTGACATCAGCGGAGCAGACCAGGCTATGCCGGTGTCACTTCTAATGTTTTCTTTTAGTTTATTTTTTAATTCCAGGCCAACTGTTTTGCTGTGTCCCCCTTCCCACTAAGACAACTCCCGGAATTTGTTTTAAAAAAAACAGCCGCCATGGGGAAACGTGGGATGGAGCAGCCAGCTGATCTCCTACCTCTCCAACTTGCCCTTCAAATTGGACAGTCATCACCACTGTCAATAATATTCCATGTCGGAAAAACAACGTGATGTAATTTAACTGGCGAAGGGATGGGTCACTTACCCGCGAAAGGACTCGGAGGAGGCATTTCATTATTGGTCGGCGACTGCATCCTGTGTCCACTGGTGTTAGCAGTCAGGGCTGGAGAGTCAGAAGGAAGTGCGGCTGGTGGAAAGAACGGCGCATGTCAAAATGCACAAAGACCAAGGCTCTCCCGAGGAGATTCCATATTCAGGTCAGGCAGCTGCAAAATG
Organism: Calotriton arnoldi; assembly: GCA_963921515.1. Taxonomy (NCBI): domain Eukaryota; kingdom Metazoa; phylum Chordata; class Amphibia; order Caudata; family Salamandridae; genus Calotriton; species Calotriton arnoldi. The sequence goes on along the minus strand of CAWUFW010019019.1, from coordinate 160,604 downwards.
CCTTATTTTTATAATGAGGAAGACATCAGGCAACTGTATACTCCGCTCCGCCGCAGGTGCAAAGTGCTTGGCAAACTCCACAAATTAGTCAATACCCGCATCGGGCCTTTGCGATGCTTTGTTTTAATTAAACAGTCGGATTCCCGTGGTCTGCACCAGTTCTAATTCAGCTGCTTGTCGCCGGTGATGGCCCCGCGCCCCCGGGGAGGGGGCACGGGGAGAGGCGACCACCACAGCTGGGGCAATCCACAGGAAGGGCCCTGCTCGTGTCCAGAGTCGCCGTCGGCCCAGAGGGCAGCACCTCGTCCAGCCGTGGTGTGTGCCCTGCCCCGCTTCCCGCCCCAGCCTGACCGACCCAGCCCATAGAGCCAATCCCGAAGTTACGGATCCGACTTGCCGACTTACCTTACCTACATTGTACCAACACGCTGTGGAAACTAGCTGAAATGGCTGTTAGCATCAGCTGAAGCCATTTTGTTTTTGGCAGCCATTTGGTTAGCCATGTGCTTGCCATGTGCTTTCTCCCTCTTCACTGTTGCCTGCTCTTGTATTTCACTTGAGTCAGGAACTACAATTAACTCCTTCAGTATTGAGCCAGAGTACTGCACATGCATAGAAAGGCCTAGCTGGTAGAATACACCTGCTCTTACAGTAACTGTCAGGCTATTTTAACTGATGTCAGCAACTCTGTTACTCCTCCTACTTTGTTGACTAAGTATTTTCCGTTAGTCCTTATATGTGTAATAGCTATTCATGTGTATACTTGTACCGCCTCTTTTTGAGTCTACATGCTAACTCAGCAATAAACTGGGCATAAAAGACCCAGGGTGTCTGTACTCCATAGACTGTCTCATACAGTGGACTGAGGGTACCGTATTGACGCAGTCTCCCTCATGTGAGGTTAATAAACTTGTTATTTTGATATTCCAGCTTCCGTGCCAATCTCTTCTTTGTTGGTTTAAGGACCAGGTGCATCAGTGTACCCCTAAAAAGGCTTTTTATTCCATAAATTGGCACCCGAACGTGGACCTCATCGCAGACGTGGCTATCCAAGGGAGTGGTCTTGACGGAAGGCAGGAATCTACTGAGGAGGTACCCTGCATGAGGAAGCCCTTTGTCTTTGCAGACCAACGTGTTTTCCGGTTTTCCCAATCTGACCCTCCAGGTGTTGGCCGCTCCCGACTGAGATCTTTTTTTGGCGTGAGTATTTTAAAATGACTGTTAGGTCACTCAGAACTTTGCAGTTGGAAGCTGGAGACTTTGGTCTGGTAAGGTTGCCGTAGCAACACTTTTGTTTGGAATAGTTTGGCCAAGATTTTTGGTTTGTTTATTTGTTTGCTGCAGCAAATGAAGGCAGGTAATGAGGAGATTTTTCTCTAATTTTTGAAGTCTTGAACGGCACAAATTGTGTTAAGTGTCATTTGGATATAATATTATATATGCTATAATATGTTTGGCATGCCTGCTCCTAGCACACTTCGTAGAAAGTGTTGCTGTCTTGGAGGTACCAATATGGATTTAGGAAGTACTCAGCTGACTCCCTAAGAGGATACCTAAATGGGTTTAGGTATATTAAAAATGGTATTTCTTCCATGATGACTAGTACACTATGGAACAAATATATATATATAAAAAAGGATCCTGATCTGCACACTTAGTAAAATTCATAAGTGGTGATATTGAGCACTTTTGAGTGTTCTGCCAGCCCAACTGGTAATTTGGTATATTATTGGAAAAGGTCTGAGGCTGCTTTGTCCTAAGTGTTGATTTGTGGGTTAATTGTTTTTTTAGTGTCTATGTGGTTGTGGATTGACACCGGTGGTGATGCTTGAAAGTACTTGTTTCAGTAAGTAGTGACTATCTTTTTTGTGTGAGAATGGCTTGCCTTAGCAAGCAGTGTTGTGTGTTCTGAGTGTATGACCCCCTTCTTGAAAATGTCTGGAATGAGCTCAATTTGGTTTGTTGTCGTAATTCTGTTTTGCAAATGTCATTGAAAGAACTACGGGGCATATTAGCAAGACCGGCGATAAAATTATCGCCGTTTTAGCGGCAGGAAACTGCCGCTAAAACGACGATAATGGGCTTGCTAATATGCGTTATGGAATTCCAATAGAAGCCCAGGTTAGATGTGCAGGACATCTAACCTGGGCTTCTATTGGAATTCTATAACGCATATTATCAAGCCCATTATCGCCGCTTTAGGGGAAAAAATAGGCATCATAGAAAAAAAAAAAAATAATTTGTGTGCTTTGCATAACTAGGACTGAATACAAAATGTTACAGCATTCTCCTTAGATACTAATATTAAAAGGCATTCACATCATCTGAGTAAATTGGTTGCTGCTGAAATAAAAGCACCTTTTTTCACATTACAAGACAATAGATTACTGCTGGCCTGGAATGTCTGTGTTTTAAATAGACTGCGCCGTGCTCAAATTTCCAGCACCAGAAAAAGAGCTTTTAAACAGTTGTTTAACGCTGTCTGGCTGAGAGGAAGCTGTCTGTCAAAACAGACGGAGATCAAACTTTTTCAGGACATTGCAATACAGCAAAGGGTTTTTCTCCTGAAAAAGACGTAGAAGTTGAGGCTTGCTGGTTGTAAAAGCACAACTGAGTAAACAACACATGGCTATGCCCGGCCACAAGCTACAGATCAAGCATGTGCATTAAAGACTACTGATTTTAAAAGTTACAAATACAGCTTCATTATTTTGGATAAAATAGAAAGGATTAAAAAGTAGGGATTTTCTTTCTTGTTGCTTTTCTAAATAAGCAAATCTGTGGTTCTGATGGTAAATAATTACTGCCCTTTAAAAAGTGACACAAACTATTTTATGTTTCAGTACAGCTTCTGTGCTTAGTATTATAAATACATGCATTTAAAGGCAAAAGGAAAAGAATGAGGCTTGCTTTTCATATGTGGAAACATTAAAAGAGTTAGTGATCATTATTAAAAAAAAAGGACTACATAAAAAAAATATTAACAATAATTGCACTAAAATCGTTTTTCTTTTATGATCTTTATAATGCCTAATAATCTTACTGTGACAAATATATAAGCTCCTAGCATCAACGTTGAATTTGAGCAGCACTTTACCACAATGTGGGGAGTGAAATGTGAAATTTCACTTTACCCAGGCATATAAAAACTTATTTTATAAGGGTGCACCTTATACATTTCTGACCCCGTACCCCTGGGATATCTAGAGGAGACCCTGGGGGGTCCCTAATATGCCAAAACAGGACTGTTTTTCAGCTGTGATTCTTCAGAGTTACTTTGAATTGGAAAACCGCATGGAAATAACCTTGCACAGAAATGGGACAGCAGGTTTAAGGGGCAGAGATCGAGTTCTGTATTTAGCAGACCAGCAAAATGCCCACATAGGAGGGGTTTTTCTAATAGGTTTGTTTTGGCAATTCGACCTTGGGAAAGATTCTGAAGGAAGGGATGACAGCACAAAGAGAAAGAGAAGCTTTGCTTATTATTTTTGGCAAAAGACCGGGAGGTTTTGCGCAGTCATAAGAAGGAAAGGAAAGGCAGTAACGTATGTGGGCCCTGTGTAGAGCATAGCTCTGCCATGTATATAGAAATAATGCTTTTAGTTTAAAGATTACTGTGCAAGGGCTACAATAAGGAGGCAATGAAATTCAGTTTGCATTCATGCGCCCTCATGTTACACTAGTACAATTGCTAAAGGAATTGGTAGTTGGTTATTAATGTTTTCTAGCTAGCTCAATGTGCTATTTACCTCCTACAAGTTTGTTTGGGCCCAGCTGCCAAAAATGGGGGTAAATATTGTCGACAGAAGGTCACCTGTTTCAGGTTACCTACTGTCAAATGGGGGAGGAGATTAGGGAGATTAGCTCCTGGGAAAATTAAGGGTACCTAAAATTATGTAACACATTGTCCTTTTTCTTGATTTATGTGCTCTCTCTCTCTCTCTCTCTTTTTCTCACTCTCTCTTGAGCCTGTCTAAGCTGTCTAGGAACGACCAAGAGATGTTTAATTGGCTATTCAGTAATACTGTTTTAAAATTATTGTTAAGATTAATAAAATGAATAAAAAATACGCCATGTTACTGCCCATCCTGTCTGATGAAATTATGAAAGGATGAGTAGTCTAGATTGATGTTCCCTTATTTGACCTTTAAAGGGGAACTATATGTGGGTAGTTTTTGTTCTAAAATTCTCAGGAATTATTGTTTATATTATTCCCATGCTATAGTTATTTATGTAATAAGGATCCCTGTTAAATTAGCAGTTTTAGATTTTCCCGCCGCGCCTATAACATGAGAGCATGGTCCTAAGCATAAAATGTAGGTGTTTTTACATAAGAAAAATCATTTTAGAAGTGTCTGCAAACATGCTGCCTGGGTAATTGCATGAGTGGAGGGGTACTGCTTGGGAGATTGGATGAGTGCATGGGTAGTGCCTGAGTGACTTCATGAGTGCAGGGTAATGTCTGGGTGCTTAGCTCAGTGTATGGGTAGGGCCTGAGTAAAAGTATGACAGCAAGAGTAATGCCTGTGTCACTGGATGAGTACATGGGTAGTGTCTGACCTAATGGATGAGTGCAAAGGTAGCACCTAAGTGAATGGTTGAGTAAAACAGTAGTGACTGAGTGATAGCATGAGTGCATGGGTAGTGCCTGGGTGATTGCATGAGTACAGGGGTACTGCCTGGGTGATTGTATGAGTGCATGGGTAGTGCCTGAGTAAATCGATGAGTGCATGGGTACTACCTGAGTTAAAGAATGAGTACAAGGGTAATGCCTAGGTCACTGGATGAGTGCATGAGTAGTACCTGAGAGAATGGATGAGTTCATGGATAGTTCCTGAGTCAATGGTTGACTGCAAGAATAGTGCTTGAGTGATTGCATGAGTCGATAAGTAGTGCCTGGGTGATTACATCAGTGCAGGGGTAGTGCCTGGGTGATTGCATGAGTGCAGCGGTAGTGCCTGGGTGATTTTATGAGTGCATGGAAAATACCGGAGTGAAAGTATGAGTACAAGGCTAATGCTTGGGTAATTGCATGAGTGAATAAGTACTGCTTGAGACAATAGATGAGTGCATGGATAGTACTTGACTGAATGGATTAGTCCAACTCTAGTTCCTGTGTGATTGAATGAGTGCGTATGTAGTGCCTGAGTGAATTGGTGAGTGCATACATAGTCTGTGAGTCAATGGTTAAGTGCAAAAGTAGTGCCTGGGTGATTGCATGACTCCGTAGGTAATGCCTGATTAAGTGGATGTGTGTATAGGTAGTGCATCCTTAATTGCATGAGTGCATGGGCAGTGCCTGGGTGATTACATGAGTGCAGGAGTACTGCCTGGGAGATTGCTTGAGTGCATGGGTAGTACCTGAGTGAATGGATGAGTGCAAGGGTAGTGCCTGGGTTATTGAATGAGTGCATGAGTAGTGCCTGAGTGATTGTATGAGTGCATGGGTATTGCCTGAGTGAAAGGATGAACACAAGGGTAATGACTGGGTCACTGGATGAGGGCATGGATAGTGCCAGAGAGAATAGATGAGTTCATGGATAGTTCCTGAGTTAATAGTTGAGTGCAAGAATAGTGCTTGAGTGATTGCATGAGTGCATGAGTAGTACCTGGGTGATTGCATGAGTGCAGGGATAGTGCTTGGGTGATTGCATGAGTGCAGTGGTAGTGTCTGGGTGATTGTTTAAGTGCATGGGAAAATCCTGAGGGAAAGTGTGACTGCAAGGCTAATGTTTGGGTCATTGCATGAGAGCATGGGTAGTGCTTAAGGGAATAGATGGGTGCATGGGTAGTACTTGACTGAATGGATTAGTCAACTCTAGTGCCTGCTTGATTGGATGAGTGCACATGTACTGCCTGAGTGAATGGCTGAGGGCGTACATAGTCCTTGAGTCAATGGTTGAGTGCAAGAGTAGTGCCTGGATTATTGAATGACTCCATAGGTAATGCCTGATTTATTGGGTGTGTGTCTATGTAGTGCATCCTTAATTGCATGAGTGCATGGGCAGTGCCTGGGTGATTGCATGAGTGCATGGGTAGTGCCTGAGTGAAAGGATGAATACAAGAATAATGCCTGGGTCACTGGATGAGTGCATGGGTAGTGCCTGAGAGAATGGATGAGTACATGCATAATCCCTGAGTGAATAATTGAATGCAAGAGTAGTACCTGAGTGAATGTATGAGTACAGGGGTACTGCCTGGGTGATTGGATATGTGTATATGTTGTAGCTGTCTGAAAGGAAGAATGCAATGATAATGCCTGAGTTATCCTATTAGTGCAAGAGTTATGCTAGAGAGAATAGATGTGATCACAGATAGTGTTTGCGTGAAAGGATGACTGTCTCGTGATTACATCAGCAACATGATGATAGTTTGAAAATAGTGAAAAGGTTCAACATTATTTATATTAGAAACAAAGAACAAATAATTAAACTTTAAACATTTGTTCATGTTATCATGCATAACATATTATGTATTCTTACCTTTTAAGTGATTTAGATACATTACGCAGTAGAACTATTTTTTGAAACTTTAACAGTACCTACTATAAAGAAGAAAAAGTAAAACTGTTATTTAATGATAACATATTACAGAAATTATAATATTATATTTTTCAGAATTCAATATAAATTTAGAATTACATAGCATTTTCAGATCCCCTTTTTGCCGATCTCAGAATCCACTTAACTTCACCGTACACAGTGATTTTAATGTAGTATCATCATTAAACAGCTTGGGAAAATATAATCAAATTGATTGTAGAAAAACGCAGATCACCGTAAAGCATCATCATAAATATATGTAGCTATGTGTTTTCCTATCCACACTTTAGTTAATTACTTTCTTCATCTACATTAACGCTATTATTTTTTTCAAATATATTTCCTAAAATGGAGACTCTTATTGACAGCTGGTACATTATAGACAACAAATATATAAAGTATTTTCTTTTAAACACAATTTTCCAAATGCAATATCAATCAGCACAAATAATATTCCAAACACTAATTATAAATACTAATAGTTTCCAGTCCTGTCTACTTTCTGTTCACATCTTCCCAATAGGCTGAATGATGTACTCAAAACTTTGGCTTCAAAAATAACAAATATGAATTTGGTAATTCATAAGGCAATCTAGGTTTAAATTCCAAGTGTGCATCATTGCAATGTGTCCATCCTTTATTACACTTTAAATAAACAGTATAGTGTCCAGATGTTGCAGTAGGTCCATCATGGAAAATAATATCCACTGCTGTAAAAGTTCTTCCTGAAATAGATATTTGACTTGCAATAAAAAATTTAATTTTGATTTCCAACTTTCTTCCATTTGCTCTACAAAGTTGTAGCATTAAAATGATATATTTTCCAAATCTTTCTATATGTAATGTAGACAACATCTCTGATCTACAATGTGAACATCTCATGTCCTGATTAGCTGTTTTTATCAATTTGTTAAAAGGTACTGATTTGCAGTCTGGTATCGTCAAGTACATGAATCGTTCTGGTTGTATTTCAGTGGTAGAAGTAAATGAACACTCTTCACACTTATGATCCCATTGATAACTTAGTCCAAAAAAGTTTTCAATTTGTATTCCTTCATGTTCTAATACTCCAAGCACACGGATTAGAAATTCTTGTTCATCTTGTGGTATATTAAGAGTAAATGTCAAAGAACCAGTACAAATATCCAAAAGATGCCGAATGCCAGAAGCGGTATGAATTTTACTTCTGTCAGTTACCAACTGTTGAAATACATGATGTAGTAAAGAACAGAATATTTTTTCATGATTTCCCATGATTTCATGATGAAGATCTTGTAGATAAAACAAAAGTTCAGAATCACATTAGCTTAACAGTTAATACCTGAACTATTTTCTAACTTGTATCCTACAGTGTCATCGAAACTTTCTATTTTCTTTTTCTTTACACATTCAAATTTCTATTCATTTGTTTCCTTTTTTTGAACCTCAATTGCATTTTTCACAAATTTCTGTTTTGGACACGCTACACATTTCTCATATATGGGATATTCACCTAAATCAAAAGCATAAAGTCTTCCTAAACAATTGTACACTCTTACACAATTTGCATCAGCACTAATCCTTTTCTCTTCAAAATCTATCAAATACAAACCAGACAATGTTCTTACTCAAGACAATGCAACGGTGCACAGTCAAAATATCGACTTTTAAATATCGACCTACATTAATATCGAGTTTTAAATATCGTAGGGACAGAATATCGACATCAAGAATATCGGTGACCAGAATATCGACCTGAAGGTAAGAAATATCATTTCTGTTAATATCGAAGTTGTTAATATCGATAGTAAAAATATCGACGTTAATAATATCAATATTTATGTTAGTGTTATGTATTTTAGTATGTATTTTATATGTATGTATTCCACATGTTTTGTTATGTTTTGTATTATTTTTTAAATATATGTATTAATTGTTTAGAAGTTAGTAATTTTTGATAAAGCAAATGTTGCGTTTTAGTACCGTAGCGGGTTGTGGGTTTATACGGGAGAAGGGTGGGAAGTAATTTAATTATAGTAAATTAATTCATAATTTTTAGTAATTATTATATGATTTTTAATTATATTTTGCATTTTAGTTCTGTAGCAGGTTGTGGGTTTATAGGGGAACAGGGTGGGAAGTAATTTAATTGTAATTAAGTTTTTTTTTTTTGTTATTGATATTTAATTTATTGTTAATTAATTAATAATTGGTAATTAATTTTATTAATTGATTAATTGATAATTATATTAATTGTATATATTTTATAGTGGAGCGGATTGTGGGTTTATAGGGGAATAGGGTGGGAAATAAATTAATTATAATTTCTTTTTTGGGTATTGATAATTAATTGATTGTTTATTAATTATTAATTGGTAATTAATTTGTATTAATTAATTAATTGATAAATATATTAATTGTGTTAATTTAGTTTAGGAGTGGGTTGTGTGTTTACAGGGGAATAGGGTAGGAAGTAATTTATTATAATTAAGTAATTATGTATTAATATTTATTGGTATTGATAATTATTTTATTGTTAATTAATTATTAATTAATATTTATTAATTGAATAATTGATAATTATATTAATTGTGTTACATTTTATGAGGAGTGGGTTTTGTGTTTATTGGGGAATAGGGTGGAAGAAATGTAATGTTATTAAAGTAATTATTAATTTTTATTTTTTGGTATTTATAAATAATATATTGTTAATTTATTAATAAATCATTATTTAATTAAAACAATTATTTAATTGATAAGTATGTTATTTTTAACCCCTACGCTATCCAACACTTTCTCTACTGTTGCACTCTCTAAAAAAAAAAAAAAAAATGTAAGTCCGTTTTTATATAGCGCAGCTACTCATCCTTACGGGTCTCAAGGCGCTGGGGGCCGGAGTGGAAATTAAGTGAGCTATTGCCCAGAGTCACATGGTGCTGAGCTGCCGCTGGAGCCGGGGATCGAACCGTGAACCCTGTGCTCCGGAGTCAGCTGCCCTGGCCGCTGCACCACACCTCTCCTCTCTCTGGAGTGGGAATTGTAATTTTTACCACTCTCTGGAGTTGGAATAGTAATTTTTACCCCTACGCTATCCAACACTTTCCCTACTGTTGCACTCTCTGGAGTTGGAATAGTAATTTTTACCCCTACGCTATCCAACACTTTCCCTACTGTTGCACTCTCTGGAGTGGGAATAGTAATTTGTACCCCTACGCTATCCAACACTTTCCCTACTGTTGCACTCTCTGGAGTTGGAATAGTAATTTTTACCCCTACGCTATCCAACACTTTCCCTACTGTTGCACTCTCTGGAGTGGGAATAGTAATTTTTACCCCTACGCTATCCAACACTTTCCCTACTGTTGCACTCTCTGGAGTTGGAATAGTAATTTTTACCCCTACTCTATCCAACACTTTCTCTACTGTTGCACTTTCTGGAGTTAGAATAGCAATTGTAACCCCTACGCTATCCAACACTTTCCCTACTGTTGCACTCTCTGGAGTGGGAATAGTAATTTTTACCTCTACGCTATCCAACACTTTCCCTACTGTTGCACTCACTGGAGTGTGAATAGTAATTTTTACTCCCACGCTATCCAACACTTTCCCTACTGTTGCAATTACTGGAGTGGGAATAGTAATTTTAACCCTTTCGCTATCCAACACTTTCCCTACTGTTGCACTCTGTGGAGTGGGAATAGTAATTTGTACCCCTACGCTATCCAACACTTTCCCTACTGTTGCACTCACTGGAGTGGGAATAGTAATTTTTACCCCTACGCTATCCAACACTTTCTCTACTGTTGCACTCTTTGGAGTGGGAATAGTAATTGTTTTCCTATCCAATATTTTTCTGTATTGTTTTGCTTAATGTTGTGTATAATTTATTTTACTGAAAATTAAAAATATTTTAATTTTTTATATTTGTTAAATATATTTTACAAATTTTTGATATTATTATTTTTGTATGTGTATGTCGGTATTTATAATTTATAAAATATTTTTAACAATTTATAAGTTATTAAAATAATTATTTATGAATATTATTAAGTAAGTATATATATTATATTTTATATGTATATGTTTAATTTATTTTAACATTAGATGTATAAGTTTTTATTTTTAAACATTCTCAAATAATTGTAACTATGTTTCTTTTAATTATATGTAGTATTTACTTTATTTTAGATTATTGTTTTAACATTTTAAAAACAATATTTTTTACGACATTTTTGACATTGATATTTAATTTTTGATATTTGTGTACTTACCATGATGTAGATAGGATGTCGATATTCTTGACTTCGATATTTTTGTCATGATATTTTGTACCTCAATATTTTTGAGGTCATATTTTGTCAGTGATTCCAATGCAACATATGCCATTCCCTCTTTGAACACTGTACTTCTGCTATTTACAAAAGCAATGTCTATACTTAAACCTTGAGATTTATTAATAGTTACTGCATATGCTAAAGACAGAGGAAACTGTTTTCTGTGAACAAACAAATCTTTTACAAGCAAAGAACGTACAACACAATGCCAAATTTGTCTTACCTCTTTAATCTGATCAAATTTTATAATCAAAAATTCTATTTCATCTCTGTTCTGAAATTTTACAAAATCAACAACTTTTCTAATTGCTCCATTTACTAAACCTTCTTCTATATTCAAATTACACCGTAAAATTACCTGACAGTTGATACATACATGTAAATTTGTTTCTAAGCCTGCAGTTTTAGATACAGACTTATCCAAAGAATGTAATTTAGCCTGTAGTTTCTATGTAATAAGAATAGTCACTCCCTGGTATTCAATTTTATGAATAGCTTCAATTCCACTATTTCCTTTTTTTCCAGTTTCAAAAGTTCTTGATTAAATGTAGAACACTCTTGCAGTGTAGGCATTAGGCAAACTATAGGCTTCTTTTCTCCAAGCTTATTGTACATTATTTCAGCCGCTGTGTTTCCAGTTGTAAACAAGTGCCTTAATAGCCGACTTTCTAAAGCTTGTTTACCATGTTTCATCAAAACACCAATTCTTATGTCTTAAAGAATATTTCCATAATCTTCTTCACTTGCTTGTAGCATATTTAAAAAAAAGTTATTATATTGAAAATATAACCAAATGTTTGCATTTCCAAAACTTCCCAAAGTAAGTTGTAGTAGAACTTCAAACACAATTAAATGTTTTCCTCCAAACAGAACATCGTTATTTGTTTTTTTAAATCTGTTGCATTCTTAAATGTACAAAGGCAAGCATTAAGTTTGAGACCTTGCTCACCTCATCAATGATTAAAAGATTAATTTTCTTCAGTACTCTTGAGACTTCATAACAAGCTTCTCCAGATAGCTTCTGATATTCCAATGTATTATCATCTTCAACTGGTAGTATAAGTAATCGATGTAAAGTAATTCCTTTAATGTTGTGTGCTGCTAATCCACTTGGAGCTGGTACAAAACAAGATAAATGTGATTCTGTAGTTTTCTGTGGATATCTGGTCAAAACTTTAATTAAGAAATGTTTTCCTGTTCCAGCTTTACCACTGATGTACATTTGAATAGATTTAAATGATGAACATAGGCATTCTTTTTTCATTTAGCAAACCATGTTGTATCTGTTCTTTTACTTGTAAATATATTTCTTCTGTTCAATATTTAGTTGTTTTTCTAACTTTTCCAACTGAATAATATCCTGTTGTGCTTGTTGCATTGCAGTTTCTACCTCATTTATTGCTATTGCTGCTTCATTTTCGATTAATGATAGTCCTAGTGGATCTTGACTCAATGGACCAGAACTTTGACTATCTTGAGAACTTTCTCTAGCTATTTCCATTGCAATAGTACTTTCTTGTTCAATCTCATCATTTAACATTTGTAGATATATGAGAAAAATTGTTCACTGAATACTATCTTTACTTGAATTAAAAGAATCTTCATAGCCGGCGAAATCTCCAAGTACTTCCGTTTCACTACGCTAAGGGGCACATTACAATGACGGGCAGACAAAGTCCTCCCAGCACCGTAACAGAATGCGGGACCATCCGCCAGGGGTGCGGCGGTCCCTCATCTGCTATTAGGATGCCACCACCACCATGGCAGTGGCATCCCCCATTCCTAGCATTGTGGCAGGCGGTGCTCACAGCACCGCCCACCACACTGCTGGAAATGCACGTTGTGCATTTACATGCACAAGGTGACAGGTACCACGCGGTGCCTGCCACGGGGGTCCGCGGCAAACGGAAAGACCGTCCGCCGCATTTCTGCCGGTCGACACGTCGACTGGGTGGAAAACACCATTAATGTGGTGGCGGTGTCTGGAAGACACCACCATCCATATTACGATACATGTGGAGAGCAGCCTTTTCATGGTGGCATTGCTGCCATGGAAAGGCATACAGTGTTTGCTTGCGGGGGCCCGTTGTGGGCCCCCAGTGTTTTGAGGGGGTAGGGGGTGCACATGGGGGGTACCTATGGTACCCCCTGCATTTAACTGCTCACTTGATCTTCCCTACTCTCTACAAGACCTACCATCTATGTCCTTTAAAGACCTGGAAACTCTGGCAGCAAAGGTGAAATCAGGCTCTCCTGATGATCCAGTAAAACAGGACACCTTTAGGAAATTCCAGGACTGTATTCTGTCTGAGGGCAGGGAATTGTTCAATAGATCGCTTCAGTCATCAGTAATTCCCAAATCTTGGAAACATGCCAAGGTTGTTCCCTTACTGAAAAAGCCAGCACTGGATGCATCTTTGCCGGAGAATTTCCGGACAATTTCTCTACTTCCTTACTTGGCCAAGGTTATGGAATCCCATGTTAATATCATCCTGACCAAGTATTTGGAAGCCAATGAGATTTTGGACAGGTCACAAAATGGGTTCCGGTCTAAGCATAGTACGGAATCCGCCCTGTTGGCAGTTACAGAGCAGCTGAGGGCATCGCTGGATGTGGGCAACACCTCTACTGATCTTACTCGATCTGAGTGCGACCTTCGACACGGTCTCCAATGAGATTTTGCTCCAACGACTTGGGGAGATCGGGGTCAGTGGTAAGGCCTGGGCCTGGTTTGCGTCTTTTCTATCCGATCGCTCCTTTCAGATCCATGCCCCTCCCTACCTGTCCAGTACCTACCCCCTCAGCAGTGGTGTCCCCCAAGGCTCTGCTCTGAGCCCCACGTTGTTTAACATGTACGTCTGCCCCCTAGCCTTCTTGGCCAAAGTAAGGAAGATTAACATGATATCATACGCGGATGACACGCAATTGATATTCACTTTCACCAATAACCCAGCCCAAGACCAACTGAAATTCTGTGAAGATGTCCTGGCCATCTCAGATTGGATGGTGGATAACTATCTTCAACTTAATTCCTCAAAAATGGAGGTGCTTCTGGGAGGCCGGGATTCCCATAAATGAGACTATCAGTGGTCGCTTGCGGCACTGGGCACTCCTCCCCAACTGAAAAGCGCAGTTAAGAATCTGGGGGTCCTGATGGACAACTCCCTCTCTTTGGAGCTTCATGCCAAAAAAGTGGCAGGTACATGCTTTGGCCACCTACGTGGTTTGAAACCCATCCTGGGTATTTTGACGCTCCCACCCGGCAAGTGATTATTTAATCGGTGGTTCTGTCATGTCTCGACTATTGCAACGGGCTGCTACTGGGTGTAAATAAAACTGTCACGAAGAGACTCCAAAGGGCATAGAATGCGGCCACCCGCATTCTTTTTGCCCTTCCTAAGCACTGTCACACCTCCCATCTCCTGTACTGTCTACATTGGCTGCCTATCGAACAGAGAATTCAGTTCAAACTCTCTGCACCACCCATAAGAGCATACACGGCCAGGGCCCCCAGATACTGGAGGGGTTCTGTATACTTTATGTCCCAACGCGAGCACTGCGCTCCGCAGACCTGCATCTGGCCTGCACTCCTATAGTGCACAGGAGCAGAGCGGGGGGTGCTCTTTTAGGTCCCTGGCCCCTGCCCTATGGAACTCTATTCCACTCACGGTGCGCAGCACACAAGATCACTGGGCATTTCAAAAACATATCAAAACCTGGCTGTTTTCATCCATCTAGCAGTGCACACGTGTGTGTGCATGCTGCGCTCTTGTTCCCTTGGCTTTTAGAAACAGACTATACCTGGCTGTCTTTCCATCTGGCAAGCATCACTTTCCCTGGTCATCCGTCCGCGAGCACTGGGACGCCCTGATGTTGGGGCAGCCATGCGCTATACAAGCACTCCTAACATAACATAACATGTATGAGAATACATGTACAAGAAGAGACATACCTCAGTCACAACACCATGCAGACCTTGAAACTCCACAGAATGCAGTTCCCATTTCAAACAGACACCTAACATTATGTGGCGTATTTCAAGGGTACCTTTCCACACACTCATACAAATTAGCCTAATAACTAATCCCTATAGCAACATGTATTAAACTTCACTTTTGAGCTTCACATTCACAATTCAGCAACTACTTAGAGTGTTGCGCCTATCCAAATATAAACCAGTAACCCTTTGCATGTGTCCCTTGTAAGTCTCATCCTATTCTAGAAAGCAGGAATGCATGTGTCTGCACCTTTGCCTAGTGGCATCATATATAAAAGAAACATACAAATAGACGTATACCTGTGTTTTATATATCTAGCATCTTCAGATGCATAACACATATGATAATACATGTGGATGGACAGACATATCTCAGTCATAATACCATGCAGACCTTAACATTTCTCAGAATGCAGTTCCCATTTCAAGCAGCCACCTAAATTTATGTGGCGTATTTCAAGTGTAACTTTCCACACACTCAAACAAAGAAGCCTAATCACTAATCCCTCTACCAACATGTCTTAAACCTCACTTTTGAGCTGCCTAGGGGGTGCCAGATGCCTACCACTACTACCACCTCTACCCATGGGGGGCTGGATGCCTACCACTACTACCACCTCTACCCATGGGGGGCTGGATGCCTACCACTATTACCACCTCTACCCATGGGAGGCTGGATGCCTCTCACTACTACCACCCTTACCCAGGGGGTGCCAGATGCCTACCACTACTACCACCTCTACCCATGGGGGGCTGGATGCCTGTCACTACTACCACCCTTACCAAGGAGGTGCCAGATGCCGACCACTACTACCACCCTTACCCAGGGGGTGCCAGATGCCTGTCACTCATACCACCCTTACCCAGGGGGTGCCAGATGCCTACCACTACTACCACCTCTACCCATGGGGGCCTGGATGCCTGTCACTACTACCACCCTTACCCAGGGGTGCCAGATGCCTACCACTACTACCACCTCTACCCATGGGGGGCTGGATGCCTGTCACTACTACCACCCTTACCCAGGGGTGCCAGATGCCTACCACTACTACCACCTCTACCCATGGGGGGCTGGATGCCTACCACTACTACCACCTCTACCCATGGGGGCTGGATGCCTACCACTACTACCACCTCTACCCATGGGGGCTGGATGCCTGTCACTACTACCACCCTTACCCAGGGGGTACCAGATGCCTACCACTACTACCACCTCTACCCATGGGGGGCTGGATGCATGTCACTACTACCACCCTTACTCAGGAGGTGCCAGATGCCTACCACTACTACCACCTCTACCCATGGGGGCTGGATGCCTGTCACTACTACCACCCTTACCCAGGGGTTGCCAGATGCCTACCACTACTACCACCTCTACCCATGGGGGCTGGATGCCTGTCACTACTACCACCCTTACCCAGGGGTGCCAGATACCTACCACTACTACCACCTCTACCCATGGGGGGCTGGATGCCTACCACTACTACCACCTCTACCCATGGGGGCTGGATGCCTACCACTACTACCACCTCTACCCATGGGGGCTGGATGCCTGTCACTACTACCACCCTTACCCAGGGGTGCCAGATGCCTACCACTACTACCACCTCTACCCATGGGGGCTGGATGCCTGTCACTAGTACCACCCTTACCCAGGGGGTGCCAGATGCCTACCACTACTACCACCTCTACCCATTGGGGGCTGGATGCCTACCACTACTACCACCTCTACCCATGGGGGCTGGATGCCTACCACTACTACCACCTCTACCCATGGGGGCTGGATGCCTGTCACTACTACCACCCTTACCCAGGGGGTGCCAGATGCCTACCACTACTACCACCTCTACCCATGGGGGGATGGATGCCTGTCACTACTACCACCCTTACCCAGGGGTGCCAGATGCCTACCACTACTACCACCCTTACCCAGGGGGTGCCAGATGCCTACCACTACTACCACCCTTACCCAGGGGTGCCAGATGCCTACCACTACTACCACCTCTACCCATGGGGGCTGGATGCCTGTCACTACTACCACCCTTACCCAGGGGTGCCAGATGCCTACCACTACTACCACCTCTACCCATGGGGGCTGGATGCCTGTCACTACTACCACCCTTACCCAGGGGTGCCAGATGCCTACCACTACTACCACCTCTACCCATGGGGGCTGGATGCCTACCACTACTGACACCTCTACCCATGGGGGGCTGGATGCCTACCACTACTACCACCTCTACCCATGGGGGGCTGGATGCCTGTCACTACTACCACCCTTACCCAGGGGGTGCCAGATGCCTACCACTACTACCACCTCTACCCATGGGGGCTGGATGCCTGTCACTACTACCACCCTTACCCAGGGGTGTCAGATGCCTACCACTACTACCACCTCTACCCATGGGGGGCTGGATGCCTGTCACTACTACCACCCTTACCCAGGGGATGCCAGATGCCTACCACTACTACCACCTCTACCCATGGGGGCTGGATGCCTACCACCAACAACACCCCCACTCACAGGATGGCAAATAAATGACACAATAAGCACACACCAACATAAAGAATGCAACACAAAGACATCCCCCAACACCATGACAAGCGTGTGTAGACTGTGGCAAATGCCTACAACACTGAACATGACTCTGAACATACAATGTGACTCCCTATCACATGTGCCACACATAAATGTGTGTGGCCCCCACAATGCAAGCAGACCATGACCATTGTGGCAATGGGGTCCAAACCCCCATCATCACAGTGACCAAAATGTAAGTGTGGGGTCCATAGCTGAAGCACATTTTGAACATTGTGGCAATGGGGTACAAACCCCCATCATCACAGTGACCAAAATGTAAGTGTGGGGTCCATAGCTGAAGCACATATTGAACATTATGGCAATGGGGTCCAAACTCCCATCATCACAGTGACCAAAATGTAAGTGTGGGGTCCATAGCTGAAGCACATTTTGAACATTGTGGAAATGGGGTCCAAACCCCCATCATCACAGTGACCAAAATGTAAGTGTGGGGTCCATAGCTGAAGCACATTTTGAACATTGTGGCAATGGGGTCCAAACCCCATCATCACAGTGACCAAAATGTAAGTGTGGGGTCCATAGCTGAAGCTACATTTTGAACATTGTGGCAATGGGGTCCAAACCCCCATCATCACAGTGACCAAAATGTAAGTGTGGGATCCATAGCTGAAGCACATATTGAACGTTGTGGCAATGGGGTCCAAACCCCCATCATCACAGTGACCAAAATGTAAGTGTGGGGTCCATAGCTGAAGCATATTTTGAACGTTGTGGCAATGGAGTACAAACCCCCATCATCACAGTGACCTAAATGTAAGTGTGGGGTCCATAGCTGAAGCACATTTTGAACATTGTGGCAATGGGGTCCAAACCCCCATCATCACAGTGACCAAAATGTAAGTGTGGGGTCCATAGCTGAAGCACATTTTGAACATTGTGGCAATGGGGTCCAAACCCCCATCATCACAGTGACCAAAATGTAAGTGTTGACAAAGAAAAAGCTGCAACTGCCAAACTGCATGGATGATTCCTGGTCACAGAACAACAAACACATCAGTGGCAAAGTAGTGCCTGTGTCCCATAGCAACATAGATTGGGGGAGGCAAACAGTGCAGTGCAAATAAGACATACCTTTGGCCATGTGCAGACAAACATCACCCATGGGGGCTGACACTGTCAACATTCATCAATGACACAATGACAGAAGTGACCATCAGAATGCAGACCCACATATTTGCACCAATGGGCACACAAATTCAGATACCCTGTGGAGACTGTAGATGTGAGGTGAACAGATACCATACCATGGCAGCAATGGGACACACAAACAATGATCATTGTGCTGACTGATGACCTAGGAGTCCCAGGGACAGCAGGGCAAACACACCAAACAACATACAGCCAATGGCACACTAAAGATATGCCAATGCAGTGGTGCAGATGCACAAACACAAACACGCAGACCCACACTGCACATCAAACACAACAGGTGATGGGGGGGTACCAGTGTCCCCAGGGAACCACACAACACTAGAGTAGGCCTGAATACCAATTACACAGATGTGCATACAGTGCCACACAAAGGTAACTCATGGATCCAAATCCCCTATGTGGGCAATCAGGCATTGTCAGATGAGAGGGAGCACAAATCACACATGTCACACAAGCATGTAGGAACAGCAACTGACACAGAGACACCACAGCACTAGCCCTAGGGCCCCCACAATGTGGTGACCCTGGGCTGTATTACAATCCCACTGTGATGACAAAGCTAGATGTCGTTCACACTGTGAACCACAGTCATGTGTCCTGAGCAACAAACTACCATCACACCTACACAAGCACAAATCAATCAGCACGGCCAGTAAGCCAAGGCCAACATGGAGGCAGGGGTCTAGCCGGGCAACAACTCTCATCTGCACACACTCAACACCACACACCTTGACCTCCAACAATGTGCAGCAGTGAAGCTCACATGCACTGGTGACATTGCACATGCACCCATGACAATCCCAGGGGGGATGGTGGGAACCAAGGTGCAGAAACACATCACACATGGCCACTCAACCAGACTCCTGAATATCTGACACACTGCACACTACGCTGTACATGGACATGACGGCAATACCACACCAACCAATGGGATCCCAGCCACAGTCACACACCAATGAAGAAGCCAAGGTCACCCACAAAGAACACACATAGACAACTACCAACATTGCAGCCCTGACCCTGAGGAGTGCCAGCAGTCACACACACAACGTGTCACAACCAATGAAAGCTAACACAAACCAGGAATCACATGACAGGTGTAAACAACAAGTGCCAAGGGGAATCCTGACTGTGACCCATCTGCGTCTGCCCACAAACTCAGCCCTGACAGCAAACACACCTATGGGTGACACCCTGATGACCAGTAATGTGCCATGCACCCACATCACAGAGAACCCAGGGAGAAGACTTTGGGGGAACATAGCTCAACTCAGCAGGCATCACAAACAGGAACATCACTAGGGATCCTAGCATGCACAGCAAAATGGAAGTGAACACACAGACATGCTCATACAACACACACCTTGGGCGCAGGCGATGTCACAGGAGTACACACTGCCATGAGGGGACTCCACTCCTGTGTGAGGAAAGCTGTGCCATATGTCGCATCAGTAGGGCTCCATCATGTCAGCAGAACACTTGGTCACACAGTCAACAACTTAGCACCAAATGAAGGCTCCCGTCACATCAGCCTGGTCATGGGAGTGTCAACGAAATCATCAGCACAGATCCAACACACATGTATAGCAAGTTGCACTGACAACACAGATGAGTCCTTCCCCATTGATGCCCAAACCTGCATGCCCAGTGGAGATGGCCACACGGTCAGGGAAGTAGACTAATTGAACAATGACAAACACAACAGATGTGCAGGGGTGGAACCCACAGATGTGACATTGCTAATGTAAGTAGGGAATCCCATTGCCAAATATTGAAAACATGACACCCTCAGATGCTGCTAAGGATGACATGGATACACCACAGGATAGGACACTGTCCCCCTGGACCACATGGGTACCTGCACAGTAACACTTCATTGTCATGAGACCAAATATCACCATCACTGCAGCAAGGGCATGGTTAGCATCATCAACATCATGTACATCAGAAGCAAAAGCACTAGAGAACAGAAAGTTGCTTTATTCAGCATATGTGGCATCAAAAGTAGAAGTCAGGTAGAAAATAAACAAAGGCCAATGGCCAGTCCATCATTAAAGTCAAAAGTGGGTGACAGTGGCAGATGCCACCCTACGCATGCCTGCACTGACAAAAACCAGGGACAATCCCCTAGGAGGGGCATACGGGGGGGCAGGCCAGGCACCGCAGGGACAGGATCAGGGCTCACCAGGAGGAGGCAGGGAAGGGGTGGTGGGTGCTGGAGAGCCACTGACAACTGCAGTGGAGGTGTCTGACATGGTGTGTGCCGGCACAACTGGGGGCATGACTCAGATGTTGTGGGTGCCGGCACGACTGCAGTGGACCCTGCAGATGGAGTGGACAGGTTCGCCACTGCAGTGCCCAAGTCAGACAGGGTGGTAGTGGACTCCACTGCAGTGCCTACCTCCAGGGGAGGAGAATGGGGATCAGGTAAGGTGGGCAGGACAGAGGGGAGGACACCCTCACCACATCAGTGGTACAGACAAGCGCAGCGGGGGGTGTGGGGCCGGAAGAGCAAGTGGCAGGGGGAGAAGGCCTGATCCTTCTGGGGATGGTGTATCTGTGGGTGGGGGAACCTGGGGCAGGGTGTGGTGGGGGCATCTGTGGAGTGGGGGCCTGAGGATTGGAGGAAGGAGACTTGGTGCCTGAGCTGCAGGGTGGCAGCGGGGTCTTGCTCTTCAGGGACCGGGGGGACTTGCGGGTGGGGGCGTCAGTCGGTCTGCACCTGGGGGAGGGTGTCTTGGGGCCAGGGGCACTCCGCTCCATGTGGGTGTTTTTCCTCTTCCCCCTGAATGCTGTATCAGCTGGATCGGAGGGGAAGAGGCCAAGGTCACTGAGGAAGAGCCGCTGTGTCTTTGGGGTTGCAGGTGAGGCAAGGGAGGGGTCTTTGGAGGGAGAGGCAACTGAGGACTGTGCAGTGCTTGTGGGTGCGTGTGTGTGTGCCTGTGCCCCATCCCCTGTGAGTGTGGTTTCAGTCCCCTGACGGTGCGTGCATGTGCATCTTGTTTGTGGCGTGTGTGTCTGTGTGCTGCACGTGTCTGTGCTGGTGTGTGCCTGTGCCAGTGTGTGTATGCTTGGGACAGGTAAGGTGCTGGGGACTGTGGATGGGGCAGAGGCAGGAGGGGTGAGGGACTGTCGGAGGAGGGACACTGCTGCCATCAGGGAGGAGTCCATGGACCTATTGCCCCTCTGTAGGTCAGACATGCCCGATGAGATGCCCTCCATGAACGACACCAGCTGAGTCAACAGAGTGGTGTGTGCATGGAGGACACTCAGCATCGCTGTCTGTCCTACATGGAGCTGGCGGAGGAGGTACACAGACTCCTCACTCAGGGCAGCAGGGGACACAGGGGCAGGGGGTGCGGTGCCTGGCCCGAAGGAGACACGCTCCCGAACATGGGAGCCTCCACGGACCTCGGGAATGGGAGCCGACGGGAGGGCGGTGGTGGTGGTGGTGGCAGGGACAGCAACACTACCTGGGGTGTGGTGGCTGCTGACACCCGCCTCCATAAGGGAGTCATCGTCCGAGCTGCTGTGGTCCTCAGCTGAGGTGGATGGTGCTGAGGACGCCTCGGTGTGGCTCCCCTCGCCCTCCATGCCACTGGGTCCCTCCGACCACTCCTAGGCTGCTGACCCAGTCTGTCTCTGCGGCTCCTCCTGGTCCGTGGAGCTGTCCCCTCCTGTGGCCGTGGATGTATCTGCAATCAATAGGGAAACAGACAGACATCAGTCACCTGCACCGAACGCACACACCACAGTAAGTACAGCACATTACAGAGCAAGCCCTGGCATCCTTAGTTGAACATTGCTAAAAGTGCCCAAACAGAACAGGAGAAGTCAATTGTCAGTCTGATGGTCAACCATGGCACTCACATCCCACCTGGCCTTGCACCCATCTGTCTGGTGTCTGTTGGATGGCAATACCCCAGTGTGGACACATGCACCACCTACACAGTATTTGGACAGTGCAGAGAACCCGGTGAAGCATGTGGACATGCACACATCACAACTCTTGCCACTGAGTCAGTACAGGTGTCCGGATGAAAGGGATGCCCAGAGTCAAATAGGAAATGCATGTGATGCATACCAGCGACAGACACCATGATGCACCCATGTCCTGATAGCCATTGCCACAATGGTGTGCATGTAGCACATGTCACTCCCCTGCAGGATCACTAATAGGAAGTCACATGCCATGGCACAGGCATGCCTGCTAAGTCATACATCACTGTCTCCAGTCACATGGGCAGGGCAGCCAGACAACAACACTCTGCACTGTGTCACAATAGTAGGTCATGGGGAATGCAAGTCCTGGAGCTGAACAAGTGCACATGTACATCCCCCACACACCACATCATCTGAACCCTCATCTGTCCAGGTCATACCCATTGGACATATGGGAGACCTGTAACACTACCCTCTGCACCTGAGCACCTCACAATCTGCTGTGAATGGGAAACAGCTGCCTGAACTTCACATTCGCATACCCCAGTCTGCACGGTCAGGTGATCAAACACCTATGTGTCACACAAGTATCGTCTCCTATGGTCACATCTCCGGTGGCATGCGGAGCCCCAACCGAGAAACACCCCAGCAGACCTGACAACGAAGCCACAGCACACTGACACAGAGGCAGACACCTGAGGGGACAAATCACTGAGCACAACATGTCAGCTGATACACGGGAGTGGGAGTACAGAGTGTTTTGTATGGCCTGGAGTAGGCATGACTGTCCTGCCCCACGTGAATGAGGGATGAGCCCTGGACAGTAGGCAGCTGGCTAAGTATGTGTGACACACGTTATATACACACTCCTGGGGCCCAAACATTGTTCCCACCTGCAGCATGGGTGTGTGCCAGATACCCCAGGCACATGTGGTGGATCAGCTCAGCAATTGGATCACATATCAAAGTAACACGCAGAATACATGTCAGAACACAGGCATTGTGTAAGCAATGGACCCACCCATGATGCCCACCACAGAGTCAGGGAAACAGATGCTGTCCCCCACCTTGAGTCAAGCAAACTGCAAGGACACAGTACCCAAGTGACACAATTCCCTGACTGTAAGGGCCACACCTGGGTATCAGATGAGGAGTGGGCAGTGCACAATAGAGGGACATGGGTCCTGGACCACAAGACTGATGTACTGTGGAAGTTTAACCAGGCCAGAGGAGCGCACATAGCATGGCAGACATAGTTCACAATGCAGTCATGGACTCACCCCCTCCTTGCTGCTCTCTGGCCTTCAGCTGCCCATCCAGATCAGGGAAGACCACCGCCAGGATCCTCAGCATGTGGGGGTCAGGGTCCGGTGTCCGCCCCTCCTGCGAGGAGCGACAGCTTCAGCTGGACCCGTGCGATCCTCCGGGTCCAGCCCCGAAGGTCCTGCCACCTCTTCTGGCAGTTGCGGATCCGGTGCTTGTAGACCCCCACGGATCTCACTGCCCGGACAATGGTCAGCCATATCTGCTGCTTCTGGTGGGCATCAACCTGTGAGGATGACAAAGTGAGAATGCCATTACTATACATGCAACATATCCGTGCATTACACAGTTGGATATACATGTCTCAATCACAGGGGCACATGATGTACACAGGCAGTGCAACGATGGCCATGGACAGTATGCCAGCAGTTACTACATGGTATCATTGCCTGGGAAGTAAAACCTTGTTTAAATGCACTGTCACTGCACTATACCTGTCCAGTGCATGTAACTACACACTATGGGGGGTGACAACTACTCAGTGAGCCTGCTAGCCAGTGGCGTGCAGACTGTTAGCCTTGCTAGTCAGACAACATGCACATTTAGAAAGGCAGTGGACAGAACACTCACCTGCTCCCCTGGTTTCCCATACAGCTTGCTGTACTGTGGAAGGAGGCTGTCCAGCAGGGCCTGGTTCTCCTCAGTGCTGAAGGCTGGGGCTCTCTCCACAGTACGTGCCATTGCAGGGTCCAGATGGTGCAGAGACAGCAGTAGTGTAGTGGCAGATGTCGTCCTGGAGCATGTAGTGCAGGCAAGTGAGCTCTCAGGTGAACAGCCAGCATTATATGTGTGCTGCAGAGGCAGATACTGTCCCATGTGGCCAAAGTGATAGGTCCAAGTCGTTTGCATCTTCTGAATCTGCCCAATCCATGGAATTGCACCACTTACACACGCCCACAGCATCCTTCAAATGTTCAACTTCAGGACACCCATGAATTTGCAACATTGTTATGGGTGACCAACTGAATTTACAGCATCAGACTCGTTCTAAATTTGAAAACGCATCCGTTGCCAGGCCAGGCCATAGCCAATGGGTGCGCACCGATCGGACCATTGCTGTTCAACGCGTTGCCAGGATACAAGGCGTACCCACACACATTGAATGCAATGGGCCGGCCGGGCACACCGATCGGTCCATTGCTGTTCAACGCGTACCCAGGATACAAGGCGTACCCGCACACATTGAATGCAATGGGCCAGCCGGGCACACCGATCGGTCCATTGCTGTTCAACGCGTACCCAGGATACAACGCGTACCCGCACACATTGAATGGAATGGGCCGACTGGGCACACCGATCGGTCCATTGCTGTTCAACGCGTTGCCAGGATACAAGGCGTACCCACACACATTGAATGCAATGGGCCGGCCGGGCACACCGATCGGTCCATTGCTGTTCAACGCGTACCCAGGATACAAGGCGTACCCGCACACATTGAATGCAATGGGCCGGCCGGGCACACCAATCGGTACATTGCTGTTCAAAGCGTACCCAGGATACCACGCGTACCCGCACACATTGAATGCAATGGGCCAGCCGGGCACACCGATCGGTCCATTGCTGTTCAACACGTACCCAGGATACCACGCGTACCCGCACACATTGAATGCAATGGGCCGGCCGGGCACACCGATCGGTCCATTGCTGTTCAATGTGTACCCAGGATACAAGGCGTACCCACACACATTGAATGCAATGGGCCGACCGGGCACACCGATCAGTCCATTGCTGTTCAACGCGTTGCCAGGATACAAGGCGTACCCGCACACATTGAATGCAAATAATGGGCCAGCCGGGCACACCGATCAGTCCATTGCTGTTCAACGCGTACCCAGGATACAAGGCGTACCCACACACATTGAATGCAATGGGCCGGCCGGGCACACCGATCGGTCCATTGCTGTTCAACGCGTCCCTGTACAAGTCACTGGCATATGTCACCATGCCTGTCACAGGTGAACATATGCCAGCCACATATACTTCCCAGGGAGTGAGGGGCACACCTACAACACCACAGCCTGTCCATACTGTATCCTAAGGCATGTAAGGCTGCATTACCTATTCCGTGTATGGGGGTGAACATGTTGTTCTGTGGGTGTCACTTGGGGGCAGCAACCCCCAGGCTGTGCACGTGTGCATGGGGACAGAATCCTTGGTGTTTCATGTACATGACCACTGTGATGTGCAACTGTTCATATCTGAGCATGTGCCATGGTCACATTTCACGGTGGTGTATGTGTGTGTCATGTCACATACCCCCTGAGTCCCATGTGGGATGGTATGTTTAACCCAGGGTGACACATTGGCACAATAGTGATGGTCCTCCACAGTCTGTGTGCATGTTGTGTGTACAATGTCTCTGATTTCATGTGCACAATGGGAGACAGTCTCCACATCCACGTTGTTTGTGCATGGACTTTGATGTTGTGCATGCGTGTGTCACAGACGTCCATGTCTGTCCTGCGAGGCAACAGGGACCACTACCTGTGGGGGTCATGGTTGTTTTGCTGTGGTGTATACATGATACACCATGTCATGCCAGTGTCCATGTGGCAATACAGGGTCCCTGGGAATCTACCTGTCATTGAGCTGTGATACCTGGGGCACATCTGTCCTCACATGTTAGTGTGGGGTGTGTTTGTAACGTGGCAGCAGGAGATGGGAGCTGTGACACGGCCTCATGATATCCAATGGCACAACCTGGGACTTATTGATGCCACTTGTTGAACTGTGATGTTAGATGTTGGCCATGTATGTGCCATACATGTCCTTACGGAACTGCACACATCATGTACTTGTGCCTCATAATGATGTATCATGTGATATTGAGTGTGTTCAATGCCACTGATGTGGGAAGAGTGACAATGTTGCTTTCTTCACCTATGCACTACAGGGCACCAGCTGTCCTTAGATCATTCCCTGACCTGGCAACGATGGTGGAACGGGACAGCATCCAACGGTACCGCTTCACCAGGCAGCTGATTGAGGATTTGGCAATGCGCTTGGCCCCACATTTGCAACCTGGCCGGCCGTACCCTACAGCGCTGACCCCCAAGGTGAAGGTGATGGCAGCCCTACACTTCTTTGCCACCGGTACCTTTCAACACACTGTGGCGATTGCTGGTGGGATGTCACAGACCATGTTCAGCCGTGTGCTCCGCGATGTCTTGGAGGCTATGTTGATATACCTGAACCGGTACATCTATTTCCCTAGACTGCAACGACTCACTGACGTGAAGAGTGACTTCTATGCCCTGGGGAGGATGCCGCATGTCATTGGGTCCATTGATGGGACACATGTGGCTTTGGTACCACCACAGGCACATGAGCAGGCATACAGGAACCACAAACACTACCACTCGGTCAATGCACTGGTGGTCTGTCTTGCAGATATGAGCATCTCACACGTGTGTGCCCGTTTCCCTGGTTCAGCACACGATGCCTACGTGATGAGGAGTAGTTGCATCCCGAGGATGATGGCACAGATGCAGAACCAGCGTGCCTGGCTTGTCGGTGTGTACTGACTTTGTACCATTGTGTGTGTTCTCATCTGTGGTATTCCACCCACTTTTCCAAATCAGCTAATGTGCACTTGTCTGTCCGTAGGTGACTCCGGACACCCCAACATGCCATGGTTGCTGACACCCCTCAGGAACCCTGTGACACCAGCCCAGATGCGCTACAACGAGGCACATGGTCGGACCAGGAGAGTGATTGAGCGGACATTTGGTCTCCTGAAGAGCCGCTTCCGCTGCCTGGACAAGACAGGAGGGGCCCTCACATATGCCCCAGCAAAGGTGTGCAAGATTGTCATCGTCTGCTGCATGCTACACAACCTGGCAGTGCGGAAGGAGTTGCCTCTCATCCTGGATGACGATGACCAACATCCGCCACCTGTGGAGGATCCTGGCCTGGACCACGATGCCAGTGATGATGATGATGATGGTGATGATGATGTCCGCACACAGCTCATCACCAACTTCTTCAGCTGAATGTGAGTATCCCGAGATGTCATGTCAATGATGTGAGTTTGCATGATATGTGTTGGTGGTGCTCTGGTGCTGTTTGAGTGTGTCTATGGGCTACATGACTGTATGCATGTAGCGATGTGTCCTTACAGCTAGTCTGTACTTCCCAACAGTGTTGACATGCTAACTTGGTTCTGGGTGGGTATCTTGTGACACATATTGGGCATGAGTATTGCAGTTCTGTCCTGTTCTTCAGTGCTTTTGACTGTGTGTCATTTCTGTCCTTACAGGGTACTTTCAGAGTCGTTTGGTCAACTGTGATCCCCGACACCGTGATTGTACTTCCAGGGTGGTAGCTGTCATGTCCCTACAGGTGATGTGCGCCACACCCATGGACTTCCTTCCTTCTACACTTGTTGACTGTGTGCCCGCTGCCAGGTGGGATTACCTTGCATCTGTAGTGGTTACGACATGTTGTACCTGTGTAATAAACCTGTGCTTTACTTTGTGATGTGCGTTGTCTGTGGTCACACATTTGACTGACATTTGCTTACTGCACCAGTGGGCTAGTTGACTAAGACTGTGAATGGGTGTTGTGTCTGTGCATTGCACCGTATTTCCTGGCAACATCAGTGTCGGCAATGAGTCAGATGGCCTAGGTGTGTATGTGTTGTGTAGCCCTGGTAGTGTGTCACCCTCATATGTGTCACGTTGTCATGACTCACATGCCTGTGTTGTACTTGCTGTGGCAGTTAGCATTCACAGTGTAATTTTGCTAGTCATCATCTCCATGACAGAGACCACGTTGGAATCACGACAGAGGCAGGTATGGTGTATTAGTGTGTTTATTGTCATACATGTGTGTGAATAGTGCACAGGATGGTGAGTGCTGTACATTTTGATTGCAATCCAAAGTTCCTAGATGAATTGGAAGTCCTGGTAGCAAAAATGTCCTGTATCAGGTCCACAGTCATCTGAGACATTGGTCTAACTTGTACTCCCCATGTCATGTGGGGGAGTTGTGTTGCAGTCAACAGGGTGAACAGTTTGTGCACAAAGGTGATTATCCAGAACAGGTTTTGGCTTCCTGGGGGTTGCACATGGCCATCGGCCTCTCACTTGCCCCTCCTCGGACGACCCCTCTTCTTTGGGGGGGACCCTCAAGTGCAGGCTGCTGCAGTGCAGGGGACTCTCTGCCAGAGTCAACCTCCCTCCCTGTGGCAGTTGCAGTTGTTTCTGCACCAGATGTTGTGGGCACACAGGGAGGTGTTGACTGGTTGCTGCTCATCTGGCGGAGGCATTGTAATATGTCCCTATGCACCGCCGTCATCTCTTGCAGTGTGTCCCACTTGGACTCCACACGGGACATGTGTGAGTCCAAGCGGGCATGATGGGCAGCCTGCTGCTGTTTAATGTCCCTGAGGAGCCCCACTACCTGGCTGAGCTCTCCGGTGCTGGACTGGTACGCATCGGCTATGCGTGCCAGTTGTGGGTCATCATGCAGTCCAGACCCCTCTGCGAGCAGCGACCTATGTCTCCCACCCCTCCCACCACCCCTGGCAACACGTGCAGTACCTGAGGTGGCAGGCACAGGTGACCCTGGGCCCCCTTGGGGGTTGTTGGTGGTGTTGGTGTCCATGGCCCCACGTTGGTCCAGGGTCCCTGTGCTGGTGGTGGTGCTCCTTGGTGTGTCCATGTCAGCAGGGGTGGTATGTGTGTTGACAGTCATTGGAGGGGTGGGTGCAGGGGGTGCAGCTGGTGCTCCTGCTGGTGCTGCATGATGACTTGCTCCGGAGGTGCCAGGTAGGTCTTCTTCATCCGAGGAGGGCAGAGGCTGTTCCACACGAGTGAGCTCCATATCCTCTTGAGCCTGGGACGGGGACTCCTCAGCATTTGCTGCTGTGTCCCCATCATCACCTGTTTTTGGGAGTCACACAGAATGTATGTTATGTTTCTACAGGCATCAATGGTTGACACACCTGACAGTTGTGACTGTGCCTCTGGATGTGGGCCTGTACATTGCATTGTCCTAAGTTGTCACAGTCAGGGCTTGATATTGGTGTAGCACATTGTCCTGCATTATTTGGGCATTTCTATGTGAATGTTGGGGTGTGTACATGGTCTGCATTGGTTGTATTTGGTTGACATCCGGCCCTCCTTCCCTCCCAGCCAGATATCCCACCATGGAACGTGCTTCCATTGCAGGGAGTTCAAGTTGTCTTTCAGGATGTCAGTCAGTGGTGTCCTGCTGTTGGTGTTGCACAGTTCCCAGCAGGGCCTTGTACTCCCCACAACAGAGCACTAGTGTCAGACATCTTTGATGGGGCTTACCACTCTCTGTGGGGTGTGCATGCTTGAGTGTGAGCTTGCTGGGCCATGTGGGTGGGGGATGTTGAGCTGTGACTACGACTCCCATCATGCTATTGCGTCCACCCCACTTCCCAGCATGCCCATACTTACTTGCTTTTGGGTGGACTTCAGTGTGTGTGAGTGTGAGAGCAATGGCAAAATGGCTGACAGTGGTGTCCTGCTGTTGGTTGTTGCACAGTTCCCAGCAGGGCCTTGTGCTCCCACAGCAGTAGCCAGTGTCAGCCATCTTGTCAGTTGTTTTCCACTCACTGTGATGTGCGCATGGTTCATAGTGGTGTTGATGGGACAGTTGTGGGGGTGACCAATTTCTGTGACTACGACTCCCATCATGCTATTGCCTCCACCCCACTTCCCAGCATGCCCATACTTACTTGCTTTAGGGTGGACTTCAGTGTGTGTGAGTGTGAGAGCAATGGCAAGATGGCTGACAGTGGTGTCCTGCTGTTGGTTGGTGGGCAGTTCCCAGCATGGCCTTGTGCTCCCCACAACAGAGCACCAGTGTCAGACATCTTTGATGGGGCTTTCCACTCTCTGTGGGGTGTGCATGCTTGAGTGTGAGCTTGCTGGGCCATGTGGGTGGGGATGTTGATCTGTGACTACGACTCCCATCATGCTATTGCGTCCACCCCACTTCCCAGCATGCCCATACTTACTTGCTTTTGGGTGGACTTCAGTGTGTGTGAGTGTGAGAGCAATGGCAAGATGGCTGACAGTGGTGTCCTGCTGTTGGTTGGTGGGCAGTTCCCAGCATGGCCTTGTGCTCCCCACAACAGAGCACCAGTGTCAGACATCTTTGATGGGGCTTTCCACTCTCTGTGGGGTGTGCATGCTTGAGTGTGAGCTTGCTGGGCCATGTGGGTGGGGGATGTTGAGCTGTGACTACGACTCCCATCATGCTATTGCGTCCACCCATTTCCCAGCATGCCCAGACTTACTTGCTTTTGGGTGGACTTCAGTGTGTGTGAGTGTGAGAGCAATGGCAAAATGGCTGACAGTGGTGTCCTGCTGTTGGATGTTGCACAGTTCCCAGCAGGGCCTTGTGCTCCCCACAGCAGTAGCCAGTGTCAGCCATCTTGTCAGTTGTTTTCCACTCACTGTGATGTGCGCATGGTTCATGGTGGTGTTGATGGGACAGTTGTGGGGGTGACCAATTTCTGTGACTATGACTCCCATCATGCTATTGCCTCCACCCCACATCCCAGCATGCCCATACTTACTTGCTTTTGGGTGGACTTCAGTTTGTGTGAGTGTGAGAGCAATGGCAAGATGGCTGACAGTGGTGTCCTGCTGTTGGTTGGTGGGCAGTTCCCAGCATGGCCTTGTGCTCCCCACAACAGAGCACCAGTGTCAGATATCTTTGATGGGGCATTCCACTCTCTGTGGGGTGTGCATGCTTGAGTGTTAGCTTGCTGGGCCATGTGGGTACGGGGATGTTGGGCTGTGACTACCACTCCCATCATGCTATTGCCTCCACCCCCTTCCCAGCATGCCCATGGTTCCTTCCCTTGACTCTGCTTCCCTGTGGGGTTGTGTGCCTGTGCTGATAAGATGGCTGACAGTGTTATCCTGGGCTTAGTTCTGCTACAGGTCCCATGTGTGTCCCTGTGCTTCACTCAGCATGACCCAGGGTTGTGGTTCTTTGTGGGATATTTGATTGGGGTGTGAGGCAATGCATTCTCCCTGATGAGTTTAGTGGAGTTTGTGTTAGGTGTGTGTGTGAGAAACGCTGCTGGTAACTATGGTCAGGGCTGTGAGTCCTCCTTCCCACCCAGCCAGATATCCCACCATGGAACGTGCTTCGATTGCAGGGAGTGCAAGTTGTCTTTCAGGATGTCAGTCAGTGGTGTCCTGCTGTTGGTTGTTGCACAGTTCCCAGCAGGGCCTTGTGCTCCCCACAGCAGTAGCCAGTGTCAGCCATCTTGTCAGTTGTTTTCCACTCACTGTGATGTGCGCATGGTTCATGGTGGTGTTGATGGGACAGTTGTGGGGTGACCAATTTCTGTGACTACGACTCCCATCATGCTATTGCGTCCACCCCACTACCCAGCATGCCCATACTTACTTGCTTTTGGGTGGACTTCAGTGTGTGTGAGTGTGAGAGCAATGGCAAGATGGCTGACAGTGGTGTCCTGCTGTTGGTTGGTGGGCAGTTCCCAGCATGGCCTTGTGCTCCCCACAACAGAGCACCAGTGTCAGACATCTTTGATGGGGCATTCCACTCTCTGTGGGGTGTGCATGCTTGAGTGTGAGCTTGCTGGGCCATGTGGGTAGGGGATGTTGAGCTGTAACTACGACTCCCATCATGCTATTGCGTCCACCCCACTTCCCAGCATGCCCATACTTACTTGCTTTTGGGTGGACTTCAGTATGTGTGAGTGTGAGAGCAATGGCAAAATGGCTGACAGTGGTGTCCTGCTGTTGGTTGCTGCACAGTTCCCAGCAGGGCCTTGTGCTCCCCACAGCACTAGCCAGTGTCAGCCATCTTGTCAGTTGTTTTCCACTCCCTGTGATGTGCGCATGGTTCATGGTGGTGTTGATGGGACAGTTGTGGGGGTGACCAATATCTGTGACTACCACTCACATGATGCTATTGGCTACACTGACTTGCCCAGCATACACAGATTTCCTTTCTTTCAGTGGGCTTCACTGTGTGGTGGTGTTGTAGTGGTGGCTACATGTCTGGATGTGTTTGTCAGTTATATTTGTGCCACTGCCTAGCTGTAGTTGTAGTTGTGTTTGCACATGTGATGACACAGTTAAATGTCACTATGAGATGGCATGTGTTGTGTTTATCTGACTGACATACACATTTTGGGATGATTCTGTTCTCGTTGCTGTGTATTTGCTAAGAGTGCATGGTTTGACTCTCCCTTGACAGTGATGTGTGTGTGTAGTCGCATAATATTGTATACATTTGTTGTGTACTCACCAGGCTCTGGGATGTTTTCTAGTCCATATACGCTCACTGGTGGTAGGATGGCCCGCACCTTCTCTTCCCAGGGCCTGAGGTATACTGGCTTGGCAGGAGGGCCACTGCCGGTGTGTTGGCTCAAGAGGTAGTCCTTCTTCAACAGCTCCTTGACCCCCTGCGCACGTCATACCACCTGTTCTGGATGTCTGTCTTTGTGTGCAAACATGGTGATTGTGCGTTCACCCTGTCGACGATCCTCTCCCACATCTTTGTTTTCTGTGACATGGGTGTCTGTTGGACCAGTGTACCAAACAGCTGTGGCTCTACCCTGAGGATCTCATCTACCAGGACTTTCAATTCACTATCTAGGAACTTTTGGTTCTTCTTTTGGGGCATGGTGATGGGTGGTGATGGTGAATGATGTGTGTGTTGGTGTGCAGGTGAAGGTGTGTGAGTGTGTGTTTTGCTGGGTGTATGTGAGGTTACTATTTGTTGGGGTGCTGATGGTGTGTGGCTTGTGTGATGGATGAGCTGTGGGTGTGTGGTTGCTGTCTGTTGAGTGCTGGCAGGTAATTTGAATTTGCAAAGGATCATGGGAGGGATTTGTGTCCTTTATATGGGTGGAGTTGTGGGTGTGTCTTTGTTCCCTGCCCCCCAGTATTTATTGGCTTTGTAATTGCTTGTTTGGCCTTTTTTGTGTATTTTCCCTTTGTACTTTTCGTGCATGTAGGAGTCGTTCTTGTGACCGAGTCGGACCCTGCAGTTGTCTCGTACGGGCTTCTCCATTTCGTTCATGCTGTGTTTGTGCTGTTTTCTATGCTGCGTACCCGTCGGTCGCGGTGTTTTGGGTTGCTTCGCCTCGCAGTTTTGTATGCGTGTCGGTCGTACGGCTTGTCCTCCGTGCGACTCGGTCGTGTTTTTCACGCCTTGCATCGTACTTGGCGGGTGGGAGTTCGCGGGTACGTCTCGTTCGGGATTGTTCCGGGTGCATGTCGGTCGGTTCGATTCGCGTGTTTTTCCGGCCGGATTGCTGTTTTCCGCGCGGCTCAGTCGTTCGGCTTATGTTCCGTATGAGTCGGTCGGGTTTTGCACGCTTCTCATCATACTTTGCGGGTCGGGCTGCACCGGTACGTGTCGGTCGGAATGAATTCCGGCTCCGACTCGGTCGGTACGTTTTCCGGCCCGAATCGGAATCGACCCCTTAGAGTGTTGAACCTATCCAAATATAAAGCAGTAACCCTTTGAATGTGTCTCTTGTAAGTCTCATCATAGTCCAGAAAGCATACATGGAGGTGTCTGCACCTTTTCCTAGTGGAATCATATATAAAAAACATACAAATAGATGTATATCTGTGTTTTATACGTCTAGCATCATCAGATGCAGAACACACATGAGAATACATGTGGAAGTACAGACATACCTTAGTTACAAGACCATGCAGACTTTAAATCTTCTCACAAGGCAGTTCCCATTTTAAGCAGACACCTAAAATTATGTGGTGTATTTCAAGTGTACCTTTCCACACACTCCAACAAAAAAGCCTAATCATTAATCTTTCTACCAACATGTCTTAAAACCTCACTTTTGAGCTGCACGTTCACCATTCTTCAACTACTTAGGGTGTTAGGCCTAGCCAAACATAAAGCAGTAACCCTTTGCTTGTCTCTCTTGTAACTCTCACCATATTCATGATAGAATGCATACATTTGTCTGCACCTTTTCCTAGTGGCATCATATATAAAAGAAACATACAAATAGATGTATACCTGTGTTTTATACGTCTAGTATCTTCAGATGCATAACACGTATGAGAATGCATGTGGAAGTACAGACATACCTCAGTCACAAGATCATGCATACATTAAAACTTCATAGAAGGCAGTTCCCATTTCTAGCAGACACCTAAAATTATGTGGCATATTTCAACTGTACCTTTCCACACACTCATACAAAGTATCCTAATCACTAATCCCTCTACCAACATGTCTTAAACCTTACTTTTGAGCTGCATGTTCACCATTCTACAACTACTTAGGGTGTTGGGCCTAGCCAAATATAAAGCAGTAACCCATTGTAAGTCTCATCATATTCCAGAAAGCATACATGCATGTGTTCGCACCTTTTCCCAGTGGCATCATATATAAAAGAAACATACAAATAGATGTATACCTGTGTTTTATACAGCTAGCATCTTCAGATGCATAACTCGTATGAGAATACATGTGCAAATACACACATACCTCAGTCACAAGACCATGACTATAAAACTTCACAAAATGCAGTTCTCATATGAAAGAGACACCTAAAATTATGCGGCATACTTCAACTGCACCTTTCCACAGACTCATACAAACTAACATAATCACTATTCCATCTACCAATGTATACATATTACTAAGCACAAACTATTTCAATCATCATTTCAGCACAATAAAACAAAGTACAGTACACATCTGTACATTTTATACCATATTTCAAACATTACACTTCTCAAATATTTTCAAAACTTTAAAAATAAAGCTTTGAAAATCTAAAAATATCACTATAAAGACTGAAACACTGCTACATAATATATAACAGAACTTACAAATGTGTAACTCACCTTTCGAATAGTATTGCAGATTATCAAATATCTCAACAAGGTAAAACCAGTAATGGCAAAATTTCCCTCTCTCTGCACACAAATAAATGTAAGTAACAAATCAAATTGATTTCTACACCATTTCAAATTGTGAAACATATTTCTATTGGTTAGACATATTAACCCTTACTAACTGTCTTATAAAAGTGCCCAAACTGGTTCTGTAATTTTCTGGAGTTGCGACTCCACTGCGGTGCCACAGTGTAGTGTCGCGATAGAGCCGCAAATCCATAGAGGAGTTCAAAAACCTATTTCTAATAATACTAGTTTTTTTAAACAACAGATTACTTCTACACATACTACTGACATAGAAAAACTTAATTTGGTAACATATCACTTATATATGAGTTACCATTTCACATTTTAAATCCACAGTTAACTTTCAACCCTTCCCCATTCTGCTTAATCCCAGTTTCCATAGTAACACTTTCTACAACATTCAACTGTACTGGTGGTCACAAGTTCACCACATTTTCAAGTACAGCACAGTAGCTTACAAATGCAAATAGCAGGTGTGGTTGACTTTTGCAAAATATTACCTTATCCTATCTACTGTATCTTTCAAACATTTTTTAATAACCAAAAGAAACATGCTTCTGCAGGAAAATAACAAGCATCCTATTTTGAGTGTACAATGTAAATGAACAGCCAATCACTTATCGGCTTTTTCAAAAACAGCATCTTTTCTACCATTTTAGATACCTCTCATTCTACCAACTGACTGCCTCAGCTACAGACATCTTTTCATTCCTTCCATTCATCCCTTCAAGATGCTTACATTATGGCTTGTACGGCACAGCTATGTTTTCTGGTGCAAAAGGTATGCTGAACGCAGAGATATAGACAAAGACCTAGGTTTGCAAAATGTGGATATCAAATGGATTGCCCAGAGAGGATTAAAGTGGCGCCAATTGATTCCTTTGGTTAACACCTTTTTGAATCTCCAAACGCCTGACCTCATGATTGTGCACTGTGGTGGCAATGACCTAGGCACATTGACTGGGGTAGGTCTGGAAATGCTAATGAAGGATTCCTTTGCACAATGGATGTTGCTTTTGCCTCAAACTGTCTATGTATACTCTAATATATGCCAAAGACAGAAATGGAAGTGGTCAAATCAATTCTGTCCACAGTTTGAGAAAGCTAGGAAGAATGTCAATAAAGTGTTTTCTGCTTACCTCAGAGACCATAGGATGGGTTCCATCTATAAAAACAATCTATGTTTTGATATGGACAACTTCTATAGAAGTGATGGAGTTCACTTCACAGATGAAGGGAACAGAGTGTTTCTCAACAACCTTAAG
This sequence comes from Calotriton arnoldi, assembly GCA_963921515.1. Classification (NCBI taxonomy): domain Eukaryota; kingdom Metazoa; phylum Chordata; class Amphibia; order Caudata; family Salamandridae; genus Calotriton; species Calotriton arnoldi. The sequence goes on along the minus strand of CAWUFW010019019.1, from coordinate 123,538 downwards.
CTGTGCATCTGCACTTCCATGTAGCTCCAACAAAGCATAATGAAAACAAGGGCTCTTTTTAGAGCCACCCTATAACCCAACACTCAATCTTATTTTTTTAAAACAAACATACTCTTTTTTTTTCTTGTGGATTTGCGAACCCGTTGTGAATCCGCAAAACAAAAGCACAGATTCAATGTACTACAACCCCATACACTTTTCAAGTTTAACTTTTTTTAAATATTATTACTAACTACCAAATTTAATGTGAGCTAACTTCAATCTCACTAACTCTATAAAAAACTTCAGAAATGCAACACTACCTTCTAAATTATATACTATTAAATTATTTATTTAAGGTAGAGCCGCAAATCCACCGGGATGTTACACTAGGGGGCCGCGATGGGGACGCGACTCCTATGATGAAAATTTTTTTTCGGCCCTGGGTACCCTATCCCCCGGGGCAAGGACAATGCTTTTTAAATTATTTTTAAAGGGATGGTGGATTAGTTGCCCCCCTCCCGGGCCATTTTTGCTCCCGGGGACCATATCCCCTGGGGCCTGGCCTCACATTGGGGACCACAGGGGAGCCCAATACCCCGCAGTCCCTACCAGCTCCACGCCTCCTGTGGGAAACATCATTGCATTTGGACAAGGGGAACTGCAAACATGCAGCTCCCTTTGTCCAAAAGCAATACTGCTTCACTTCATGGAAGAGAGAGCAGTTTTCCTACTCTCTCTTCCATGAAGCAAAGCAGATGTTTGCTATGACAGGGTGGGCACTGCTCCCACCCTTTCATAGCAAACTGCAATGTCCCGGGGGTGGGCACCCTGGGACATTGCTGGAGCCAGCCCTGGGGGATGGTGGTCCCCAGGGCCATGGAGGTCTCCTGGAGGGAGGCCGTGCGGCCCCTCTCCCAACAAGTTTAAAGCCCCAGGGAGGTGGTGGTCCCCAGGGCCGGGGTTCTGCAACAGACCCCCACACTTAATTTATGTTTGCGGTGGTGGTACCCGGAGTAGTGTGGGGGGCAGCACCACCTTGGGAGGTTGCGGTCCCTGGGGCTGCGGGGGCCTGTGTGGCCCCTGCATATTTTTGAACATTGCCCCCCCACACTTCTTTTTAATTACTGTTACCCCGGGAGAGTGCGATCCCCGGGTCTACTGGGGGTGCGAGGCCCCCGCATTTAAACATTAAAGCCCTGGGGAAGTGGCAGTCCCCAGGGCTTGGGTGGGCCCGGAAGGCCCCCCCACCCATAATTTAGGAATGCCCCGTGGAGGTGGTGGTCCCCTGGGCAGTGTGAGGGGCAGGACCACCCCATGCTTTTTTATAATTAAAAATCCCCAGGGAGGTGGCAGTCCCTGGGGCTGCAGGGGCCCGTGTGGCCCCATCTTTTTTAACATTGCCCCCAGGACCTGGCCCACCCAGGGGCTTAATTAAATGAAGCATAGTAGACCGTGCTTTGCTTTTTCTTCTGTGGGATTTGTGCACCCTACGCGAATCCTGCAGAAAATTAAAATAGAAATGCTTTTTTTGGTCCTCAGGGTCCCTGTGGGACCCCTGATCAGGCCTAGCGGCTCAGGGTGTTTCTACTCTTCCCCCTTTACTTGTTTTTTTACTGTTCTCCTTGTGACTCGGATCAACTGAGTCACAAAATGGCTGCCAACATTTCTTAGTTTGAAGTGTTGGCAGCCAATCAGAAGTTAGCTCGTGATCTGGAGGGTTCGCGGATCCACCGCCGTCAAGAGATACTAATATTTTTTAATGTATGAATTTATCAGGAACTACTGAACGGATTTACACCATTTGAAAAAAAGGTCGCTTTCTGAGCCAAGACCTGCCTTTTTGCCAAATTTGGTGTAAATCCGTTTAGCAGATTGGGCTGTAGACTTGTCTAAAATTTCCTTTAGAAATTAACATGGAGAAAATGGATTTTGGGACCCCCCTTTATTCTCAGCCCCCGCTTGACAAATCACCCCGAAACTTTCAAGACAGGAGCTGACCGGAGCGCCCCATTAGTTTTAAAAAATTCACGAATATTTGTCAAACGGTGCCAAAGTTATTGGCAAAATAAAAAACGCTTATTGAATAGAAACAAGGTCTTTCACTATAAATACCTACTGGTGACTGACAGTAGGTAATATATATATATATATTCACTGGAAAAACCATAGGTTTCAGGCACGTTATAGTTAGAAATTAGCATTTAAAAAACCTTTGAAATTCACTGAAAAAAACATAGGTTTCAGGCACGTTATAGTTAGAAATTAGCATTTAAAAAACCTTAGAAATTCACAGAAAAAAACCCACAGGTTTCAGGGACGTTATAGTTAGTTTGACATTTCACTCGTACAAAACCAGAGAAATTCGGCCGTTATAGTTAGTTCAGCTAACTATAACTCGCGCCCCCGCAATGCACTGCTGATGACGTCACATATTACATCATTCATGACATGGTCAATGACATCACTTATGACCTCACTGATGACATCTCAAATGACATCACTGATGACATCATCCAGTGACTATGTGTTTCTGTAAAGTTTAAATATGTTTTATATATATATATAGGCCAAGGTGTATTGAAGAATGAGTGTGTATATGACTGTCTGAATGGATCATTTAATAGGTGTGTGACTGACTGTATAAGTGACTGATTAAACATGTCTTACTGAAGGCATGGGTTAGTGACTAAACTGTGTGAATGTGTGTATCAGTCTGTAACTTGGTGTGTAAGCAGCTGCATAGGTTGGTGAGTAGCTACATGAGTGTCTATATGGGTTATTGTTTGGTTGTCTGAGTATCTGTATGGGTGCCTGAGTATCTCTGTGGGTGGTTGGGGGTGTGTGACTCTGTGCATAGATGTATGAGTGGGTGATTCACTGGGTGTATGGGTTCAACAGTATATCTGTAAAGGGCTGTATGGATGGGTGAGTGTGTGTATGGGTGTGTTGGTGAGAGAATGGTTCTCTCACTGGTACATGTGTGAGTAACAACATATGTGAAAGGCAGTATATGTGAGTGTTGGAGTATATAAATCACTATATGTGAGAGTGAGTGATTGTGAGAGTGGCTGTATGGATGAGTGTGTGCTTGTATCAGTGATTGTATAAGAGAGTAAATATGTGTTAGTAGCTGCATGAATAAGTGAGGTGGTGTGTGTATGACTGTATGGGTGAGTAAATGGGAGTGTGATTGATTCTTTCCATGACTGACAAGTTGTGTGAGTAACTCTGTGGGTGAGTGGTGGTATGTGAGTGTCTGTATAGGTGTATGAGTGCATATGATAGTGCTGTACTGATGAGTGACTGCACGTATGAGTGACTGTTTGGTTGAATGAGTAGATATGTGTGTAGACCTAGGAATCAGTGAGTGGGTATGTAGTAACTAGTATTGGTGTGTGTATGGTTTCAGAAATGGTAGTCTGTATTTTAGAGTTGGTTGATCAAAGGTTATATTAGGGTGTGAGGAGGTTCATCAGTTTATCACGTGGATGATGTCATCAGTGATGTCATTTTAGATGTCATCAGTGATGTCATTAGTGATGTCACTGACCATGTCATGAATGATGTAATATGTGACGTCATCAGCAGTGCATTGCGGCGGGACGCGAGTTATAGTTAGCTAAACTAACTATAACAGCCTAATTTCTCTGGTTTTGTACGAGTGAAATGTCCAACTAACTATAACGTCCCTGAAACCTGTGGTTTTTTCAGTGAGTTTCTAAGGTTTTTTAAATGCTAATTTCTAACTATAACGTGCCTGAAACCTATGGTTTTTTCAGTGAATATATATATATATATATATATATATATATATATATATATATATATATATATATATATATGTATATATATATATATCCAATTGTAAGGGTGCCCTCAGGTGAAGACGCTGCTCACGGGGAGTGAAAACCTTTAATTGAGGACTGCAGTGTCGTAGTCTCCCTCTCCAAATAACCTTCTAAAAGCCCTACGCATTTTGGACACTGTGTGCCCTTGTTCACGGGCTAAGGAAAAGAGCACAGGCAAACAGTCATGAGGAACACCTGATAATATTTATTAGTCCCCGCCCCAGTGGGCGTGTGCAAATGTGCATGCTGGTACTTGTTGTTCCATCACAATTATCCCAAGTGGGTGCTGCCGTGCCCCACAAATTGTTCCAAGTCTTACCCCAGTGGGTTGATAGGAGCCAAAGAACTGCACACTGTTTGTCCATTGTCCTTCAACACGGACCCCCCGTTCCATTAGCGCATTAGTCTGTCTAATCGCCGGATCCGCATAGGTAGCAGTGGGGCGGCTGAACAAGCCGCTAAAATCCAACAGTAAGGTTGCCCTCAAGTGAAGATGCCGTTCACGGGGAGTGAAAACCTTTAATTGAGGACTGCAGTGTCGTAGTCTCCCCCTCCAAATAACCTTCTAAAAGCCCTACGCGTTTCGGACACTGTGTGCCCTTGTTCACGGGCTAACGAAAAGAGCACAGGCAAACAGTCATGAGGAACACCTGATAATATTTATAACCTTACTGTTGGATATATATATCTGTCTTTCACATTTCTTAACAGATTGTTCAAACATCACAGAAGGAGGATAGCCACCAGGATATTGCTAAGAGCACAGGAGATTGAAGTATGTTCCCTGGAACTGTCATCTCTCCATAACTTTTGGTCACATTATAGGTACCGTCATGTACAGCACCTTATATCGATTATGGCACACCTCTACATGATCTAGTATGAAGACAGAACTTGAGGATCAACACAAAGTGTTGTTAGGGATCTAGATATAGCACTGGGTACACGATTCATGTGAATCATCACCAACAAAGACAGTCTCCCTTTATACCAGCCCTAACACACACATTCCCCCATACTCCTCTCTATCAAACCGCAGGTCTAACACGCAACCTACCATTAAGTTATCTGCAAACTTACTGTTGTGAACACTTTTAGAGTTATAGGGTATTTCACCCTCGATAACTGACGTTTCCTTCACGGAACAAAGGGGTACTATACCCATGACCCAGTAGGTACAATATAATACATTAAATCATGGCGACAGACATTATATGTACAATCAATTATGGTTTATATACCACTGTATCGATTAAGAAATGCTACTCTCAAATAACTGTGAAATTAGCAGCAATACTTTCTTTTTCATGCAAACTCACCAAAGTATTTTGTTTATGTCGCTCACTGCATGCTGCGTTGTGCACATCACTGTGTCTTTAAATATATCAGGAACTGGCAGAAGGTCATGTGACCAAGATCTCGTCACAGATCGAAACAAGTCTTGTGTTTGCCAAAATAAACCCGTAATATTTTTCACCTTGAAAACCGGAGTGGCTCGCTTTTTCCTGCCAGGATTGCAGGATTGCAGGGATCCTCGCTTGTATATATATATATATATATATATATATATATATATATATATATATATATATATATATATATATATATATATATATATATATATATATATATATATATATATATATATAGTGTTGCATTTATTTTTAAAGGGTGTACACTGTCATACATGTCTTTAAGTAACTGCTGCTAAATAATATAGTATATTTTCTATGTTCATTGTTTTTAAAGTTTAAATGGAGCATCAAAATCGTGGATTACAGATTGCGAAAGGCAGTTGTACTGCCAAAACGTGTATCTGTGATTTTGCAACCAGGGTGACCTGACCCAATAAACAGGTTTGATTCCCTTGACCACGAGTGCCTGTTTTCATTCTCTGTAAGGGGTTTGGAATATTTTCTTGATATATACGTGTGTGTATATATATGTATATTCACTGAAAAAACCATAGGTTTTAGGGACAGTTATAGTTAGTTGGACATTGCACTCGTACAAAACCCATGAAATTCCCCTGTTATAGTTAGTTCAGCTAACTATAACTCGCGCCCATAATGCACTGCTGATGACGTCACATATTACATCACTCATGACATGGTCAGTGACATCACTGATGACATCTCAAATGACATCACTGATGACATCACTGATGACATCATCCAGTGACTGTGTGTTTCTGTAAAGTTTAAATATGTTTAATATATATAGGGAAAGGCGTATTGAAGAATGAGTGGGTGTATAAGTGTCTGAATTGATGATTTAGTACGTGAGTGACTGACTCTACAAGTGAGTGATTAAACATATCTTACTGAATGCATGGGTTAGTGACTAAACTGTGTGAATGTCTGTATCCGTCTGTTTGTTGGTGTGTAAGTGGATGCATGGATTTGCAAATAGCTACATGAGTGTCTATATGGGTTATTGATTGGTTCTCTGAGTATCTGTATGGCTGCCTGAGTGTTTGTGTGGGTGGGGTGTGTGTGACTCTATACATAGATGTGTGAGTGGGTGATTCACTGGGTGCATGATTTCTAGAGTGCATCTGTGATGGACTGCTTGGGTGGGTGAGTGTGTGTATGGGTGTGTTAGTGAGTGAATGTATATCTCAGTGGTATATGTGCGAGTAACTACATATGTAAAAGGCAGTATATATGTGTGTTAGAGTATTTAAATGGCTATAAGTGAGAGTGTGTTATTGTGAGAGTGGCTGTATGGATGCGTGTGTGCTTGTATCAGTTATTGTATAAGAGCATAAGAATGTGCTAGTATTTGTATGAGTAAGTGAGCTGGTGTGTGTATAACTGTATAGGTGAGTAAATGGGTGTGTGATTAATTTTTTGCAGAGAAGTGAAAAAGGTGCGTGGCCTCGGTAGTGAAGAGGGTCATGCTGGGGGTAGTGTTTTAGGGTTTAGGGTAGTGCAGTGGTGTTTGTGTAGTGTAGGGGGTCATGCTGGGGGTAGAATTAGGGTTTAGGGTAGTGCAGTGGTGTTTGGGTAGTGTAGGGAGTCGTGCTGGGGGAGTGTTTTAGGGTTTAGGGTAGTACAGTGGTGTTTGGGTAGTGTAGGGGGTCGTGCTGGGGTTAGTGTTTTAGGGTTTTAGAGTTTAGGGTAGTGGAGTGGTGTTTGGGTAGTGTAGGGGATACTGCTGGGGGTAGTATTTTAGGGTTTAGGGTAGTGCAATGGTGTTTGGGTAGTGTAGGGGGTACTGCTGGGGTAGTGTTTTAGGGTTTAGGGTAGTGCAGTGGTGTTTGGGTAGCGTAGGGGGTACTGCTGGGGTAGTGTTTCATGGTTTAGGGTAGTGCAGTGGTGTTTGGGTAGTGTAGGGGGTCATGCTGGGGGTAGTGTTCTAGGGTTTAGGGCAGTGCAGTGGTGTTCGGGCAGTGTAGGGGGTAGTGTTGGGGGTGGTGTTTTAGGGTTTAGGGCAGTGCAGTGGTGTTCGTGCAGTGTAGGGGGTCGTGCTGGGGCTAGTGTTTCAGGGTTTAGGGCAGAGCAATGGTGCTCAGGCAGTGTAGGGGGTTGTGCTGGGGGTGATGTTTCAGGGTTTAGGGCAGTGCAGTGGTGTTAGGGCACTGTAGGGGGTCGTGCTGGGGGTGGTGTTTCAGGGTTTAGGGCAGTGCAGTGGTGTTCCGGCAGTGTAGGGGGTCGTGCAGGGGTGGTGTTTCAGGGTTTAGTGCAGTGGTGTTCGGGCAGTGTAGGGGTCGTGCTGGGGTGGTGTTTCAGGGTTTAGGGCAGTGCAGTGGTGTTCGGGCAGTGTAGGGTGTCGTGCTGAGGGGTGATGTTTCAGGGTTTAGGGCAGTGCAGTAGTGTTTGGGCAGTGTAGGGGGTCGTGCAGGGGGTGGTGTTTCAGGGTTTAGGGCAGTGCAGTGGTGTTCGGCCAGTGTAGGTAGTCTTGCTGGGGGTGGTGTTTCAGGGTTTAGGGCAGTGCAGTAGTTTTCGGGCAGTGTAGGCGGTCATGCTGGGGCTGGTGTTTCAGCTTTTAGGGCAGTGCAGTGGTGTTCGGGCAGTGTACGGGGTTGTGCTGGGGCTGGTGTTTCAGGGTTTAGGGCAGTGCAGTGGTGTGCGGGCAGTGTACGGGGTTGTGCTGTGGCTGGTGTTTCAGGGTTTAGGGCAGTGCAGTGGTGTTCGGGCAGTGTAGGGGGTCATGCTGGGGGTGGTGTTTCAGGGTTTAGGGCAGTGCAGTGGTGTTCGGGCAGTGTAGGGGGTCATGCTGGGGCTGGTGTTTCAGGGTTTAGGGCAGTGCAGTGGTGTTCGGGCAGTGTAGCGGGTCATGCTGGGGCTGGTGTTTCAGGGTTTTGGGCAGAGCAGTGGTATTTGGGCAGTGTAGGGGGTCGTGTTGGGGTGGTGTTTCAGGGTTTAGGGCATTGCAGCGGTGTTCGGGCAGTGTAGGGGGTCTTGCTGGGGGTGGTGTTTCAGGGTTTAGGGCAGTGCAGTGGTGTTCGGGCAGTGTAGGGGGTCTTGCTGGGGGTGGTGTTTCAGGGTTTAGGGCGGTGCAGTGGTGTTCGTGCAGTGTAGGGGGTCGTGCTGGGGGTGGTGTTTCAGGGTTTAGGGAAATGCAGTAGTGTTCGGGCAGTGTAGGGGGTCGTGCAGGGGGTGGTGTTTCAGAGTTTAGGGCAGTGCAGTGGTGTTCTGGCAGTGTAGGGTGTCATGCTGGGGGTGGGGTTTCAGGGTTTAGGGCAGTACAGTGGTGTTCAGGCAGTGTAGGGGGTGGTGCAGGGGTGGTGTTTCAGGGTTTAGGGCAGTGCAGTGGTGTTCGGGCAGTGTAGGGGGTCGCGCTGGGAGTGGTGTTTCAGGGTTTAGGGCAGTGGAGTGGTGTTCGGGCAGTGTAGGGGGTCATGCACGGGGTGGTGTTTCAGGGTTTAGGGCAGTGAAGTGGTGTTCGGGCAGTGTAGGGTGTTGTGCTGGGCCTGGTGTTTCAGGGTTCAGGGCAGTGCAGTGGTGTTCTGGCAGTGTAGGGGGTCATGCTGGGGGTGGGGTTTCAGGGTTTAGGGCAGTACAGTGGTGTTCGGGCAGTGTAGGGGGTGGTGCAGGGGTGGTGTTTCAGGGTTTAGGGCAGTGCAGTGGTGTTCGGGCAGTGTAGGGGTCGTGCTGGTGCTGGTGTTTCAGGGTTTAGGGCAGTGCAGTGGTGTTCGGGCACTGTAGGGGGTCTTGCTGGGGGTGGTGTTTCAGGGTTTAGGGCAGTGGTGTTCATGCAGTGTAGGGGGTCTTGCTGGGGGTGATGTTTCAGGGTTTAGGGCAGTGCAGTGCTGTTCAGGCAGTGTAGGGGGTCTTGCTGGGGGTAGTGTTTCAGGGTTTAGGGCAGTGCAGTGGTGTTCGTGCAGTATAGGGGGTCATGCTGGGGATGGTGTTTCTGGGTTTAGGGCAGTGCAGTAGTGTTTGAGCAGTGTAGGGGGTTGTGCAGGGGGTGGTGTTTCAGGGTTTAGGGCAGTGCAGTGGTGTTCGGGCAGTGTAGGGGGTCGCGCTGGGGGTGGTGTTTCAGGGTTTAGGGCAGTGGAGTGGTGTTCGGGCAGTGTAGGGGGTCATGCACGGGGTGGTGTTTCAGGGTTTAGGGCAGTGCAGTGGTGTTCGGGCAGTGTAGGGTGTTGTGCTGGGCCTGGTGTTTCAGGGTTCAGGGCAGTGCAGTGGTGTTCAGGTAGTGTAGGGGTCATGCTGAGGCTGGTGTTTCACGGTTTAGGGCAGTGCAGTGGTGTTCGGGCAGTGTAGGGGGTCGTGCTGGTGCTGGTGTTTCAGGGTTTAGGGCAGTGCAGTGGTGTTCAGGCAGTGTAGGCGGTCGTGCTGGGGCTGGTGTTTCAGGGTTTAGGTCAGTGGTGTTTGTGCAGTGTAGGGGGTCTTTCTGGGGGTGATGTTTCAGGGTTTATGGCAGTGCAGTGGTGTTTGGGCAGTGTAGGGGGTCTTGCTGGGGGTAGTGTTTCAGGGTTTAGGGCAGTGCAGTGGTGTTCGGGCAGTGTAGGGGGTCATGCTGGGGGTGGTGTTTCAGGGTTTAGGGCAGTGCAGTAGTGTTCGGGCAGTGTAGGGGGTCGTGCTGGGGGTGGTGTTTCAGGGTTTAGGTCGGTGGTGTTCGGGCAGTGTAGGGGTCTTGCTGGGGGTGATGTTTCAGGGTTTAGGGCAGTGCAGTGGTGTTCGGGCAGTGTAGGGGGTCTTGCTGGGGGTAGTGTTTCAGGGTTTAGGGCAGTGCAGTGGTGTTCGGGCAGTGTAGGGGGTCATGCTGGGGGTGGTGTTTCAGGGTTTAGGGCAGTGCAGTGGTGTTCGGGCAGTGTAGGGGGTCGTGAAGGGGTTGTGTTTCAGGGTTTAGGGCAGTGCAGTGGTGTTCGGGCAGTGTAGGGGGTCGTGCTGGGGGTAGTGTTTTAGGTTTTAGGGTAGTGCAGTGGTGCTTGTGTAGTGTAGGGGGTCATGCTGGGGGTAGTGTTTTAGGGTTTAGGGTCGTGCAGTGGTGTTTGTGTAATGTAGGGGGTCATGTTTTAGGGTAGTGCAGTGGTGTTTGGGTAGTGTAGGGGTCGTGCTGGGGTAGTGTTTTAGGATTTAGGTTAGTGCAGTGTTGTTTGGGTAGTGTAGGGGGATGTGCTGGGGGTAGGGTTTTAGGGTTTAGGGTAGTGCAGTGGTGTTTGTGTAGTGTAGGGGGTCGTGCTGGGGGTAGTGTTTTAGGGTTTAGGGTAGTGCAGTGGTGCTTGTGTAGTGTAGGGGGTCATGCTGGGGGTAGTGTTTTAGGGTTTAGGGTAGTGCAGTGGTGTTTGTGTAGTGTAGGGGGTCATGTTATAGGGTAGTGCAGTGGTGTTTGGGTAGTGTAGGGGGTCGTGCTGGGGGTAGTGTTTTAGGATTTAGGTTAGTGCAGTGGTGTTTGGGTAGTGTAGGGGGTTGTGCTGGGGGTAGTGTTTTAGGGTTTAGGGTAGTGCATTGGTGTTTGTGTAGTGTAGGGGTCGTGCTGGGGGTAGTGTTTTAGGGTTTACGGTAGTGCAGTGGTTCTTGTGTAGTGTAGGGGTCGTGCTGGGGTAGTGTTTTAGGGTTTAGGGTAGTGCAGTGGTGTTTGTGTAGTGTAGGGGTCATGTTTTAGGGTAGTGCAGTGGTGTTTGGGTAGTGTAGGGGGTCATGCTGGGGGGTAGTGTTTCAGGGTTTAGGGCAGTGCAGTGGTGTTCGGGCAGTGTAGGGGGTCGTGCTGGGGTTGGTGTTTCAGAGTTTAGGTCAGTGGTGTTCGGGCAATGTAGGGGGTCTTGCTGGGGGTGATGTTTCAGGGTTTAGGGCAGTGCAGTGGTGTTCGGGCAGTGTAGGGGTCTTGCTGGGGGTAGTGTTTCAGGGTTTAGGGCAGTGCAGTGGTGTTCGGGCAGTGTAGGGGGTCATGCAGGGGGTGGTGTTTCAGGGTTTAGGGCACTGCAGTGGTGTTTGGGCAGTGTAGGGGTCGTGCTGGGGGTGGTATTTCAGGGTTTAAGTCAGTGGTGTTCAGGCAGTATAGGGGTCTTGCTGGGGGTGATGTTTCAGGGTTTAGGGCAGTGCAGTGGTGTTCGGGCAGTGTAGGGGGTCTTGCTGGGGGTAGTGTTTCAGGGTTTAGGGCAGTGCAGTGGTGTTCGGGTAGTGTAGGGGGTCGTGCTGGGGGTAGTGTTTTAGGGTTTAGGGTAGTGCAGTGGTGTTTGGGTAGTGTAGGGGGTCGTGCTGGGGGTAGTGTTTTAGGGTTTAGGGTAGTGCAGTGGTGTTTGTGTAGTGTAGGGGGTCGTGCTGGGGGTAGTGTTTTAGGGTTTAGGGTAGTGCAGTCGTGCTTGGGTAGTGCAGGGGGTCGTGCTGGGGGTAGTGTTTTAGGGTTTAGGATAGTGCAGTGGTGCTTGTGTAGTGTAGGGGGTCGTGCTGGGGATAGTGTTTTACGGTTTAAGGTAGTGCAGTGGTGTTTTTGTAGTGTAGGGGGGTCATGTTTTAAGATGCAATGCTCCAATACCTGACCAGTCTGCACTACATAAAACTGCAAAAACACTAAAAATAAAAAGTGTTTTGCACACTTTTGTCATTGGGCTATATGTGGGCTACATCTGGGTAATATTTGTGCTACATTTGGGCTCTTTTTTCACTGGTGGCCATCTTGGAAGACTTCTTTGTTATGAAGTTTCCTAATTTCTTCATTTACTGCAGTCTCCTCAGTAGGAAATGCTTTCAGTTTTTACTTTGATTCCATCAAGAAGGCATTCAGATGTGTCTCACATCTGCCATAAATTCAGAATGTTAGCACTCTAGTTGCTCATTAGATCACTGGAGTAAAGCTACTGCTCACCAGGGAGTTAACTGGTAGTCTGCTGCTGGTATTGAAAGTGATTGTTTCAGTCTGCATGTCAGAATTTTCTAATGAAATAGAAGAGGATTTGAGATCTCACTTAAAACATGCCCTAATTTTTCTTTCTGCAGCACTAACCATAATTTCTATTTCAAAAGAACCCTTCATTTTGTTCCTTTTTAAATTAAATGTTTTAAGTGTTACCGGTTTATTCCAATCAAGATGGCTTCAGGTGTGCCATACTTTTGTCATAAGTAAGGCTGTTAGCGCTCTAGTTGTTCTTTAGAACACTCTGGGAAGCTGCAGTAGAACACAAAGGCATCAACTGGCAGGCTGCTCCTGTTGAAATATAACAGGAAGATGTTTGAGATCACACTTGAAATATGTCCTAATTTTTCTTTCTACAGCACTAACCATAATTTCTATGACAAAATGAACCACATCATTTTGTTCCTTTTTAAATTAAATGTTTTAAGTGTTACCAGTTTATTCCAATCAAGATGGCTTCAGGTGTGCCATACTTTTGTCATAAGTAAGGCTGTTAGCACTCTAGTTGTTCTTTAGAACACTCTGGGAAGCTGCAGTAGAACACAAAGGCATCAACTGGCAGGCTGCTCCTGTTGAAATATAACAGGAAGATATTTGAGATCACACTTGAAACATGTCCTAATTGTTCTTTCTACAGCACTAACCATAATTTCTATGACAAAATGAACCCCATCATTTTGTTCCTTTTTAAATTAAATTGTTTAAGTGTTACCAGTTTATTCCAATCAAGATGGCTTCAGGTGTGCCATACTTTTGTCATAAGTTAGGCTGTTAGCACTCTAGTTGTTCTTTAGAACACTCTGGGAAGCTGCAGTAGAACACAAAGGAATCAACTGACAGTCTCTGCCCTTGTTGGATGTACATGTTTTACTGAGAATGTCAGACTTCATTCTCACATGAGTGAGAAAGATAATGTGAATTTACAGAAAATATGCTCTCATTTTAGCTTCTGGAGCACCTTCCAAACCTCCATGGGACAAGCATGAGAAAATAGTGTTCTCTCAAACATGATTCATGATATCCCAGCAGAAGGTTTTTCACATGGTAAAATCACCTTAGAATACACCACAATTCCTAAAATTAGTATGGTACCATCAACAAATAAATTCTAATGTAACTAAAGCCTGTTATCACCCTTTATAGTTCTCCTTTTGGTGACCCTCAAAATCTTCTATTCACTACAATGCATTTCAATGAGGTACTATCATTTATATTGGTCCCAAGATGGCTGCCAGCAATTCCAGGATGAAGTGCTGACAGCCAATCAGATCTCACGATGACATGTGTGGTTAGGCTCCGCCCACATATATATGTGACTTTACTTTTGATTTTCTCAGGAACTACTGAACGGATTTACACCATTAAAGCAAACGGCATGACACTGAACCAAGGGCTACCTCTTTGCCAAATTTGGTGTAATTCCGTTCAGCAGTTCGGGCTGTAGCTGCGACTAAAGGTTCCTATGGAAAAATGAATGGGGAAAACGCGTTTTGGGACCCCCCTTTTTTCTCGGCCCCCGCTTGACATATCACCCCGAGACTTTCAGGATAGGAGCGTACCGGAGCGCCCCAACAAGTTGGAAACTTTCGCGAAGATTCGTCAACCGGCGCCAACGTTATTTCAAATAGAATGTTGCGGATTTCCTATGGATAATAGGTTTTAACTATAACTATCTACTGGCGACCGCCAGTAGATAATATATATATATATATATCCTCCAAAACCACTCTCCGAACCTCCACACCGGTGAACAGAGAGAAACAGACCCGGATAGTGTTGGCAGGTAAGAATTTAAGGGCATATTAGCAAGACCCAGTTTAAAATTATCACCAGTGTCAGACATCTTTGATGGGGCTTTCCACTCTCTGTGGGGTGTGCATGCTTGAGTGTGAGCTTGCTGGGCCATGTGGGTGGGGATGTTGATCTGTGACTACGACTCCCATCATGCTATTGCGTCCACCCCACTTCCCAGCATGCCCATACTTACTTGCTTTTGGGTGGACTTCAGTGTGTGTGAGTGTGAGAGCAATGGCAAGATGGCTGACAGTGGTGTCCTGCTGTTGGTTGGTGGGCAGTTCCCAGCATGGCCTTGTGCTCCCCACAACAGAGCACCAGTGTCAGACATCTTTGATGGGGCTTTCCACTCTCTGTGGGGTGTGCATGCTTGAGTGTGAGCTTGCTGGGCCATGTGGGTGGGGGATGTTGAGCTGTGACTACGACTCCCATCATGCTATTGCATCCACCCCACTTCCCAGCATGCCCATACTTACTTGCTTTTGGGTGGACTTCAGTGTGTGTGAGTGTGAGAGCAATGGCAAAATGGCTGACAGTGGTGTCCTGCTGTTGGATGTTGCACAGTTCCCAGCAGGGCCTTGTGCTCCCCACAGCAGTAGCCAGTGTCAGCCATCTTGTCAGTTGTTTTCCACTCACTGTGATGTGCGCATGGTTCATGGTGGTGTTGATGGGACAGTTGTGGGGGTGACCAATTTCTGTGACTACGACTCCCATCATGCTATTGCCTCCACCCCACATCCCAGCATGCCCATACTTACTTGCTTTTGGGTGGACTTCAGTTTGTGTGAGTGTGAGAGCAATGGCAAGATGGCTGACAGTGGTGTCCTGCTGTTGGTTGGTGGGCAGTTCCCAGCATGGCCTTGTGCTCCCACAACAGAGCACCAGTGTCAGATATCTTTGATGGGGCATTCCACTCTCTGTGGGGTGTGCATGCTTGAGTGTTAGCTTGCTGGGCCATGTGGGTACGGGGATGTTGGGCTGTGACTACCACTCCCATCATGCTATTGCCTCCACCCCCCTTCCCAGCATGCCCATGGTTCCTTCCCTTTGACTCTGCTTCCCTGTGGGGTTGTGTGCCTGTGCTGATAAGATGGCTGACAGTGTTATCCTGGGCTTAGTTCTGCTACAGGTCCCATGTGTGTCCCTGTGCTTCACTCAGCATGACCCAGGGTTGTGGTTCTTTGTGGGATATTTGATTGGGGTGTGAGGCAATGCATTCTCCCTGATGAGTTTAGTGGAGTTTGTGTTAGGTGTGTGTGTGAGAAACGCTGCTGGTAACTATGGTCAGGGCTGTGAGTCCTCCTTCCCACCCAGCCAGATATCCCACCATGGAACGTGCTTCGATTGCAGGGAGTGCAAGTTGTCTTTCAGGATGTCAGTCAGTGGTGTCCTGCTGTTGGTTGTTGCACAGTTCCCAGCAGGGCCTTGTGCTCCCACAGCAGTAGCCAGTGTCAGCCATCTTGTCAGTTGTTTTCCACTCACTGTGATGTGCGCATGGTTCATGGTGGTGTTGATGGGACAGTTGTGGGGTGACCAATTTCTGTGACTACGACTCCCATCATGCTATTGCGTCCACCCCACTACCCAGCATGCCCATACTTACTTGCTTTTGGGTGGACTTCAGTGTGTGTGAGTGTGAGAGCAATGGCAAGATGGCTGACAGTGGTGTCCTGCTGTTGGTTGGTGGGCAGTTCCCAGCATGGCCTTGTGCTCCCCACAACAGAGCACCAGTGTCAGACATCTTTGATGGGGCATTCCACTCTCTGTGGGGTGTGCATGCTTGAGTGTGAGCTTGCTGGGCCATGTGGGTAGGGGATGTTGAGCTGTAACTACGACTCCCATCATGCTATTGCGTCCACCCCACTTCCCAGCATGCCCATACTTACTTGCTTTTGGGTGGACTTCAGTATGTGTGAGTGTGAGAGCAATGGCAAAATGGCTGACAGTGGTGTCCTGCTGTTGGTTGTTGCACAGTTCCCAGCAGGGCCTTGTGCTCCCCACAGCACTAGCCAGTGTCAGCCATCTTGTCAGTTGTTTTCCACTCACTGTGATGTGCGCATGGTTCATGGTGGTGTTGATGGGACAGTTGTGGGGGTGACCAATATCTGTGACTACCACTCACATGATGCTATTGGCTACACTGACTTGCCCAGCATACACAGATTTCCTTTCTTTCAGTGGGCTTCACTGTGTGGTGGTGTTGTAGTGGTGGCTACATGTCTGGATGTGTTTGTCAGTTATATTTGTGGCACTGCCTAGCTGTAGTTGTAGTTGTGTTTGCACATGTGATGACACAGTTAAATGTCACTATGAGATGGCATGTGTTGTGTTTATCTGACTGACATACACATTTTGGGATGATTCTGTTCTCGTTGCTGTGTATTTGCTAAGAGTGCATGGTTTGACTCTCCCCTTGACAGTGATGTGTGTGTGTAGTCGCATAATATTGTATACATTTGTTGTGTACTCACCAGGCTCTGGGATGTTTTCTAGTCCATATACGCTCACTGGTGGTAGGATGGCCCGCACCTTCTCTTCCCAGGGCCTGAGGTATACTGGCTTGGCAGGAGGGCCACTGCCGGTGTGTTGGCTCAAGAGGTAGTCCTTCTTCAACAGCTCCTTGACCCCCCTGCGCACGTCATACCACCTGTTCTGGATGTCTGTCTTTGTGTGCAAACATGGTGATTGTGCGTTCACCCTGTCGACGATCCTCTCCCACATCTTTGTTTTCTGTGACATGGGTGTCTGTTGGACCAGTGTACCAAACAGCTGTGGCTCTACCCTGAGGATCTCATCTACCAGGACTTTCAATTCACTATCTAGGAACTTTTGGTTCTTCTTTGGGGGCATGGTGATGGGTGGTGATGGTGAATGATGTGTGTGTTGGTGTGCAGGTGAAGGTGTGTGAGTGTTTGTTTTGCTGGGTGTATGTGAGGTTGCTATTTGTTGGGGTGCTGATGGTGTGTGGCTTGTGTGATGGATGAGCTGTGGGTGTGTGGTTGCTGTCTGTTGAGTGCTGGCAGGTAATTTGAATTTGCAAAGGATCATGGGAGGGATTTGTGTCCTTTATATGGGTGGAGTTGTGGGTGTGTCTTTGTTCCCTGCCCCCCCCCAGTATTTATTGGCTTTGTAATTGCTTGTTTGGCCTTTTTTGTGTATTTTCCCTTTGTACTTTCGTGCATGTAGGAGACGTTCTTGTGACCGAGTCGGACCCTGCAGTTGTCTCGTACGGGCTTCTCCATTTCGTTCATGCTGTGTTTGTGCTGTTTTCTATGCTGCGTACCCGTCGGTCGCGGTGTTTTGGGTTGCTTCGCCTCGCAGTTTTGTATGCGTGTCGGTCGTACGGCTTGTCCTCCATGCGACTCGGTCGTGTTTTTCACGCCTTGCATCGTACTTGGCGGGTGGGAGTTCGCGGGTACGTCTCGTTCGGGATTGTTCCGGGTGCATGTCGGTCGGTTCGATTCGCGTGTTTTTCCGGCCGGATTGCTGTTTTCCGCGCGGCTCAGTCGTTCGGCTTATGTTCCGTATGAGTCGGTCGGGTTTTGCACGCTTCTCATCGTACTTTGCGGGTCGGGCTGCACCGGTACGTGTCGGTCGGAATGAATTCCGGCTCCGACTCGGTCGGTACGTTTTCCGGCCCGAATCGGAATCGACCCCTTAGAGTGTTGAACCTATCCAAATATAAAGCAGTAACCCTTTGAATGTGTCTCTTGTAAGTCTCATCATAGTCCAGAAAGCATACATGGAGGTGTCTGCACCTTTTCCTAGTGGAATCATATATAAAAAACATACAAATAGATGTATATCTGTGTTTTATACGTCTAGCATCATCAGATGCAGAACACACATGAGAATACATGTGGAAGTACAGACATACCTTAGTTACAAGACCATGCAGACTTTAAATCTTCTCACAAGGCAGTTCCCATTTTAAGCAGACACCTAAAATTATGTGGTGTATTTCAAGTGTACCTTTCCACACACTCCAACAAAAAGCCTAATCATTAATCTTTCTACCAACATGTCTTAAAACCTCACTTTTGAGCTGCACGTTCACCATTCTTCAACTACTTAGGGTGTTAGGCCTAGCCAAACATAAAGCAGTAACCCTTTGCTTGTCTCTCTTGTAACTCTCACCATATTCATGATAGAATGCATACATTTGTCTGCACCTTTTCCTAGTGGCATCATATATAAAAGAAACATACAAATAGATGTATACCTGTGTTTTATACGTCTAGTATCTTCAGATGCATAACACGTATGAGAATGCATGTGGAAGTACAGACATACCTCAGTCACAAGATCATGCATACATTAAAACTTCATAGAAGGCAGTTCCCATTTCTAGCAGACACCTAAAATTATGTGGCATATTTCAACTGTACCTTTCCACACACTCATACAAAGTATCCTAATCACTAATCCCTCTACCAACATGTCTTAAACCTTACTTTTGAGCTGCATGTTCACCATTCTACAACTACTTAGGGTGTTGGGCCTAGCCAAATATAAAGCAGTAACCCATTGTAAGTCTCATCATATTCCAGAAAGCATACATGCATGTGTTCGCACCTTTTCCCAGTGGCATCATATATAAAAGAAACATACAAATAGATGTATACCTGTGTTTTATACAGCTAGCATCTTCAGATGCATAACTCGTATGAGAATACATGTGCAAATACACACATACCTCAGTCACAAGACCATGACTATAAAACTTCACAGAATGCAGTTCTCATATGAAAGAGACACCTAAAATTATGCGGCATACTTCAACTGCACCTTTCCACAGACTCATACAAACTAACATAATCACTATTCCATCTACCAATGTATACATATTACTAAGCACAAACTATTTCAATCATCATTTCAGCACAATAAAACAAAGTACAGTACACATCTGTACATTTTATACCATATTTCAAACATTACACTTCTCAAATATTTTCAAAACTTTAAAAATAAAGCTTTGAAAATCTAAAAATATCACTATAAAGACTGAAACACTGCTACATAATATATAACAGAACTTACAAATGTGTAACTCACCTTTCGAATAGTATTGCAGATTATCAAATATCTCAACAAGGTAAAACCAGTAATGGCAAAATTTCCCTCTCTCTGCACACAAATAAATGTAAGTAACAAATCAAATTGATTTCTACACCATTTCAAATTGTGAAACATATTTCTATTGGTTAGACATATTAACCCTTACTAACTGTCTTATAAAAGTGCCCAAACTGGTTCTGTAATTTTCTGGAGTTGCGACTCCACTGCGGTGCCACAGTGTAGTGTCGCGATAGAGCCGCAAATCCATAGGGGAGTTCAAAAACCTATTTCTAATAATACTAGTTTTTTTTAAACAACAGATTACTTCTACACATACTACTGACATAGAAAAACTTAATTTGGTAACATATCACTTATATATGAGTTACCATTTCACATTTTAAATCCACAGTTAACTTTCAACCCTTCCCCCATTCTGCTTAATCCCAGTTTCCATAGTAACACTTTCTACAACATTCAACTGTACTGGTGGTCACAAGTTCACCACATTTTCAAGTACAGCACAGTAGCTTACAAATGCAAATAGCAGGTGTGGTTGACTTTTGCAAAATATTACCTTATCCTATCTACTGTATCTTTCAAACATTTTTTAATAACCAAAAGAAACATGCTTCTGCAGGAAAATAACAAGCATCCTATTTTGAGTGTACAATGTAAATGAACAGCCAATCACTTATCGGCTTTTTCAAAAACAGCATCTTTTCTACCATTTTAGATACCTCTCATTCTACCAACTGACTGCCTCAGCTACAGACATCTTTTCATTCCTTCCATTCATCCCTTCAAGATGCTTACATTATGGCTTGTACGGCACAGCTATGTTTTCTGGTGCAAAAGGTATGCTGAACGCAGAGATATAGACAAAGACCTAGGTTTGCAAAATGTGGATATCAAATGGATTGCCCAGAGAGGATTAAAGTGGCGCCAATTGATTCCTTTGGTTAACACCTTTTTGAATCTCCAAACGCCTGACCTCATGATTGTGCACTGTGGTGGCAATGACCTAGGCACATTGACTGGGGTAGGTCTGGAAATGCTAATGAAGGATTCCTTTGCACAATGGATGTTGCTTTTGCCTCAAACTGTCTATGTATACTCTAATATATGCCAAAGACAGAAATGGAAGTGGTCAAATCAATTCTGTCCACAGTTTGAGAAAGCTAGGAAGAATGTCAATAAAGTGTTTTCTGCTTACCTCAGAGACCATAGGTTGGGTTCCATCTATAAAAACAATCTATGTTTTGATATGGACAACTTCTATAGAAGTGATGGAGTTCACTTCACAGATGAAGGGAACAGAGTGTTTCTCAACAACCTTAAGCTGTGCATCTGCACTTCCATGTAGCTCCAACAAAGCATAATGAAAACAAGGGCTCTTTTTAGAGCCACCCTATAACCCAACACTCAATCTTATTTTTTTTAAAACAAACATACTCTTTTTTTTTTCTTGTGGATTTGCGAACCCGTTGTGAATCCGTAAAACAAAAGCACAGATTCAATGTACTACAACCCCATACACTTTTCAAGTTTAACTTTTTTTAAATATTATTACTAACTACCAAATTTAATGTGAGCTAACTTCAATCTCACTAACTCTATAAAAAACTTCAGAAATGCAACACTACCTTCTAAATTATATACTATTAAATTATTTATTTAAGGTAGAGCCGCAAATCCACCGGGATGTTACACTAGGGGGCCGCGATGGGGACGCGACTCCTATGATGAAAAAAAATAATAATAATTCCCCCAGTTCCATTAACCGATATCGGACCTGGGGAACCCATCCCTGGGGCTTAGCCATGTTTTGTTTATAAGAAAAAGGAGAGGGGCCGAATGGCCCCCTCCTCCCGGGCAATTTTCGGCCCTGGGTACCCCATCCCCCGGGGCAAGGACAATGCTTTTTAAATTATTTTTAAAGGGATGGTGGATTAGTTGCCCCCCTCCCGGGCCATTTTTGGTCCCGGGGACCATATCCCCTGGGGCCTGGCCTCACATTGGGGACCACAGGGGGAGCCCAATACCCCCGCAGTCCCTACCAGCTCCACGCCTCCTGTGGGAAACATCATTGCATTTGGACAAGGGGAACTGCAAACATGCAGCTCCCTTTGTCCAAAAGCAATACTGCTTCACTTCATGGAAGAGAGAGCAGTTTTCCTACTCTCTCTTCCATGAAGCAAAGCAGATGTTTGCTATGACAGGGTGGGCACTGCTCCCACCCTTTCATAGCAAACTGCAATGTCCCGGGGGTGGGCACCCTGGGACATTGCTGGAGCCAGCCCTGGGGGATGGTGGTCCCCAGGGCCATGGAGGTCTCCTGGAGGGAGGTCGTGCGGCCCCTCTCCCAACAAGTTTAAAGCCCCAGGGAGGTGGTGGTCCCCAGGGCCGGGGTTCTGCAACAGACCCCACACTTAATTTATGTTTGCGGTGGTGGTACCCGGAGTAGTGTGGGGGCAGCACCACCTTGGAGGTTGCGGTCCCTGGGGCTGCGGGGGCCTGTGTGGCCCCTGCATATTTTTGAACATTGCCCCCCCACACTTCTTTTTAATTACTGTTACCCCGGGAGAGTGCGATCCCCGGGTCTACTGGGGGTGCGAGGCCCCCGCATTTAAACATTAAAGCCCTGGGGAAGTGGCAGTCCCCAGGGCTTGGGAGAGCCCGGAAGGCCCCCCCACCCATAATTTAGGAATGCCCCGTGGAGCTGGTGGTCCCCTGGGCAGTGTGAGGGGCAGGACCACCCCATGCTTTTTTATAATTAAAAATCCCCAGGGAGGTGGCAGTCCCTGGGGCTGCAGGGGCCCGTGTGGCCCCCATCTTTTTTTTAACATTGCCCCCAGGACCTGGCCCACCCAGGGGCTTAATTAAATGAAGCATAGTAGACCGTGCTTTGCTTTTTCTTCTGTGGGATTTGTGCACCCTACGCGAATCCTGCAGAAAATTAAAATAGAAATGCTTTTTTTGGTCCTCAGGGTCCCTGTGGGACCCCTGATCAGGCCTAGCGGCTCAGGGTGTTTCTACTCTTCCCCCTTTACTTGTTTTTTACTGTTCTCCTTGTGACTCGGATCAACTGAGTCACAAAATGGCTGCCAACATTTCTTAGTTTGAAGTGTTGGCAGCCAATCAAAGATTAGCTCGTGATCTGGAGGGTTCGCGGATCCACCGCCGTCAAGAGATACTAATATTTTTTAATGTATGAATTTATCAGGAACTACTGAACGGATTTACACCATTTGAAAAAAAGGTCGCTTTCTGAGCCAAGACCTGCCTTTTTGCCAAATTTGGTGTAAATCCGTTTAGCAGTTTGGGCTGTAGACTTGTCTAAAATTTCCTTTAGAAATTAACATGGAGAAAATGGATTTTGGGACCCCCCTTTATTCTCAGCCCCCGCTTGACAAATCACCCCGAAACTTTCAAGACAGGAGCTGACCGGAGCGCCCCATTAGTTTTAAAAAATTCACGAATATTTGTCAAACGGTGCCAAAGTTATTGGCAAAATAAAAACGCTTATTGAATAGAAACAAGGTCTTTCACTATAAATACCTACTGGTGACTGACAGTAGGTAATATATATATATATATTCACTGGAAAAACCATAGGTTTCAGGCACGTTATAGTTAGAAATTAGCATTTAAAAAACCTTTGAAATTCACTGAAAAAAACATAGGTTTCAGGCACGTTATAGTTAGAAATTAGCATTTAAAAAACCTTAGAAATTCACTGAAAAAAACCCACAGGTTTCAGGGACGTTATAGTTAGTTTGACATTTCACTCGTACAAAACCAGAGAAATTCGGCCGTTATAGTTAGTTCAGCTAACTATAACTCGCGCCCCCGCAATGCACTGCTGATGACGTCACATATTACAACCTTCATGACATGGTCAATGACATCACTGATGACCTCACTGATGACATCTCAAATGACATCACTGATGACATCATCCAGTGACTATGTGTTTCTGTAAAGTTTAAATATGTTTTATATATATATATAGGCCAAGGCGTATTGAAGAATGAGTGGGTATATGACTGTCTGAATGGATCATTTAATAGGTGTGTGACTGACTGTATAAGTGACTGATTAAACATGTCTTACTGAAGGCATGGGTTAGTGACTAAACTGTGTGAATGTGTGTATCAGTCTGTAACTTGGTGTGTAAGCAGCTGCATGAGGTTGGTGAGTAGCTACATGAGTGTCTATATGGGTTATTGTTTGGTTGTCTGAGTATCTGTATGGGTGCCTGAGTATCTCTGTGGGTGGTTGGGGGTGTGTGACTCTGTGCATAGATGTATGAGTGGGTGATTCACTGGGTGTATGGGTTCAACAGTATATCTGTAAAGGGCTGTATGGATGGGTGAGTGTGTGTATGGGTGTGTTGGTGAGAGAATGGTTCTCTCACTGGTACATGTGTGAGTAACAACATATGTGAAAGGCAGTATATGTGAGTGTTGGAGTATATAAATCACTATATGTGAGAGTGAGTGATTGTGAGAGTGGCTGTATGGATGAGTGTGTGCTTGTATCAGTGATTGTATAAGAGAGTAAATATGTGTTAGTAGCTGCATGAATAAGTGAGGTGGTGTGTGTATGACTGTATGGGTGAGTAAATGGGAGTGTGATTGATTCTTTCCATGACTGACAAGTTGTGTGAGTAACTCTGTGGGTGAGTGGTGGTATGTGAGTGTCTGTATAGGTGTATGAGTGCATATGATAGTGCTGTACTGATGAGTGACTGCACGTATGAGTGACTGTTTGGTTGAATGAGTAGATATGTGTGTAGACCTAGGAATCAGTGAGTGGGTATGTAGTAACTAGTATTGGTGTGTGTATGGTTTCAGAAATGGTAGTCTGTATTTTAGAGTTGGTTGATCAAAGGTTATATTAGGGTGTGAGGAGGTTCATCAGTTTATCACGTGGATGATGTCATCAGTGATGTCATTTTAGATGTCATCAGTGATGTCATTAGTGATGTCACTGACCATGTCATGAATGATGTAATATGTGACGTCATCAGCAGTGCATTGCGGCGGGGGCGCGAGTTATAGTTAGCTAAACTAACTATAACAGCCTAATTTCTCTGGTTTTGTACGAGTGAAATGTCCAACTAACTATAACGTCCCTGAAACCTGTGGTTTTTTCAGTGAGTTTCTAAGGTTTTTTAAATGCTAATTTCTAACTATAACGTGCCTGAAACCTATGGTTTTTTTTCAGTGAATATATATATATATATATATATATATATATATATATATATATATATATATATGTATATATATATATATATATATCCAATTGTAAGGTTGCCCTCAGGTGAAGACGCTGCTCACGGGGAGTGAAAACCTTTAATTGAGGACTGCAGTGTCGTAGTCTCCCTCTCCAAATAACCTTCTAAAAGCCCTACGCATTTCGGACACTGTGTGCCCTTGTTCACGGGCTAAGGAAAAGAGCACAGGCAAACAGTCATGAGGAACACCTGATAATATTTATTAGTCCCCGCCCCAGTGGGCGTGTGCAAATGTGCATGCTGGTACTTGTTGTTCCATCACAATTATCCCAAGTGGGTGCTGCCGTGCCCCACAAATTGTTCCAAGTCTTACCCCAGTGGGTTGATAGGAGCCAAAGAACTGCACACTGTTTGTCCATTGTCCTTCAACACGGACCCCCCGTTCCATTAGCGCATTAGTCTGTCTAATCGCCGGATCCGCATAGGTAGCAGTGGGGCGGCTGAACAAGCCGCTAAAATCCAACAGTAAGGTTGCCCTCAAGTTAAGATGCCGTTCACGGGGAGTGAAAACCTTTAATTGAGGACTGCAGTGTCGTAGTCTCCCCCTCCAAATAACCTTCTAAAAGCCCTACGCGTTTCGGACACTGTGTGCCCTTGTTCACGGGCTAACGAAAAGAGCACAGGCAAACAGTCATGAGGAACACCTGATAATATTTATAACCTTACTGTTGGATATATATATCTGTCTTTCACATTTCTTAACAGATTGTTCAAACATCACAGAAGGAGGATAGCCACCAGGATATTGCTAAGAGCACAGGAGATTGAAGTATGTTCCCTGGAACTGTCATCTCTCCATAACTTTTGGTCACATTATAGGTACCGTCATGTACAGCACCTTATATCGATTATGGCACACCTCTACATGATCTAGTATCAAGACAGAACTTGAGGATCAACACAAAGTGTTGTTAGGGATCTAGATATAGCACTGGGTACACGATTCATGTGAATCATCACCAACAAAGACAGTCTCCCTTTATACCAGTCCTAACACACACATTCCCCCATACTCCTCTCTATCAAACCGCAGGTCTAACACGCAACCTACCATTAAGTTATCTGCAAACTTACTGTTGTGAACACTTTTAGAGTTATAGGGTATTTCACCCTCGATAACTGACGTTTCCTTCACGGAACAAAGGGGTACTATACCCATGACCCAGTAGGTACAATATAATACATTAAATCATGGCGACAGACATTATATGTACAATCAATTATGGTTTATATACCACTGTATCGATTAAGAAATGCTACTCTCAAATAACTGTGAAATTAGCAGCAATACTTTCTTTTTCATGCAAACTCACCAAAGTATTGTGTCTTTAAATATATCAGGAACTGGCAGAAGGTCATGTGACCAAGATCTCGTCACAGATCGAAACGAGTCTTGTGTTTGCCAAAATAAACCCGTAATATTTTTCACCTTGAAAACCGGAGTGGCTCGCTTTTTCCTGCCAGGATTGCAGGATTGCAGGGATCCTCGCTTGTATATATATATATATATATATATATATATAGTGTTGCATTTATTTTTAAAGGGTGTACACTGTCATACGTGTCTTTAAGTAACTGCTGCTAAATAATATAGTATATTTTCTATGTTCATTGTTTTTAAAGTTTAAATGGAGCATCAAAATCGTGGATTACAGATTGCGAAAGGCAGTTGTACTGCCAAAACGTGTATCTGTGATTTTGCAACCAGGGTGACCTGACCCAATAAACAGGTTTGATTCCCTTGACCACGAGTGCCTGTTTTCATTCTCTGTAAGGGGTTTGGAATATTTTCTTGATATATACGTGTGTGTATATATATGTATATTCACTGAAAAAACCATAGGTTTTAGGGACAGTTATAGTTAGTTGGACATTGCACTCGTACAAAACCCGTGAAATTCCCCTGTTATAGTTAGTTCAGCTAACTATAACTCGCGCCCGCAATGCACTGCTGATGACGTCACATATTACATCACTCATGACATGGTCAGTGACATCACTGATGACATCTCAAATGACATCACTGATGACATCACTGATGACATCATCCAGTGACTGTGTGTTTCTGTAAAGTTTAAATATGTTTAATATATATAGGAAAGGCGTATTGAAGAATGAGTGGGTGTATAAGTGTCTGAATTGATGATTTAGTACGTGAGTGACTGACTCTACAAGTGAGTGATTAAACATATCTTACTGAATGCATGGGTTAGTGACTAAACTGTGTGAATGTCTGTATCCGTCTGTTTATTGGTGTGTAAGTGGATGCATGGATTTGCAAATAGCTACATGAGTGTCTATATGGGTTATTGATTGGTTCTCTGAGTATCTGTATGGCTGCCTGAGTGTTTGTGTGGGTGGGGTGTGTGTGACTCTATACATAGATGTGTGAGTGGGTGATTCACTGGGTGCATGATTTCTAGAGTGCATCTGTGATGGACTGCTTGGGTGGGTGAGTGTGTGTATGGGTGTGTTAGTGAGTGAATGTATTACTCAGTGGTATATGTGCGAGTAACTACATATGTAAAAGGCAGTATATATGTGTGTTAGAGTATTTAAATGGCTATAAGTGAGAGTGTGTTATTGTGAGAGTGGCTGTATGGATGCGTGTGTGCTTGTATCAGTTATTGTATAAGAGCATAAGAATGTGCTAGTATTTGTATGAGTAAGTGAGCTGGTGTGTGTATAACTGTATAGGTGAGTAAATGGGTGTGTGATTAATTTTTTGCAGAGAAGTGAAAAAAGGTGCGTGGCCTCGGTAGTGAAGAGGGTCATGCTGGGGGTAGTGTTTTAGGGTTTAGGGTAGTGCAGTGGTGTTTGTGTAGTGTAGGGGGTCATGCTGGGGGTAGAATTAGGGTTTAGGGTAGTGCAGTGGTGTTTGGGTAGTGTAGGGAGTCGTGCTGGGGGAGTGTTTTAGGGTTTAGGGTAGTACAGTGGTGTTTGGGTAGTGTAGGGGGTCGTGCTGGGGTTAGTGTTTTAGGGTTTTAGAGTTTAGGGTAGTGGAGTGGTGTTTGGGTAGTGTAGGGGATACTGCTGGGGGTAGTATTTTAGGGTTTAGGGTAGTGCAATGGTGTTTGGGTAGTGTAGGGGGTACTGCTGGGGTAGTGTTTTAGGGTTTAGGGTAGTGCAGTGGTGTTTGGGTAGCATAGGGGGTACTGCTGGGAGTAGTGTTTCATGGTTTAGGGTAGTGCAGTGGTGTTTGGGTAGTGTAGGGGGTCATGCTGGGGGTAGTGTTCTAGGGTTTAGGGCAGTGCAGTGGTTTTCGGGCAGTGTAGGGGGTCGTGCTGGGGGTGGTGTTTTAGGGTTTAGGGCAGTGCAGTGGTGTTCGTGCAGTGTAGGGGTCGTGCTGGGGCTAGTGTTTCAGGGTTTAGGGCAGAGCAATGGTGCTCAGGCAGTGTAGGGGGTTGTGCTGGGGGTGATGTTTCAGGGTTTAGGGCAGTGCAGTGGTGTTAGGGCAGTGTAGGGGGTCGTGCTGGGGGTGGTGTTTCAGGGTTTAGGGCAGTGCAGTGGTGTTCCGGCAGTGTAGGGGGTCGTGCAGGGGGTGGTGTTTCAGGGTTTAGTGCAGTGGTGTTCGGGCAGTGTAGGGGGTCGTGCTGGGGTGGTGTTTCAGGGTTTAGGGCAGTGCAGTGGTGTTCGGGCAGTGTAGGGTGTCGTGCTGAGGGGTGATGTTTCAGGGTTTAGGGCAGTGCAGTAGTGTTTGGGCAGTGTAGGGGGTCGTGCAGGGGGTGGTGTTTCAGGGTTTAGGGCAGTGCAGTGGTGTTCGGCCAGTGTAGGTAGTCTTGCTGGGGGTGGTGTTTCAGGGTTTAGGGCAGTGCAGTAGTTTTCGGGCAGTGTAGGCGGTCATGCTGGGGCTGGTGTTTCAGCTTTTAGGGCAGTGCAGTGGTGTTCGGGCAGTGTACGGGGTTGTGCTGGGGCTGGTGTTTCAGGGTTTAGGGCAGTGCAGTGGTGTGCGGGCAGTGTACGGGGGTTGTGCTGTGGCTGGTGTTTCAGGGTTTAGGGCAGTGCAGTGGTGTTCGGGCAGTGTAGGGGGTCATGCTGGGGGTGGTGTTTCAGGGTTTAGGGCAGTGCAGTGGTGTTCGGGCAGTGTAGGGGGTCATGCTGGGGCTGGTGTTTCAGGGTTTAGGGCAGTGCAGTGGTGTTCGGGCAGTGTAGCGGGTCATGCTGGGGCTGGTGTTACAGGGTTTTGGGCAGAGCAGTGGTATTTGGGCAGTGTAGGGGGTCATGTTGGGGTGGTGTTTCAGGGTTTAGGGCATTGCAGCGGTGTTCGGGCAGTGTAGGGGGTCTTGCTGGGGGTGGTGTTTCAGGGTTTAGGGCAGTGCAGTGGTGTTCGGGCAGTGTAGGGGGTATTGCTGGGGGTGGTGTTTCAGGGTTTAGGGCGGTGCAGTGGTGTTCGTGCAGTGTAGGGGGTCGTGCTGGGGGTGGTGTTTCAGGGTTTAGGGCAGTGCAGTAGTGTTCGGGCAGTGTAGGGGGTCGTGCAGGGGGTGGTGTTTCAGGGTTTAGGGCAGTGCAGTGGTGTTCTGGCAGTGTAGGGTGTCATGCTGGGGGTGGGGTTTCAGGGTTTAGGGCAGTACAGTGGTGTTCAGGCAGTGTAGGGGGTGGTGCAGGGGGTGGTGTTTCAGGGTTTAGGGCAGTGCAGTGGTGTTCGGGCAGTGTAGGGGGTCGCGCTGGGGGTGGTGTTTCAGGGTTTAGGGCAGTGGAGTGGTGTTCGGGCAGTGTAGGGGGTCATGCACGGGGTGGTGTTTCAGGGTTTAGGGCAGTGAAGTGGTGTTCGGGCAGTGTAGGGTGTTGTGCTGGGCCTGGTGTTTCAGGGTTCAGGGCAGTGCAGTGGTGTTCTGGCAGTGTAGGGGGTCTTTCTGGGGGTGATGTTTCAGGGTTTATGGCAGTGCAGTGGTGTTTGGGCAGTGTAGGGGGTCTTGCTGGGGTAGTGTTTCAGGGTTTAGGGCAGTGCAGTGGTGTTCGGGCAGTGTAGGGGGTCATGCTGGGGGTGGTGTTTCAGGGTTTAGGGCAGTGCAGTAGTGTTCGGGCAGTGTAGGGGTCGTGCTGGGGGTGGTGTTTCAGGGTTTAGGTCGGTGGTGTTCGGGCAGTGTAGGGGTCTTGCTGGGGGTGATGTTTCAGGGTTTAGGGCAGTGCAGTGGTGTTCGGGCAGTGTAGGGGTCTTGCTGGGGGTAGTGTTTCAGGGTTTAGGGCAGTGCAGTGGTGTTCGGGCAGTGTAGGGGGTCATGCTGGGGGTGGTGTTTCAGGGTTTAGGGCAGTGCAGTGGTGTTCGGGCAGTGTAGGGGGTCGTGAAGGGGGTGGTGTTTCAGGGTTTAGGGCAGTGCAGTGGTGTTCGGGCAGTGTAGGGGGTCGTGCTGGGGGTAGTGTTTTAGGTTTTAGGGTAGTGCAGTGGTGCTTGTGTAGTGTAGGGGGTCATGCTGGGGGTAGTGTTTTAGGGTTTAGGGTAGTGCAGTGGTGTTTGTGTAATGTAGGGGTCATGTTTTAGGGTAGTGCAGTGGTGCTTGTGTAGTGTAGGGGGTCATGCTGTGGGTAGTGTTTTAGGGTTTAGGGTAGTGCAGTGGTGTTTGTGTAGTGTAGGGGTCATGTTATAGGGTAGTGCAGTGGTGTTTGGGTAGTGTAGGGGGTCGTACTGGGGGTAGTGTTTTAGGATTTAGGTTAGTGCAGTGGTGTTTGGGTAGTGTAGGGGGTTGTGCTGGGGGTAGTGTTTTAGGGTTTAGGGTAGTGCATTGGTGTTTGGGTAGTGTAGGGGGTCGTGCTGGGGGTAGTGTTTTAGGGTTTAGGGTAGTGCAGTGGTGCTTGTGTAGTGTAGGGGGTCGTGCTGGGGGTAGTGTTTTAGGGTTTAGGGTAGTGCAGTGGTGTTTGTGTAGTGTAGGGGGTCATGTTTTAGGGTAGTGCAGTGGTGTTTGGGTAGTGTAGGGGGTCATGCTGGGGGTAGTTTTTCAGGGTTTAGGGCAGTGCAGTGGTGTTCGGGCAGTGTAGGGGGTCGTGCTGGGGTTGGTGTTTCAGAGTTTAGGTCAGTGGTGTTCGGGCAGTGTAGGGGGTCTTGCTGGGGGTGATGTTTCAGGGTTTAGGGCAGTGCAGTGGTGTTCGGGCAGTGTAGGGGGTCTTGCTGGGGGTAGTGTTTCAGGGTTTAGGGCAGTGCAGTGGTGTTCGGGCAGTGTAGGGGTCATGCAGGGGTGGTGTTTCAGGGTTTAGGGCACTGCAGTGGTGTTTGGGCAGTGTAGGGGGTCGTGCTGGGGGTGGTATTTCAGGGTTTAAGTCAGTGGTGTTCAGGCAGTATAGGGGGTCTTGCTGGGGGTGATGTTTCAGGGTTTAGGGCAGTGCAGTGATGTTCGGGCAGTGTAGGGGGTCTGACTGGGGGTAGTGTTTCAGGGTTTAGGGCAGTGCAGTGGTGTTTGGGTAGTGTAGGGGGTCGTGCTGGGGGTAGTCTTTTAGGGTTTAGGGTAGTGCAGTCGTGCTTGTGTAGTGTAGGGGGTCGTGCTGGGGGTAGTGTTTTAGGGTTTAGGGTAGTGCAGTGGTGTTTGTGTAGTGTAGGGGTCATGTTTTAGGGTAGTGCAGTGGTGTTTGGGTAGTGTAGGGGGTCGTGCTGGTGGTAGTGTTTTAGGATTTAGGTTAGTGCAGTGGTGTTTGGGTAGTGCAGGGGTCGTGCTGGGGGTAGTGTTTTAGGGTTTAGGATAGTGCAGTGGTGCTTGTGTAGTGTAGGGGGTCGTGCTGGGGATAGTGTTTTACGGTTTAAGGTAGTGCAGTGGTGTTTTTGTAGTGTAGGGGGTCATGTTTTAAGATGCAATGCTCCAATACCTGACCAGTCTGCACTACATAAAACTGCAAAAACTAAAAATAAAAAGTGTTTTGCACACTTTTGTCATTGGGCTATATGTGGGCTACATCTGGGTAATATTTGTGCTACATTTGGGCTCTTTTTTCACTGGTGGCCATCTTGGAAGACTTCTTTGTTATGAAGTTTCCTAATTTCTTCATTTACTGCAGTCTCCTCAGTAGGAAATGCTTTCAGTTTTTTACTTTGATTCCATCAAGAAGGCATTCAGATGTGTCTCACATCTGCCATAAATTCAGAATGTTAGCACTCTAGTTGCTCATTAGATCACTGGAGTAAAGCTACTGCTCACCAGGGAGTTAACTGGTAGTCTGCTGCTGGTATTGAAAGTGATTGTTTCAGTCTGCATGTCAGAATTTTCTAATGAAATAGAAGAGGATTTGAGATCTCACTTAAAACATGCCCTAATTTTTCTTTCTGCAGCACTAACCATAATTTCTATTTCAAAAAGAACCCTTCATTTTGTTCCTTTTTAAATTAAATGTTTTAAGTGTTACCGGTTTATTCCAATCAAGATGGCTTCAGGTGTGCCATACTTTTTTCATAAGTAAGGCTGTTAGCGCTCTAGTTGTTCTTTAGAACACTCTGGGAAGCTGCAGTAGAACACAAAGGCATCAACTGGCAGGCTGCTCCTGTTGAAATATAACAGGAAGATATTTGAGATCACACTTGAAACATGTCCTAATTTTTCTTTCTACAGCACTAACCATAATTTCTATGACAAAATGAACCCCATCATTTTGTTCCTTTTAAATTAAATTGTTTAAGTGTTACCAGTTTATTCCAATCAAGATGGCTTCAGGTGTGCCATACTTTTGTCATAAGTAAGGCTGTTAGCACTCTAGTTGTTCTTTAGAACACTCTGGGAAGCTGCAGTAGAACACAAAAGAATCAACTGACAGTCTCTGCCCTTGTTGGATGTACATGTTTTACTGAGAATGTCAGACTTCATTCTCACATGAGTGAGAAAGATAATGTGAATTTACAGAAAATATGCTCTCATTTTAGCTTCTGGAGCACCTTCCAAACCTCCATGGGACAAGCATGAGAAAATAGTGTTCTCTCAAACATGATTCATGATATCCCAGCAGAAGGTTTTTCACATGGTAAAATCACCTTAGAATACACCACAATTCCTAAAATTAGTATGGTACCATCAACAAATAAATTCTAATGTAACTAAAGCCTGTTATCACCCTTTATAGTTCTACTTTTGGTGACCCTCAAAATCTTCTATTCACTACAATGCATTTCAATGAGGTACTATCATTTATATTGGTCCCAAGATGGCTGCCAGCAATTCCAGGATGAAGTGCTGACAGCCAATCAGATCTCACGATGACATGTGTGGTTAGGCTCCGCCCACATATATATGTGACTTTACTTTTGATTTTCTCAGGAACTACTGAACGGATTTACACCATTAAAGCAAACGGCATGACACTGAACCAAGGGCTACCTCTTTGCCAAATTTGGTGTAATTCCGTTCAGCAGTTCGGGCTGTAGCTGCGACTAAAGGTTCCTATGGAAAAATGAATGGGGAAAACGCGTTTTGGGACCCCCTTTTTCTCGGCCCCCGCTTGACATATCACCCCGAGACTTTCAGGATAGGAGCGTACCGGAGCGCCCCAACAAGTTGGAAACTTTCGCGAAGATTCGTCAACCGGCGCCAACGTTATTTCAAATAGAATGTTGCGGATTTCCTATGGATAATAGGTTTTAACTATAACTATCTACTGGCGACCGCCAGTAGATAATATATATATATATATATCCTCCAAAACCACTCTCCGAACCTCCACACCGGTGAACAGAGAGAAACAGACCCGGATAGTGTTGGCAGGTAAGAATTTAAGGGCATATTAGCAAGACCCAGTTTAAAATTATCGCCGTTTTAGCGGCAGGAAACTGCCGCTAAAACGGCGATAATGGGCTTGCTAATATGCGTTATGGAATTCCAATAGAAGCCCAGGTTAGATGTCCTGCACATCTAACCTGGGCTTCTATTGGAATTCTATAACGCATATTAGCAAGCCCATTATCGCCGCTTTAGCGGCAGTTTCCTGCCGCTAAAACGGCGATAATTTTATCACCGGTCTTGCTAATATGCCCCATAATTCTCCTCTCACCCCGTGATGCGTTTCGAGCACACTGTGCCCTTGATCACACATATATATATATAAATATATAGATTCACTGAAAAAAACATAGGTTTTAGGGACGTTATAGTTAGTTGGACATTTCACTCATACAAAACCAGAGAAATTTGGCCGTTATATTTAGTTGTGCTAACTATAACTCTCGCCCCCGCAATGCACTGCTGATGACATCACATATTACATCATTCATGACATGGTCAGTGACATCACTGATGACATCTCAAATGACATCACTGATGACATCATCCAGTGACTGTGTTTTTGTAAAGTTAAATATGTTTTATATATATATTGTCCATGGTGTATTGAAGAATGAGTGGGTGTATAAGTGTCTGAATGGATGATTTAGTAGGTGCATGACTGACTGTATGAGTGAGTGATTAAACGTGTCTTTCTGAATGCATGGGTTAGTGACTAAACTGTGTGAATGTCTGTATCAGTCTGGCAGTTGGTGTGTAAGCGGCTGCATGGGTTGGTGAGTAGCTACATGAGTGTCTATATGGGTTATTGATTGATTGTCTGAGTATCTGTATGGGTGCCTGAGTGTCTGTGTGGGTGGGTGGGGTGTGTGTGACTGTGCATAGATGTGCGAGTGGGTGATTCACTGGGTTTATGGGTTCAAGAGTGCATCTGTGAAGGGCTATATGGGTGGGTGAGTGTTTGTATGGGTGTGTTGGTGAGTGAATGGATGTCTCAGTGGTATATGTGTGAGTAACTACATATGTGAAAGGCAGTATATGTGAGTGTTGGAGTATATAAATGACTATATGTGAGAGTGAGTGATTATGAGAGTGGCTGTAAGGATGAGTGTGTGCTTGTATCAGTGATTTTATAAGAGAGTAAGTATGTGTTAGTATCTGTATGAATAAGTGAAATGGTGTGTGTGTATAACCGTATAGGTGAGTAAATGGGAGTGTAATTGATTCTTTGCTTGACTGTCTAGGTGTGTGAGTAACTCTATGGATGAGTGGCGGTGTGTGAGTGTCTGTATAGGTATATGATTGCATATGATAGTGCTGTATTGATGAGTGACTGCATGTATGAGTGACTGTCCAACTTACTATAACGTCCCTGAAACCTGTGTTTTTTCAGTGAATTTCTAAGGTTTTTAAATGCTAATTTCTAAATATAACTTCCCTGAAACCTATGGTTTTTTTCAGTGAATTTCAAAGGTTTTTTAAATGCTCATTTCTAACTATGCCTACAGAGGTAGGAAATGTGCAGAAAGAGGAAGAAAGGCACATAAATAAGCAAGAGAAATGCAGAAAGAGGCAACAGAACTCCAGAAAGAGGAAGAAAGGTGCAGAAAGAAGCAAAAGATATGCAGAAAGAACCAACAGAGGTACAGAAAGAGGCCTTGTTGCAAAGTCATCCTGTGCCCCCAACTTTTTGCTGACTGGTACTGGGGTTAACTGACTCTGACTAACCATGCCCGGAGCCAGTGCCATGCTGAAAGACACTTAGAATACAGTAAAAACACCTACATACACTGGGGTACACTATGGGTCGAAGTACCCATGTGATTGGCATGATCTCCCCTGTAAGGCCCTAGTACATAAGAGGGCAGCGGTATTTAAACTACCTCTAAGTTAAAGGTGCAGAAAGAGGCAAGTGAAGTGCAGAAAGAAGAAACAGAGGTGCCGAAAGAGGCAAGAGAGGTATAGAAACAGGTAAGAAGGGTGTAGAAACAGCCAAGAAAGGTGCACAAAAGTGAAGAGGGGTAGAGAAAGAGGTAAGAGGGATACAGAAATTTGCAAGAGAGGTACAGAAAGAAGCAAGAGCAGTGCAGAAAGAAGCAAGAGCAGTGCAGAAAGAAGCAAGAGAAGTGCAGAAAGAAGCAAGGGAGGTGGAGAAATAGGGAAGAGGGGTGCAGAAAGAGGCAAGAGGGATACATACATTTGCAAAAGAGGTGCAGAAAGAAGCAAGAGCAGTACGGAAAGAACAAACAGAGGTGCAAAAAGAGGCAAGAGGGGTGCAGAAAGAGGTAGGAGAGGTGCACAACGAGGCAAGAGAGGTACAGAAAGAGGCAGGAGGGGTGCAGAAAGAAGGAAGAGAAGTGCAGAAAGAAGCAACAGAGGTGCTAAAAGAGGTTTGAAGGGTGCAGAAAGAGGCAACAGAGGTACAAAAAGAGGCAAGAGAGGTGCATAAACAGGCAGGAAACGTGCAGAAAGAGAAAAGAGGGATGCAAAAAGAGGCAAGAGGGGTGCAGAAAGAGGCAAGAGGGGTGCAGAAAGAAGCAAGTGAGGTGCAGAAAGAGGCAACAGAGGTGCAGAAAGACGCAAGGGAGGTACATAAACCAGCATGAGAAGTGTAGGAAGAGGCAAGAGAATTACTGAAAGAAGCAACAGAGGTGTAGAAAGAAGCAAGAGAAAGGCAGAAAGAGGCAAGTTAGGTTCAGAAAGAAGCAAGAGCTGTGCAGAATGAACCAACAGAGGTGCAAAAAGAAGTAAGAAGGGTGCAGAAAGAGGGAGGAGAGGTGCACAAAGAGGCACAAGAGTTACAGAAAGAGGCAGGAGGGGTGGAGAAAGAAGGAAAAGAAGTGCAGAAAGAGGTAAGAGAATTGCTGAAATAAGCAACAGAGGTGTAGAAAGAAGCAAGAGAAGTGCAGAAAGAGGCAAGTGAGGTGCAGAAAGAAGCAAGAGCAGTGCAGAAAGAACCAAGAGAGGTGCAGAAAGAGGCAAGAGGGGTGCAGAAAAAGGTAGGAGACGTGCACAAAGAGGCAAGTGAGGTACAGGAAGAGGCAAGAGAAGTGCAGACAGAAGCAACAGAGGTGCAGAAAGAGGCAAGCGGATTGCAGAAAGAGGAAAGAGGGGTGCAGAGAGATGCAAAAAGAAGCAAGAGTGGTGCAGAAAGAAAGAAGCAAGAGACGTGCATAAAGAAGCAACAGAGATGCAGAAAGGGAGAAGTGGGTTGGAGAAAGAGGCAAGAGGGACACAAAAAGAAGGAACAGAGGTGCAGAAAGAGGCAAGAGGGTTGCAGAAAGAGGGAAGAGGGGTGTGAAAGAGGCACGAGGGGTGCAGAAAGAAGCAAGAGGGATGCAGAAGAAGCAAGAGAAGTGCAGAAAGAAACAAAAGAAGTGCAGAAAGACAGAACAGAGGTGCAAAAAGAGGCAAGAGGAGTGCAGAAAGAGTTAGGGAAGCTGCACAACGAGGCAAGAGAGGTACATAAAGAGGCAGGAGGGGTGCAGAAAGAAGAAAGAGAAGTGCAGAAAGAAGCAACAGAGGTTGCTGATAGAGGTTCGAAGGGTGCATAAAGAGGCAAGAGAAGTGCATAAAGAAGCAACAGAGGTACAGAAAGAGGCAAGAGAGGTGCAGAAACAGGCAGGAAAGGTGCAGAAAGAAGGAACCGGGGTGCAAAAAGAGGCAAGATGGATGCAGAAAGAGGCAAGAGGGGTGCAGAAAGAAGCAAGTGAGGTACAGAAAGAGGCAACAGAGGTGCAGAAAGACACAAGAGAGGTGCAGAAACAAGCAAGAGAAGCGCAAAAAGAGGCAAGAGAATTGTGGAAAGAAGCAAGAGAGGTGTAGAAAAAAGCAAGAGAAGTGCATAAAGAAGTAAGAGAAGTGCAGAAAGAAGCAAGAGAGGTGGAGAAATAGGGAAGAAGGGTACAGAAAGATGCAAGAGGGATACAGACATTTTAAAAAGAGGTGCAGAAAGAAGCAAGAGCAATGCAGAAAGAACTAACAGAGGTTCAAAAAGAGGCAAGAGAAGTGCAGAAAGAAGCAACAGACATGCAGAAAGGGGGAAGAGGAGTGAAGAAAGATGCAAGAGGGGTGCAGAAAGAAGCAAGAGAGGTGCAGAAAGAAACAACAGAAGTGCAGAAAGAAGGAACAGAGGTGCAGAAACAGGCAGGAGGATGTGAGAAGTTGGCCTGGTATATGCTGTCCACTAATTAAAGTGGGCACCTTGCACCAGTCCAAACAACCTTTATTGATGATTAGGTTAAAAACAACCTTTATTGAAAGCTATCCTAGTGGTAGCTATGGAGAGCAGCCTTCAGGCTAAGTCTCGAAGGAATGTAAAGCAGTTTGTTTTACCAGTATATAACCTTCTGAATGACCAAATGAAAGGAGAACCACACCAGATATATATAAAATATATGTATTTATTACTAAACACTCTCTACTAACCTCTTTATGAGATTAGAGAACAAGGCAAAAAATATTAAATCACTAGAACGACAGTAAATAGCACAATACACAGTGGGCTCCAGGGGGAGACCAAACCATTTACTAAGAAAGTGGTATAACAACCACGACTTGACTAGACACAGTGCCTAGAGCATGTAGAACTGCTGGGACCCCAAGGAACCACCTAAGGTAGTGACACAGGGGACCCATGGAGGACTGGTGCAGTGTGTGAACACTGGCACGAGCTCCGTACAACTCTATGGGAAAGTCACGGTTGGATATTTAAAGATTAGGGACACTTCGTAGAAGACTTTAAGCAAACCCAGCTAAACATAGAAGGTTCCAAGGCCAGCACCCTTGAGAGTACCGAGGTACCCATGTTACCTATCCCAGAGGAGCTGGCTGCATAGGGGTCAAGTGGTGTCGGAAACCCTCGTCGTTTTCAATGGCATGATGCAAAAAAGTACGGCTGCCGTGGAGAAGAAAAGTGTCCGGTGTGATACAAGCCTTGATCGGAGTTGAGAAGAATGTGAAAGCAGAGGGGACAAAGTCTGGGTCACTTCACGTGACCAGGAGCGGAGCAATCGAATGCCCATCGATGTCGGGTGCTTCAGGTGAGAAGAGGTGAAGCTTGACCCTGCAGCCACGGGGACCAGGAGGTGGTGACGATGACCAAAGTCCAGAGGGGAGCTGTCCCACAGAGGATGTTGAGTGCTGGGTGGGTCAGTGTCCGGATTGAACACCAACAAGCCTAGGCAATGGCAACCCACTCGGTCAGAGGAAAGATGCTTCTGTGAGGACCAGCAAGGTCCTGGGGATGCTCCAAGCAATGGAGAGTTAGGACACATCTGGAGCAACCAGGAAAGCCCACTGAAAGTTAAAGTTGCCTTCACATGGACCCACAGGCCAACAGATCAGGGATCGCAAAGGGACCTCGAGCTGAATCACCAAATACCAGCCCACAGTACACTCGTGGAGTACACGCTGGAAATTTTCATTGGAATTACTGCTCAGCATCAGGACTACAAGTAGCCCAAAGCAAAGCCTCAGGGATTGCCAAAAATCATATGCTGCTACAAATGTACACAGTGCCCTGGCGTTCAGGTTGCACGGTCCCCACGAGGGATACGGGCCTCAGAATTGCTGAGAGTGCAGATCAATGTCAGAGACCACGAGAACCTACCTCCTGTATTGCAGACATCTTCAGAGTCCTTCAGGAGCTTCGTAGATGCAAACCAGTCAGATGCATTTAGGTGCCTGCTCAGCAGGGGAGTAACTCCTTTACTCCAAGGGAGATTCTTCAGTCATCCAGCATCATGCAGATAGTCAAAGTACTTGGTTTCTGTAGCAGAGTTTAGTCCAGGTAAATCCAAAGTCCTGTAGTCAGGGGTTCCTATTTTATACCCAAGGAAGGGGTGGGACAAACTCTGGGGACCCACCTATGGGAGGGTCAGGGCAGAGGGTTGGCTACACCCATGTCCTTTGTCCAGTTTTATGCCAGAGCAGAATCAAATGGCTCCTGCAACAGGTTTGAGCTGGACTATGCACAGGGACACAAAATGTGCCCCCAGTGCAGACATCAAAGCACTCTCAGAGTGCACCCAACCAGCCCCAATACACTAAAGCCTGTCTGGGAGGTGGTCACACCTCCCTGTGACAGGAAACCTATTGTCAAACCTTCCCCTGCCGGAGTTTCGTCCAGCAGCAGGAGGGCAGACTCATGTCTGTGGCTGGCAGCATCCATTTTGTGATGCCAGGGTCAAGAAAGCTGGTACTGGGTGTACCGGTGTTGTTGTATTTCTCCCTCTAGGAGGGTGGAATCATACCTCCCACACCAGTTACTGGGGTGGAGGTATGATTCCAAGGTGTTTGACAAAAAACACAACATGTTTCCATGCAGCCATTTTAAAATTAGCATTTACCGTGAGGTTATAATGCACTTAAGTATATATGGTTGGCTGCATCACAAACAACCCCGTAATATAGGTTCCAAAGGCTGCAGAGGGGCTCTGCTCATGCATGGGCACCATCTCACATAAAACCCAGCACCCTGCCTTCAGGATTGATAAGGCCTGCTATAGGGGTGACTGATAGGTTTATATGTGCAGTGATTAGGATAGATATAGTGAACGTATATCTAAGTAAGGGGTGCATGCACCACCTTACACAGGCTGCTGTAGCAGACCTGTTGTGTCATTTTAAATGGTCTCTCAGGGGTGGAATAATACATGCTGCAGCCCCTGGGAGGCCTCTGGGGTACCTAGGTCCTGGGTACATAGTATACCATATACTAGGGACTTATAAGGGTATCCCAGAATCCAATCTGGAGTGTACCTAAAGTACATGCACAACCAATTTAGGGAGTAAGCAGATAAACTGGGGTCCTGATTAGCAGGATCCCAGTCAGACTAGTCAAAAAACAGCAAAACACCAGGAATTAAAGTGGGGGTAACTATGCAGTCAGATTCCACCTTCCTACAGAG
Source organism: Calotriton arnoldi (assembly GCA_963921515.1). Taxonomy (NCBI): domain Eukaryota; kingdom Metazoa; phylum Chordata; class Amphibia; order Caudata; family Salamandridae; genus Calotriton; species Calotriton arnoldi. The sequence continues at coordinate 83,643 of CAWUFW010019019.1, read as the reverse complement.
GAGTGCAGAAAGAAGGAAGAGGGGTGCAGAAAGAGGCAAAAGAGGTGCAGAAAGAGGAAAGAAGGGTGCAGAAAGAGGCAAGAGGGGTGAAAAAAGAGTGAAGAAGGGTGTGAAAGAGGCACGAGGGGTACAGAAAGAAGCAAGAGGGGTGCAGAAAGAAGCAAGAGAGGTGCAGAAAGAAACAAAAGAAGGGTGGAAAGAAGCAACATAAATGCAGAAAGAGGCAAGATAGGCGCAGAAAGAAGCAAGAGTGGCTTGCACATCTTTAGTACCAATTTAACAACCACATGTAGCAATAAGTAAAAGGTGACCATTCTAAGTTTACAAAGGACCTTCCACCACGCTGTAATACTTGTCGCTGCATTTTTTGGTAACGTTTGAGCCGTTTGAGCTAGAAACTAGGCTTTTTTTGTTCAAATCTGCAGATTAGGCAACAGATGATGAATTATGTGGCTAATGCGGAAAATGTATAATTGTGCGAAAGTTGATGCAGCCAAACAGTCACATAATTCCAGTGGCCCTACTCATACCTCTGACTGGGTCCAGAAGTACTCCTCAGTAATTCCTTCTTTTTTTGTCTGATTGAGTTCATAGTCTAGGTTCTATGGAAGCAAGGAAGACTAAACCTGAGGTTACCACTCCATAATACATACATCTATACCACATACTTACTCTCCGTAACACATAATCCCACTCTACATACTTCCTATATACTAAATACCATATACTTTCTATCCACATAATTTCACTGCATAACATACCACATAATTACAAAAAGAGGCAAGAGGGGTACAGAAAGAGGGAGGAGAGGTGCACATAGAGACAAGAGAGGTACAGAAAGAGGCAGGAGGGGTGCAGAAAGAAGGAAGAGAAGTGCAGAAAGAGGTAAGAGAATTGCTGAAATAAGCAACAGAGGTGTCGAAAGAAGCAAGAGAAGTGCAGAAAGAACCAACAGAGGTCCAAAAAGAGGCAAGAGGGGTGCAGAAAAAGGTATGAGACGTGCACAAAGAGGCAAGTGAGGTACAGGAAGATGCAGAAGGGGTACACAAAGAAGGAAGAGAAGTTAAGAAAGAAGCAACAGAGATGCTGAAAGATGCGCGAACGGTTCAGAAAAGATCAAGAGAAGTACAGAAACAAGCAACAGAAGTAGAGAAAGAGGCAAGAGAGGTACAGAAACAGGCAGGAAAGGTGCAGAAAGAGGGAACAGGGTTGCAGAAAGAGGCAAGAGAGGTAAAGAAAGAGAAAAGAGGGGTGCAGAAAGAGGTAAGAGGGTTGCAGAAAGAAGCAAGTAAGGTACAGAAAGAGGCAACAGAGGTGCAGAAAGATGCAAGAGAGGTGCAGAAACAAGCAAGAGAAGTTCAGAAAGAGGCAAGAGAATTGCTGAAAGGAGCAACAAAGGTGTGGAAAGAAGCAAGAGAAGTAGAGAAAGAGGGAAGACGAGTGCAGAAATAGACAACAGGGGTGTAGAATGAAGCAAGACAGGTACAGAAAGAAGCAACAGAGATGCAGAAGGAGGCAAGAGAACTGCAGAAAGAGGCAAGAGAGTTGCAGAAACAGGCAAGAGAGGTGCAGAAAAAGGGAACAGGTGTACAGAAAGAGGCAAGAGGAGTGCAGAAAAAAGCAACAGAGGTACAGAAAGAAGCAAGTGAGGTGCAGAAAGAGGCAACAGAGGTGCAGAAAGACCCAAGAGAGGTGCAGAAACAACAAGAAAAGCACAAAAAGAGGTAAGAGAATTGCTGAAAGAAGCAACAGAGGTGTAGAAAGAAGCAAGAGAAGTGCATAAAGGATCAAGAGAAGTGCAGAAAGAAGCAAGAGAGTTGGAGAAATAGGGAAGAGGGGTGCAGAAAGATGCAAGAGGGATACAGACATTTGCATAAGAGGTGCAGAAAGAAGCAAGAGCAGTGCAGAAAGAACTAACAGAGGTTCAAAAAGAGGCAAGAGGGGTGCATAAAGAGGTAGGAGAGGTGCAAAAAGAGGCAAGAGAGGGACAGAAAGAGGAAGGAGGGTTGCAGAAAGAAGGAAGAGAAGTGCAGAAAGAAGCAACAGAGGTGCTGAAAGAGGATTGAAGGGTGCAGAAAGAGGCAGGAGAAGTGCAAAAAGAAGCAACAGAGGTACAGGAAGAGGCAAGAGAGGTGCTGAAACAGGCAGGGAAGGTGCAGAAAGAGGGATCAGGGGTGCAAAAAGAGGCGAGAGGTGCAGAAAGAGGCAAGAGGGGTGCAGAAAGAAGCAAGTGAGGTGCAGAAAGAGGCAACAGAGGTACAGAAAGACACAAGAGAGGTGTAGAAACAAGCAAGAGAAGTGCAGAAATAGGCAAGAGAATTGCTGAAAGAAGCAACAGAGGTGTAGAAAGAAGCAAGAGAAGCGCACAAAGAGGCAAGTGAGGTGCAGAAAAAAGCAGGAGCAGTGTAGAATGAACCAACAGAGGTGCAAAAAGAGGCAAGAGGGGTACAGAAAGAGGTAGGAGAGGTGCACAAAGAGGCAAGAGAGGTACAGAAAGAGGCAGATGGGGTGCAGAAAGAAGGAAGAGTAGTGCAGAAAGAGGCAAGAAAATTGCTGAAAGAAGCAAACGAGGTGTAGAAAGAAGCAAGAGAGGTGCAGAAAGAGGCAAGTGAGGTGCAGAAAGAAGCAAGAGCAGTTCAGAAAGAACCAACAGAGGTGGAAAAAGAGGCAATAGGGGTGCAGAAAAAGGTAAGAGAGGTGCACAAAGAGGCATGAGAGGTACAGAAAGAGGCAGGAGGGGTGCCGAAAGAAGGAAGAGAAGTGCAGAAAGAAGCAAGTGAGGTGCAGAAAGAGCCAACAGAGATGCAGAAAGACGCAAGAGAGGTGCAGAAACAAGCCAGAGAAGTGCAGAAAGAGGCAAGCAAATTTCTGAAAGAAGCAATAGAGGTATGGAAAGAAGCAAGAGAAGAGCAGAAAGAGGCAAGTGAGGTGCAGAAAGAGGCAAAGGAGGTGCAGAAAAAGGCAAGAGGGGTGCAGAAATGTGCAAGAGAGTAGCAGATAGAAGCAAGGTCAGTGCAGAAGGAACCAACAGAGGTGCTGAAAGAGGCACAAAGGGTGCAGAAAGAGGCAAGAGAAGTGTAGAAAGAAGCAACAGAGGTACAGAAAGAGGCAAGAGTGGTGCAGAAAGAGGGAAGAGAGGTTTAGATAGAAGCAAGAGAGTTGCACAAAGAGGGAAGAGCTGCGCAGAAAGAGGGAAGAGGGGCGCAGAAAGAAGCAAGTGATATGCACAAAGAGGCAAGAGACATGCAGAAACAGGCCGGAGAAGTGCAGAAAGAGGCAAGTGAATTGCTGAAAGAAGCAACAGAGGTATAGAAAATAGCAAGAGAACTGCATAAAGAGGCAAGTAAAATGCAGAAAGAGACAACAGGGGTGTAGAAAGAAGCAAAACAGGTGCAGAAAGAAGCATGGGGAGTACAGAAAGATGCAACAGGGGTGCAGTAAGAGGCAAGAGAAGTGCAGAAATAAGCAACAGAGGTGCAGAAGGAGGCAAGAGAACTGCAGAAAGAGGCAAGAGAGTTGCAGAAACAGGCAAGAGAGGTGCAGAAAAAGGGAACAGGGGTGCAGAAAGAGGCAAGAGGAGTGCAGAAAGAAGCAACAGAAGTGCAGAAAGAAGCAAGGAAGTGTAGAATGAAGCAACAGAGGTACAGAAAGAGGTAAGAGGAGCGCAGAAAGAGGCGAGAGAAATGCAGACAGAAGCAACAGAGGTACAGAAAGAGGCAATAGGAATGCAAAAAGAATCAAGAGAGGTACAGAAAGAAGCAAGAGAAGTGCATACAGAAGCAACAGAGATGCTGAAAGGGGGAAGTGGGGTGGAGAAAGAGGCAAGAGGGATACAGAAAGAAACAAGAGAGGTGCAGAAAGAAACAAAAGACGTGTAGAAAGAAGCAACAGAGGTACAGAAAGAGGCAAGAGTGGTGCAGAAAGAGGGAAGAGAGGTGTAGAAAGAGGCAAGAGAGTTGCACAAAGAGGGAAGAGCTGTGCAGAAAGAGGCAAGAGTGGTGCAGAAAGAAGCAAGTGATGTGCATAAAGAGGCAAGAGATGTGCAGAAACAGGCCAGAGAAGTGCAGAAAGAGGCAAGTGAATTGCTGAAAGAAGCAACAGAGGTATAGAAAGTAACAAGTAAGCTGCAGAAAGAGGCAAGAGAGGTGCAGAAAGAGGGAGGACAAGTGCAGAAAGAGACAACAGGGGTATAGAATGAAGCAAAGCAGGTACAGAAAGAAGCATGGGGAGTGCAGAATGATGCAACAGGGGTGCAGTAAGAGGCAAGAGAACTGCAGAAAGAGGAAAGAGAGTTGCAGAAACAGGCAAGAGAGGTGCAGAAAAAGGGAACAGGGGTGCAGAAAGAGGCAAGAGAAGTGCAGAAAGAAGCAACAGAAGTGCAGAAAGAAGCAAGGAAGTGCAGAACGAAGCAACAGAGGTGCAGAAAGAGGCAAGAGGAGTGCAGAAAGAGGCAAGAGAAATGCAGACAGAGCAACAGAGGTGCAGAAAGAGGCAAGAGGAGTGCAAAAAGAAGCAAGAGAGGTGCAGAAAGAAGCAAAAGAAGTGCATACAGAACCAACAGAGATGCTGAAAGAGGGAAGTGGGGTGGAGAAAGAGACAAGAGGGATACAGAAAGAAACAAGAGAGGTGTAGAAAGAAACAAAAGAAGTGCAGAAAGAAGGAACAGAGGTGCAAAAAGAGGCAAGAAGAGTGCATAAAGAGGGAAGAGGGGTACAGAAAGAGGCATAAGGGATGCAGAATGAAGAAAGGAAGGTACAGAAAGAAACAAAATAAGTGCAGAAAGAAGCAACAGAGGTGCAGAAAGAGACAAGAGGAGAGCAGAAAGAGGGAAGCTGGGTGTGAAAGAGGCACAAGGGGTGCAGAAAAAAGCAAGAGGGTTTGCGGAATGAAGCAAGAGAGCTGCAGAAAGAAGCAAAAGAAGTGCAGAAAGAAGGAATAGAGGTGCAAAAAGAGGCAAGAGGAGTGCATAAAGAGGGAAGAGGGGTACAGAAAGAGGTATGAGGGATGCAGAATGAAGACTGGAAGGTGCAGAAAGAAATCAAAGAAGTGCAGAAAGAAGCAACAGAGGTGCAGAAAGAGACAAGAGGGGAGAAGAAAGAGGAAAGAGGAGTGCAGAAAGAGGCACAAGGGTTGCAGAAAGGAGGGACAGAAGTGCAGAAAGAGGCAAGAGAAGTGCAGAAAGAAGCAACAGAGATGCAGAAAGGGGGAGGAGGGATGGAGAAAGAGGCAAGAGGGGTGCAGAAAGAAGCAAGAGAGGTGGAGAAAGAAACAAACGAAGTGCAGAAAGAAGCAACAGAGGTGCAGAAAGAGACAAGAGGGGAGTAGAAAGAGGAAAGGGGAGTGCAGAAAGAGGCGCAAGGGTTGCAGAAAGGAGGGACAGAAGTGCAGAAAGAGGCACGAGAAGTGCAGAAAGAAGCAGCAGAGATGCAGAAAGTGGGAGGAGGGATGGAGAAAGAGGCAAGAGGGGTGCAGAAAGAAGCAAGAGAGGTGCAGAAAGAAGCAAGAGAGGTGCAGAAAGAAGCAAGAGTAGTGCAGAAAGATGCAATAGAGGTGGATAATGAGGCAAGAGTGGTGTAAAAAGAGGAAAGATGGGTACAGAGAGAGGCACAAGGAGTGCAGAAAGAAGCAGCAGAGGTGCAGAAAGAAGCAACAGAGGTGCAGAAAGAGGGAATAGGGGTGGTGAAAGAGACAAGAGAGGTGCAGAAAGAAGCAACAGAGGTGCAGGACGAGGGACGAGGGAAGGAGAAAGAGGCAAAAGGGGTGCATTAAGTAACAAAAGAAGTGCAGAAAAAAGGAACAGAGGTGTAGAAAGAGGCAAGAGGAGTGCAGAAGGAGAAGAGGGGTGCATAAAGTGGCACAATGGGTACAGAAAGAAGCAAGAGAGGTACAGAAAGATGCAAGATAAGTGCAGAAAGAAGCAACAGAGATGCAGAAAGAGGGAAGTGGGGTGGGGAAAGAGGCAAGAGAAGTGCAGAAAGAAGCAACAGACATGCAGAAAGGGGGAAGAGGAGTGGAGAAAGGTGCAAGAGGGGCGCAGAAAGATGCTAGAGAGGTATAGAAAGAAACAAAAGAAGTGCAGAAAGAAGGAACAGAGGTGCAGAAACAGGCACATGGAGTGCAGAAAGAAGGAAGAGGGGTGCAGAAAGAGGCAAAAAAGGTGCAGAAAGAGGGAAGACGGATGCAGAAAGAGGCAAGAGGGGTGAAAAAAGAGGAAAAGGGTGTGAAAGAGGCACAAGGGGTGCAGAAAGAAGAAAGAGGGGTGCAGAAAGAAGTAAGAGAGGTGCAGAAAGAAACAAAAGAAGTGCGGAAAGAAGCAACAGAAATGCAGAAAGAGGCAAGATAGGTGCAGAAAGAAGCAAGAGTGGCTTGCACACCATTAGTACCAATTTAACAACCACATTTAGCAATAAGTAACAGGTGACCATTCTAAGTTTACAAAGGACCTTCCACCATGCTGTAACACTTGACGCTGCATTTTTTGGTAACGTTTGAGCTAGAAACTAGGCTTTTTTTGTTCAAATCTGCAGATTAGGCAACAGATGATGAATTATGTGGCTAATGCAGAAAATGTATAATTGTGCGAAAGTTGATGCAGCCAAACAGTCACATAATTCCAGTGGCCCTGCTCATACCTCTGACTGGGTCCAGAAGTGCTCCTCAGTGATTCCTTCTTTTTTTGTCTCATTGAGTTCATAGTTTAGCTTCTATGGAAACAAGGAAGACTAAACCTGAGGTTACTACTCCACAAGACAGACTACTATACCACATACTTACTCTCCGTAACACATAATCCCACTCTACATAATTCATATACACTAAATACCACATACTTTCTATCCATATAATTTCACTGCACAACATACCACTTAATTACACTACACACAATGTACATCCACTCCACTCCAAGAAACATTAATAAAATACTTTTAGATTTACAACGCTAATAGCTCTAACTCTTGCAAATGTGAGACCTATTACATTACAAATGCTTCTATAACTGGTAGTAGCGTTTGCAGAGTGGTGGAGAAAGGGCGCTGGGCCTCCTACCAGTGCTCAGGGATTCCACAGTGTAGGACATACAGGAGGTACCAGGGGTGTCTACTTGGCCACCAAAGTCCCTCAGGAGTAAAGTGGACTTCATCCCCCAACCAGTACTGTGTCAGGAGGCACGTTTTCAGAGTGGTGGAGAAAGGTGAGCGTGGCCTCCGAAGACCTTCTAGCAATCCCACAGTGTAGGATTTACTGGAGGTAACAGGAGTGGTAGTTTGCCCCTCCTATTACCTCCATTAAGTCCCACACAGCAGGATTGCTAATTTCTCATAGCAAGCCACACCCACTTTCCCCACCGCTCTGCAAACACACTTCCTGGTGTACACTTGGATGGGGATTAAAGTCCCCTTCACTGCTGGGGGTCCTTAGAGGCCAACTACCCTACCTGATACCTCCAGTATGTCCCAGATACTGGATAGCTGGCCCCCAGGGACCCTCAGGATTCAAGGGGACTTAATCCCCCAACTTAGAACATGCCAGGAGGTGCGTTTGCACAGTGGTGCAGGGAGGCGGTGGGGCCTCCCACGAGACACCAGCTTTTTTTTAAATTTCTTTTTGGAAGGGAGGCTGTGTTGCCCCCCTTCCCTTAATTATTTTTGGGCCCTGGAGACCCCATCCTCCAGGGCCTGAGCATTTTATTTGTTAGTTTTAAAAATAAAACAGAGATATTGTGTATTTCCTGAAGAAGGTGGTTGTCGAATAACAATACCCACCGAAACGTGTCAATGCCTGTTGTGTAAAAAAAAATCTTACTCTAGATCTCTGGGACATTTGTTCGATTAAAGGAATAATAGTAGATTAAGTTTTGTCTCTACATAACAAATGATCAATGTCAGACTAGTGTGGTTTTTTAATTGACTTGAAATAATTTTCTTGCATGTTCTCCCATTTTGCTGGTCATACGAAGAAATCTTCTTGTGATAATTATATGTTTTGTTTTTTTGTATTTTGAAAAAATTACTGATATATGAAATGTTTTAATGGTTTTTTAAATAAGTGAATTAATCCTTTTTTATAGTTTTATGTGATACATGTTTTTTTAATGAATGCATGATAAATTGCTTAAGCATTAACTGACCCACATTGACTTTCCTTACATATGGATTCTAAGGACTAGGTTTTTTATGTTGTGGTGATATAACTGATTTGTAATTGGATGAGTATGAAAGCTTATGATTGAGTCACCGAAAGGGGATTGTTTTCTTGACTGTGGTCTATTTGGTGCCCTACTCCTTTGGTGTTAACAGGGCCCCTCTCCCTTTTTTTTAGACATATTGGAGTGTTGACAGCCAATTAAAATGAAGCTTGTGGTTGGGAGGTTTCGTGGCTCCTCCTCGGTGCTCAGATATCACTTTTTATTTTTTGAATTTCTCAGGATCTACTGAATGGATTTACACCATTTAAAAAAAAGTCGCTTTCTGAACCAAGAGCTACTTTTTTGCCGAATTTGGTGTAATTCCGTTCAGCAGTTTGGGCTGTAGCCTGTTCCAAAATTTCCTATGGAAATTAAAATGGGGAAAAAGTGTTTTGGGGCCCCCCTTTTTTCTCGGCCCCTGCTTGACGAATCACCCCCAAACTTTCCAGACAGGAGCTTACCTGAGCTGGTCATTAGTTTCGAAATTTCGCTAAGATTCATCAAACGGCGCCGAAGATATTGGTAAAAGCCAAAATGCTTTTTGAATAGAAAAAGGTCCTAACTATACCTACCTACTGGCAACAGCCAGTAGGTAATATATATATATATATATATATATTCACTGAAAAAACCGTAGGTTTCAGGCACGTTATAGTTACAAATTAGCATTTAAAAAACCTTTGAAATTCACTGAAAAACCATAGGTTTTAGGGACAGTTATAGTTAGTTGGACATTGCACTCGTACAAAACCCGTGAAATTCCCCGTTATAGTTAGTTCAGCTAACTATAACTCGCGCCCGCAATGCACTGCTGATGACGTCACATATTACATCACTCATGACATGGTCAGTGACATCACTGATGACATCACTGATGACATCTCAAATGACATCACTGATGACATCATCCAGTGACTGTGTGTTTCTGTAAAGTTTAAATATGTTTAATATATATAGGGAAAGGCGTATTGAAGAATGAGTGGTGTATAAGTGTCTGAATGGATGATTTAGTACGTGCGTGACTGACTCTACAAGTGAGTGATTAAACGTATCTTACTGAATGCATGGGTTAGTGACTAAACTGTGTGAATGTCTGTATCCGTCTGTTGGTGTGTAAGTGGATGCATGGATTTGCGAATAGCTACATGAGTGTCTATATGGGTTATTGATTGGTTCTATGAGTATCTGTATGGGTGCCTGAGTGTTTGTGTGGATGGGGTGTGTGCGACTGTGCATAGATGTGTGAGTGGGTGATTCACTGGGTGGATGGTTTCAAGAGTGCATCTGTGATAGACTGTATGGGTGGGTAAGTGTGTGTAAGAGTGTGTTAGTGAGTGAATGTATGTCCCAGTGGTACATGTGTGAGTAACTACATATGTGAAAGGCAGTATATATGTGTATTGGAGTATATAAATAGCTATAAGCGAGAGTGAGTGATTGTGATAGTGGCTGTATGGATGAGTGTGTGCTTGTATCAGTGATTGTATAAGAGCGTAACAATGTGCTAGTATTTGTATGATTAAGTGAGCTGGTGTGTGTATAACTGTATAGGTGAGTAAATGGCAGTGTGTTTAATTATTTGCATGACTGACTAGGTGTGTGAGTACCTCTATGGATGAGTGGCGGTGTTTGAGTGTCTATATAGGAGTAAGAGTGCATATGATAGTCCTGTACTGAGTGACCATAAGTATGAGTGACTGTACGGGTGAGTGAGTGGATGTGTGTGTGTAGACCTAAGAATCAGTGAGTGGGTATGTAGTTATTGGTGTTGGAGTGTCTATGGTTTTGCGAATGGCACTCTGTAATTTAGATTGGGTGTATCAAAGGTTATATTAGGGTGTGAGGAGCTGCATCAGATTATCACGTGGATGATGTCATCAGTGATGTCATTTGAGATGTCATCAGTGATGTCATCAGTGATGTCACTGACCATGTCATGAGTGATGTAATATGTGACGTCATCAGCAGTGCATTGCGGGGCGCGAGTTATAGTTAGCTGAACTAACTATAACGGGGGAATTTCACGGGTTTTGTACGAGTGCAATGTCCAACTAACTATAACTGTCCCTAAAACCTATGGTTTTTTCAGTGAATTTCAAAGGTTTTTTAAATGCTAATTTCTAACTATAACGTGTCTGAAACCTATGGTTTTTTCAGTGAATTTCAAAGGTTTTTAAAATGCTAATTTGTAACTATAACGTGCCTGAAACCTACGGTTTTTTCAGTGAATTTCAAAGGTTTTTTAAATGACAATTTTTAAATGTATTAATTTTTATATTAATTTTTTTCACACTGATTTACTACATTTTTAGAAACAATTTCTTTTACATATTTTATTTTTTAAATTACATTGTAATTACATTATACATTACATTACAAAAAATACTTTCTCAGAATGAATTACTTTAGTTTAAATACTTTGCACATAGGCAATAGACTTTTAAGTACAGTAGTTACAGTTGTTGCAATGGGCAACACATTTTCATACACAATGCAACATTCAGCTCAATGTGAATTTCTAGTTAAATGCAATTAGTTACTTTATGGATTACTTTTCTAACCACAGGACTGGATCCTAGATTCAGTCCTGGTACATCTCCTGTAAACAGTTGAGTAAAAGCGTTTTGGTTACAGTCGTGATTTTTAAGGAATATTATTGTATTTTAAAAGTTGACACTTAGAAACTTTTTCTCATAGAATCACCAATGTTATCCTATGCAAGGAAATTCACTTAGCAGGTAAAAACTGTTATCGTTACTTTTTCTTACTCAGTGTTGGATCCTGGATCCAGCACTGGTGCATCTCCTGTAAACAGTTGAAAGAATGCGTTTAAGTCATACAGGCGATTTTTAAGGAATATTTGTAGTTTGTGAAAATCGACACTTTGAAACTTTTCTGCTGAAAACCAGACAATGGATTCCTATGGAAGAAAATATAAGTTACTGGTAAGTACGGTTAAAATTACTTTTCAGGACCAGTACTGGGCTGAAAGATACAGCACTGAGGTCTCTCCTTATAACAGGTGAGTAAATCGGAATTCGTATTTCGGCTGATTTTAGAGGAATATTTGTATGTTTCAAAAATCAACACTTAGAAACTTTTTCAGCAAAAAGCAGGCAATGATATCCTATGGAAGGAAATTCAAGTTACTGGTAAGTACGGTTAAAATTACTTTTGAGGATCAGTACTGGGCTGAAAGATGCAGCACTGAGGTCTCTCCTGATAACAGATGAGTAAATCGGAATTCGTATTTCGGCTGATTTTAGATGAATATTTTAAAGTTCCAAAACTCCACACTTAGAAGAATTTCCAAGTGAAACCAGTCAATGTTAGCCTATGGAAGGAAATTCAAGTTACCGGTAAGTACGGTTAAAATTACTTTTCAGGACCAGTACTGGGCTGAAAGATACAGCACTGAGGTCTCTCCTGATAACAGGTGAGTAAATCGGAATTCGTATTTCGGCTGATTTTAGATGAATATTTTAAAGTTCCAAAACTCCACACTTAGAATAATTTCCAAGTGAAACCAGTCAATGTTAGCCTATGGAAGGAAATTCAAGTTACCGGTAAGTACGGTTAAAATTACTTTTCAGGACCAGTACTGGGCTGAAAGATACAGCACTGAGGTCTCTCCTGATAACAGGTGAGTAAATCGGAATTCGTATTTCGGCTGATTTTAGATGAATATTTTAAAGTTCCAAAACTCCACACTTAGAAGAATTTCCAAGTGAAACCAGTCAATGTTAGCCTATGGAAGGAAATTCAAGTTACCGGTAAGTACGGTTAAAATTACTTTTCAGGACCAGTACTGGGCTGAAAGATACAGCACTGAGGTCTCTCCTGATAACAGGTGAGTAAATCGGAATTCGTATTTCGGCTGATTTTAGATGAATATTTTAAAGTTCCAAAACTCCACACTTAGAATAATTTCCAAGTGAAACCAGTCAATGTTAGCCTATGGAAGGAAATTCAAGTTACCGGTAAGTACGGTTAAAATTACTTTTCAGGACCAGTACTGGGCTGAAAGATACAGCACTGAGGTCTCTCCTGATAACAGGTGAGTAAATCGGAATTCGTATTTCGGCTGATTTTAGATGAATATTTTAAAGTTCCAAAACTCCACACTTAGAAGAATTTCCAAGTGAAACCAGTCAATGTTAGCCTATGGAAGGAAATTCAAGTTACCGGTAAGTACGGTTAAAATTACTTTTCAGGACCAGTACTGGGCTGAAAGATACAGCACTGAGGTCTCTCCTGATAACAGGTGAGTAAATCGGAATTCGTATTTTGGCTGATTTTAGAGGAATATTTGTATGTTTCAAAAATCAACACTTAGAAACTTTTTCAGCAAAAAGCAGGCAATGATATCCTATGGAAGGAAATTCAAGTTACTGGTAAGTACGGTTAAAATTACTTTTGAGGATCAGTACTGGGCTGAAAGATGCAGCACTGAGGTCTCTCCTGATAACAGGTGAGTAAATCGGAATTCGTATTTCGGCTGATTTTAGAGGAATATTTTAAAGTTCCAAAACTCCACACTTAGAAGAATTTCCAAGTGAAACCAGTCAATGTTAGCCTATGAGGGAAATTCAAGTTACCGGTAAGTACGGTTAAAATTACTTTTCAGGATCAGTACTGGGCTGAAAGATGCAGCACTGAGGTCTCTCCTGATAACAGGTGAGTAAATCGGAATTCGTATTTCGGCTGATTTTAGAGGAATAGTTTAAAGTTCCAAAACTCCACACTTAGAAGAATTTCCAAGTGAAACCAGTCAATGTTAGCCTATGGAAGGAAATTCAAGTTACTGGTAAGTACGGTTAAAATTACTTTTCAGGATTAGTACTGGGCTGAAAGATGCAGCACTGAGGTCTCTCCTGATAACAGGTGAGTAAATCAGAATTCGTATTTCGGCTGATTTTAGAGGAATATTTGCACAATGGTGAAGGGAGGGGGCGGGGCCTGAGGTGACATCTGTGCAAACGCGCCCCGTGGCGCGTTTTAAGTTGGGGGATTAAGTCCCCTTGAATCATGAGGGTCCCTACGGGCCAACTAGCCCACCAGGAACCTCCAGTATGCGCCAGGGGCTGCGTTGCAGAGACATGTACAGAGGCCACACCCCTTTACACCTCTCTGCAACGCAGCTCTGTGGCGCTTTCTGGACGTACCTGTTGGGCTAGTTGGCCCCCAGGGACCCTCAGGATTGAAGAGGATTTAATTCCCCATCTTAAAACGCGCCACGGGGCCTGTTTGCACACATGTCACCTGAAGCCCCGCCCCTCCCTTCACCACTGTGCAAACGCGCCCCGTGGCGCGTTTTAAGTCGGGGGATTAACTCCCTTGAATCCTGAGGGTCCCTGGGGTGCAACTAGCCCACCATATACCTCCAAAAGCGCCATAGAGCTGCGTTGCAGAGAGATGTAAAAGGGGCGTGGCCTCTGTACACCTCTCTGCAAGGCAGCCCCTGGCGCATACTGGAGGTTCCTGGTGGGCTAGGTGGCCCCCAGGGACCCCCAGTATTCAAGGGGAATTGTTCCCCTCTGCAAACGCGACAGGGGCGCGTTTGCAGAGTGGTGAAGGAAGGGGCGGGGCCTACGGGCCCAATCGTTTTTTTTTTTTTTTCCCCTGAAGGGGGGCTGTGTGGCCCCCCTTCCTTTTTCCTATTTTTAGGCCCTGGGGACCCCATCCCCCAGGGCCTTACCCCTTTTTTTAAAATTAAAATAAATTTAAAAAAACGGGAAGGGGGCCGCGTGGCCCCCCTTCCCTGGGCCTGTATTGGCCCCGGGGACCCCATCCCCCGGGGCATGGCCTCTTTTTTTTTTATTTGGAGGGGGGCTGCGTGGCCCCCCTCCTCAGGCCATTTAAGGCCCCGGGACCCCATCCCCCGGGCCGGCCTTGCACTTTTTTTAATTTTTTTCCTTTTTTACTTTGGGGAGGGGGCTGCGTGGCCCCCTCCGTGGCCACTTATGGCCCCGGGGACCCCATCCCCCGGGGCCTGGCCTCTCGTTGGGGACTGTGGGGGGTCCCCAAGCCCCCCACAGTCCCGCCGGCTCCCCGTGTCCTACGGGAGCCGGCATTGCTTACACATGGGGAGCAGCTAACATGCTGCTCCCCATGTGGAAAGCATCGGCTTTGGATATTGGAAGAGAGAGCAGGTTTCCCTGCTCTCTCTTCCAATATCCAAGCAAGTTTGCAATGACAGGACGGGAGCCACGAGGCTCCCGTCCTGTCATTGCAAACAGCAGTGTCCCGGGGGTAGGCACCCCGGGACACTGCAGGAGCCGGCCCTGGGGGTGGCGGTCCCCAGGGCCACCACAGGCTCCAGGGAGGGGGCCGCGCGGCCCCCTCCCTACATTTTGAAAGCCCCGGGGAGGTGGTGGTCCTCGGGGCTTGGGGGTCCAAAACGGACCCCCATTTTAATTTTTCTTAGTGCCCCGGGGAGGTGGTGGTCTCAAGGCGTGTGGGGGCTGGAGCCCCCCACACAGGTTTTTAATTTAAAAAAAGAAGCCCCGGGAGGTGGTGGTCCTCGGGGCTGCGGGAGGGCTCAGAGCCCTCCCGCACCATTATACATAAAACCCCAGGGGGTGGTGGTCCCCGGGGCTTGGGGGCCCTTAGAGGCCCCCACACATAAAATTAACCCCCCCAGCATGCCCCCGGGACTTGGGCCACCCGGGGGCCAATTAATATCAAAGCGCGGGAGACCGCGCTTCGATTTTTTTCGGCAGGATTCGCGCACCCTGAGCGCATCCTGCCGATTTTTAAAAAAAATATTATTTTTTTGCCCAGGGGGTCCTTGTGGGACCCCTGAGCAAACCTAGGGGGTCAGGGTGTTTCTACCCTGCTCCCTTTGTGCGCTTTGCGCACTTGTTTCTGTCCCTCGGTTCTACCGAGGGATAAAATGGCTGCCAACATTTCCTGAATCGGAATGTTGACAGCCAGCTGACAGCCAATTAACATGCAGTTCGTGATCGGGAGGGTACGCGGACCCTACTCGTCCATAGATATCACTATCTTTTTACTTTTGATTTTCTCAGCAACTACTGAACGGATTTACACCATTTAACAAAAGGGTTCTTTCTGAACCAAGAACTACCTCTTTGCCAAATTTGGTGTAATTCCGTTCAGCAGTTCGGGCTGTAGCCGTGTCTAAAGTTTCCTATAGAAAATTGCATGGGGAAAACGCGTTTTGGGACCCCCTTTTTCTCGGCCCCCGCTTGACGAATCCCCCGAGACTTTCAGGGTAGGAGCGGACCGAAGCGGGCCACAAAGTTTGAAAATTTTGCGAAGATACGTCAACCGGCAAGAGAGTTATTTCAAATAGAATGTCGCGGATTTCCTATGGATAATAGGTTGTAACTATAACTATCTACTGGCGACCGCCAGTAGATAATATATATATATATATATATATTATATATATATATTCACTGAAAAAAACATATGTTTCAGGCACGTTATAGTTAGAAATTAGCATTTAAAAAACCATAGAAATTAACTGAAAAACCATAGGTTTCAGGAACGTTATAGTTAGTTGGACATTTCACTCGTACAAAACCATAGAAATTCCTGCGTTATAGTTAGTTCAGCTAACTATAACTCACGCCCGCAATGCACTGCTGATGACATCACATATTACATCATTCATGACATGGTCAGTGACATCACTGATGACATCACTGATGTCATCACTGATGACATCATCCAGCGATTGTGTGTTTCTGTAAAGTTTAATTTTGTTTTATATATATGCCAAGCTGTATTGAGGAATAAGTGGGTGTATAAGTGCCTGTATGGAGGATTTAGTAGGTATGTGACTGACTGTATAAGTGAGTGATTAAATGTGTCTTACTGAATGCATGGTTTAGTGACTAAACTGTGTGAAAGTCTGTATCAGTCTGTCTGTTGTGGTGTATGCTGCTGCATGGGTTGGTGAGTAGCTGCATGAGTGTCTATATAGGTTATCGATTGCTTGCCTGAGTATTTATATGGCTGCCTGAGTATGTGGGTGGGAGGTGTGTGACTCTGTGCATAGATGTGTGAGTGGTTGATTCACTGGGTGTATGGGTTCAAGAGTGCATGTGGAAACAGCTGTATGGGTGGGTGAGTGTGTGTATGGGTGTGTTGGTGAGTGAATGGATGTCTCAGTGGTACATGTGCAAGTAACTACATATGTAAAAGGCAGTATATGTGAGTGATGGTGTATATAAATAACTATATGTGAGAGTCAGTAAGTGTGAGAGTGGCTGCATGGATGAGTGTGGATTTGTATCAGTGATTCTATAAGAGAGTAATTATGTGTTAGTATATGTATGAATAAGTGAGGTTGTGTCTGTATAACTGTATAGGTGAGTAAATGGAAGTATGATTGATTCTTTGCTTGACTGACTAAGTGTGTGAGTAACTGGATATGTGGCAGTGTGTGAGTGTCTGTATAAGTGTATGAGTGCATATGATAGTGTTGTATTGATGACTGACTGTATGGGTGAATGAGTGGATGTGTGTGTAGACCTAGGAATCAGCCATTGCGTATTTAGTAACTGGTATTGATGTGTCTATTTTTTTGAAAATGGTAGTCTGTATTTTAGAGTGGGTGTATCAAAGGTTATATTCAGGTGTGAGGAGGTACATCAGATGTCCACGTGGATGATGTCATCAGTGACGTCATCAGTGATGTCATTTGAGATGTCATCAGTGATGTCATCAGTGATGTCACTGACCATGTCATGAATGATGTAATATGTGATGTCATCAGCAGTGCATTGCGGGGGCACAAGTTATAGTTAGCTGAACTAACTATAACGCCGGAATTTCTATGGTTTTGTACGAGTGAAATATCCAACTAACTATAACGTTCCTGAAACCTATGGTTTTTTCAGTTAATTTCTATGGCTTTTTAAATGCTAATTTCTAACTATAACGTGCCTGAAACCTATGGTTTTTTCAGTGAATTTCTATGTTTTTTTAAATGCTAATTTCTAACTATAACGTGACTGAAACCTATGGTTTTTCCAGTGAATTTCAAAGGTTTTTTAAATGAAAATTTGTAAGTCTAATGTACCTCAATCCTATGTTTTTTTAAAAATTATATATATATATATATATATATATATATATATATATATATATATATATATATATACATATATATATATATTTAAACAAATTGTGAATAATTTTTAGTTAGGAAAACTATATTCATTCTTTTTAAAAAAAAATATATTATACAGAAGTCACGCACCCTTCGAGCACCCTACACCATGGCTGAGTGCATTCCAATAGCCATTTTGAAAAGTCACGCTGGGGTCGCCACTTCGGCGTAATTTGTAAAGTATGAAATATCTTTAAATTAATTATAAATAAAAGTTTTCCTTTAAGTGTTTGTCTAAATGTATTAATAAAAGTATTTTTAAAGTATTATTTTCAATATAATTTCAACAAAAATTTATTTGATTATTATTGGATTCGGAGGTTAGGAGGGATGGCCATTTTGCTCAATCTGTTTTGCAAGATTTTTTGGTCTAGTCAGGTGGACACCCTCCTCCGGGTGAGGTACAGCTTGAGGATTCTATTCAAAAGGTGAGGAATCAACAGGCAGAAGTATCCATCAGAAGAGCAAGTTACTTACCTTCGGTAATGCTTTTTCTGGTAGATACAGCATCTGCCTGTGGATTCCTCACTGTCTCACCCTCCTCCACATTGTCCACCTGTTTCTACCAAAAAGATGCTTTTACTGTTTGGCATGAATGTTTTTAATATGTCTTAATCATGCTTATGTTTTAATAGTGAAAAATGCTTGATCTGTTGCTATTTCTTTACGCCTTTATTGGTTATGCATTTGTATATATATTATCTACTGGCGGTCGCCAGTAGATAGTTATAGTTAGGACCTATTGTCCATAGGAAATCTGCAACATTCTATTTGAAATAACTTTGGCGCCGGTTGACGAATCTTCGCAAAATTTTCAAACTTGTTGGGGTGCTCCGGTCCGCTCCTATCCTGAAAGTCTCGGGGTGATTCGACAAGCGGGGGATGAGAAAAAAGGGGGTCCCAAAATGTGTTTTCCCCATTCACTTTTCCATAGCAACCGTTAGTCGCAGCTACAGCCCGAACTGATGAACGGAATTATACCAAATTTGGCAAAAAGGTAGCCCTTGGTTCAGAGTTGTGTCTTTTGCTTATATGGTGTAAATCCGTTCAGTAGTTCCTGAGAAAATCACAAGTAAAATCACATAAATATCTATGGCCACGTCGGATCCGGGCACCCAGAGCGCACCCTGAGCGCACCGTCCTGCTCACGAGCTGCATGCTAATTGGCTGTCAAGTGGCTGTCAACACTCCAAATCAGGAAGTGTTGGCTGCCATTTTGTCCCTCGGTAGAACCGAGGCACAAGAAACAAGTGCGCAAAACACACAAAGGGGGCAGGGTAGAAACACCCTGACCCCTAGGTCTGCTCAGGGGGTCCCACAAGGACCCCCTGGGCAGAAAAAAGCATTAAAAAAAAAAATTGGCAGGATCCGCTTAGGGTGCGCGGATCCCGCCGATAAAGAAAAAAATCGAAGCACGGTCTCCCGCGCTTCGATGCTATTTTGCCCCCGGGTGTCCCAAGTCCCGGGGGATGCGGGGGTTAATGTAAATTTATGTGGGGGGCCTGTAAGGCCCCCCCAAGCCCCGGGGACTGCCACCCCCGGGGCTTTGAATTAAAATGTTGCGGGAGGGCTCTCGGCCCTCCCACAGCCCCGGGGACCGCCACCCCCTGGGGCTTCTTTTTATTTTTTTTAAAATAACCTGTGTGGGGGCTTGAGCCCCCCCCACATGCCCCGGGGACTGCCACCTCCCCGGGGCACTAAATAATAAAATATGGGGGTCCGTTTAGGACCCCCGAGCCCTGGGGACCACCACCTCCCTGGGGCTGTGCACAGGATGGGAGGGGGGCCGCGCGGCCCCCCTCCTGGAGCCCTTGAAGGCCCTGGGGACCACCAACCCCCAGGGCTGGCTCCTGCAGTGTCCCGGGGTACCTACACCCGGGACACTGCTGTTTGCAATGGCAGGACGGGAGCCTCGTGGCTCCTGGCCTGTCATTGCAAACTTGCTTTGCTTCATTGAAGTGAGAGCAGGGAAACCTGCTCTCGCTTCAATGAAGCAAAGCAGATTGCTTTTCCATAAGGGGAGCTGCATGTCAGCAGCTCCCTTATGGAAAAGCAATGCCGGCTCCTGCAGGACGCGGGGAGCCGGCGGGACCGTGCGGGGATTGGGGACCCCCCACGGTCCCCAACGAGTGGCCAGGCCCCAGGGGATGGGGTCCCTGGGGCCATTAGTGGCCCAGGAGAGGGGCCACGCAGCCCCCCTCCCAATAGATCAAAAAAACTGGCAAGGCCGGCCCCGGGGGATGGGGTCCCCGGGGCCTTAAATGGCCTGAGGAAGGGGGCCACGCAGCCCCCTCCAAAGATTTTAATTTAAAAAAAGAGGGCATGCCCTGGGGGATGGGGTCCCCGGGGGCAATAGAGGCTCAGGGAAGGGAAGCCACGCGGCCCCCTTCCTGTTTTTTTTAATTAAAAAAAAAAGAAAATCCTCAGGCCCTGGGGATGGGGTCCCCAGGGCCAAAAGTGGCCGAGGGAAGGGGGGCCACGTAGCCCCCCTCCCATACAAAAAAAAGAACAGCATTGTGCTGGAGGCCCCGCCCCCTCCCTGCAGCAGTCTGCAAACGCGCCCCCTGGAGCGTTTTAAGAAGGGGAAGTAATTCCCCTTGAATACTGGGGGTCCCTGGGGGCCAACTACCCCACCAGGAATCTCCAGTATACGCCAGGGGGCTGCGTTGCAGAGAGGTGTACAGAGGCCACGCCCCTTTTTACACCTCTCTGCAACGCAGCTCTGTGGCGCTTTTTGGAGGTACATGGTGGGCTAGTTGGATTCCAGGGACCATCAGGATTCAAGGGGACTTAACCCCCCAACTTAAAATGCACCACGGGGCACGTTTGCACAGTGATGAAGGGAGGGGGCGGGGCTTCAGGTGACATGTGTGCAAACAGGCCCCGTGGGGTGTTTTAAGATGGGGAATTAAATCCCCTTCAGTCCTGAGGGTCCCTGGGGCCAACTAGCCCAACAGGTACCTCCAGTAAGCGCCACGGAGCTGCATTGCAGAGTGTTGTAAAAGGGGCGTGGCCTTTGAACACCTCTCTGCAACGCAGCTCTCTGGTGCATACTGGAGGTATCTGGTGGGCTAGTTGGCCCCTAGGGACCCTCGGGATTGAGGAAGAATTAATTCTCCAACTTAAAACACGTGTTTGCAGACATGTCACCTCAGGCCCCACCCCCTTCCTTCACCATTGTGCAAATATTCCTCTAAAATCAGCCGAACTACGAATTCCGATTTACTCACCTGTTATCAGGAGAGACCTCAGTGTTGCATCTTTGAGCCCATTACTGATCCTGAAAAGTAATTTTAACCGTACTTACCAGTAATTTGAATTTCCTTCCATAGGCTAACATTGACGGGTTTCACTTGAAAATTCTTCTAAGTGTGGAGTTTTGGAGCTTTATAATATTCGTCTAAAATCAGCAGAACTACGAATTCCAATTTACTCACATGTTATCAGGAGAGAACTCAGTGCTGCATCTTTGAGCCCAGTACTGATCCTTTAAAGTAATTTTAACCGTACTTACCAGTAACTTGAATTTCCTTCCATAGGCTAACATTGACTGGTTTCACTTGGAAATTCTTCTAAGTGTGGAGTTTTGGAACTTTATAATATTCCTCTAAAATCAGCCGAACTACGAATTCTGATTTACTCACCTGTTATCAGGAGAGACCTCAGTGCTGCAGCTTTGAGCCCAGTACTGATCCTGAAAAGTAATTTTAACCGTAGTTACCTGTAACTTGAATTTCCTTCCATAGGATATCCATGCCTGCTTTTTGCTGAAAAAGTTTCTGTCGATTTTTGAAACATACAAATATTCCTCTAAAATCAGCAGAACTACGAATTCCGATTTACTCACCTGTTATCAGGAGAGACCTCAGTGCTGCATCTTTGAACCCAGTACTGATCCTGAAAAGTAGTTTTAACTGTACTTACCAGTAACTTGAATTTCCTTCCATAGGCTAACATTGACTGGTTTCACATGGAAATTCTTGTGTGTGGAGTTTTGGAACTTTATAATATTCCTCTAAAATCAGCCGAACTACGAATTCCGATTTACTCACCTGTTATCAGGAGAGAACCCAGTGCTGCATCTTTTAGCCCAGCACTGACCCTGAAAAGTAATTCTAACCGTACTTACCAGTAACTTGTATTTCCTTCCATAGGAATCCATTGTCTGGTTTTCAGCAGAAAAGTTTGTTTCGATTTTCACAAACTACAAATATTCCTTAAAAATCGCCTGTATGACTTAAATGCATTCTTTCAACTGTTTACAGGAGATGCACCAGTGCTGGATCCAGGATCCACCACTGAGTAAGAAAAAGTAACGATAACACTACTTACCTGCTAAGTGAATTTCCTCCCATAGGATAACATTGGTGATTCTATGTGAAAAAGTTTCTGTGAACTTTTAAAATACAATAATATTCCTTAAAAATCACTACTGTAACCAAAACGCTTTTACTCAACTGTTTACAGGAGATGTCCCAGGACTAAATCTAGGATCCAGTCCTGTGGTTAGAAAAGTAATCCATAAAGTAACTAATTGCATTTAACTAGAAATTCACATTGAGTTCAATGTTGCATTGTGTTTGAAATTGTGTTGCCCATTGCAACAACTGTAACTACTGTACTTAAAAGTCTATTGCCTATTTGCAAAGTATTTAAACTAAAGTAATTCATTCTGAGAAAGTATATTTTGTAATGTAATGTATAATGTAGTTACAATGTAATTTAAAAAATAAAATATCTAAAAATAAATAGTTTAAAAAAATGTAGTAAATCAGTATCAAAAAAATAAATATAACAATTAATACATTTAAAAATTGTCATTTACAAAACCTTTGAAATTCACTGAAAAAAACCATAGGTTTCAGACATGTTATAGTTAGGAATTAGCATTTAAAAAACCTTTGAAATTCACTGAAATAACCATAGGTTTCAGGCACGTTATAGTTAGAAATTAGCGTTTAAAAAACCTTACAAATTCACTGAAAAAACCATAGGTTTTAGGGACAGTTATAGTTAGTTGGACATTGCACTCGTACAAAACCCGTTGAAATTCCCCCGTTATAGTTAGTTCACCTAACTATAACTCGTGCCCCTGCAATGCACTGCTGATGACGTCACATATTGCATCACTCATGACATGGTCAGTGACATCACTGATGACATCACTGATGACATCTGAAATTACATCACTGATGACATTACTGATGACATCACCCACGTGATAATTTCATGCACCTCCTCACACCATAATATAACCTTTGATACACCCACTCTAAATTACAGACTGCCATTCGCAAAACCATAGACACTCCAACACCAATAACTACATACCCACTCACTTCACCCGTACAGTCACTCATACTTACGGTCACTCATTACAGGACTATCATATGCACTCATACACCTACATAGACACTCACACACTGCCACTCATCCATAGAGGTACTCACACACCTAGTCAGTCATGCAAATAATTAAACACACTGCCATTTACTCACCTATACAGTTATACACACACCAGCTCATTTACTCATATAAATACTAGCACATTCTTACGCTCAAAAACAATCACTGATACAAGCACACACTCATCCATACAGTCACTCTCACAATCACACACTCTCGCTTATAGATATTTATATACTCCAACACACATATATACTGCCTTTCACATATGTAGTTACTCACACATGTACCACTGGGACATACATTCACTCACTAACACACTCTTACACACACTTACCCACCCATACAGTCTATCACAGATGCACTCTTAAAACCATCCACCCAGTGAATCACCCACTCACACATCTATGCACAGAGTCACACACACCCCATCCACACAAACACTCAGGCAACCATACAGAAACTCAGACAACCAATCAATAACTTATATAGACACTCATGTAGCTATTCACAAACCCATGCAACCACTTAAACAGCAACAGACAGACAGATACAGACATTCACCCAGTTTAGTCACTAACCCATGCATTCAGTAAGATACGTTTAATCACTCACTTATAGAGTTATCATGCACATACTAAATCATCCATACAGACACTTATACACCCACTCATTCTTCAATATGCCTTTCCCTATATATATTAAAAATATTTAAACTTTACAGAAACACACAGTCACTGGATGATGTCATCAGTGATGTCATTTGAGATTTCATCAGTGATGTCATCAGTGATGTCACTGACCATGTCATGAGTGATGTAATATGTGACGTCATCAGCAGTGCATTGCCGGGGCGTGAGTTATAGTTAGCTGAACTAACTATAATGGGGGAATTTCACAGGATGTGTACGAGTGCAATGTCCAATTAACTATAACTGTCCCTAAAACCTATGTTTTTTTCAGTGAATATATATATATATATATATATTAAGTATACTATGTATACATGTGAAAATGTGTCGGTCCACCTGTTTACCTTGGTGGCACGGAATAAATGGGTGGAAATGACATCAGCACGCCGACGAGGTCCTCTTATGGCTCCTATGACGTCATACGGTGTCACGAGTGGAGACATGCTATTATGAAATTGTCGTCGACGTGGGAGAGCTAGGAAAGAATTTCCGTGGAATGCTGGCGCAGGGGATATTCACCTAAGTGTTCAGGCTAGTCCTTTGGGAGCAACTGTTTATGTTGCCTCTTCAGAAACCGAAACCAGTGATCCAAGGGCCGAGGCCCTGCAGATGGCATACGAGGTGGGGAGCCCTGTCATGTGCACCGGCGGGGCAGTGAAGTGACAAGCACCACTACCACAGAAAAGGTAACAAGGGCACTGAATAACACAGGATCTTCTCTTTGTATCTGGCAGGAACAGCAAGGTTAAAATGCCCTAGTTCCAAAATGTAGAATTAGTGCTACAATGGTCTTCAAGAGGACCTGCAATGGATGCCGCTTCTTCCTTCCATACACTGGAGGCGGCACATGGGTCACGCGGTATGGTCATACTGCGGTGGGACGCATGCTCGTTGACCTCTCATGGCACTGCTCCACACTTCGGGGACAACGCTTTCCATTAGCTGTGTTTTCCGATGATGTGTCGCGCTGGCCCCGTCCAATAGCAGAACCCCTTTAGATCCAAACAGACTCTTCCACTCTCTCACGGGAAGCGAAACCAGGCCACGCGGACACTTTCACAATACAACAGCCGGGATTGCACTTTTCGATAAAAAAAACACATTCCTTCCTCCTAATTTATCAAATAAATGACTCACTGAAGAACAGGGGCCAGCTTTGATCGGTAAAAAGCCGTTACAACGACTTTTTTACTTTGCGATACCATTACAACGCATGCATTACCACGCATGCGTTGTACATCGCAAAGTCATTACTACGCATTTTTTTAGAACGCATGGTCATTTACCAAGCATGCCTTTACAACAAATTTAGTTGTAAAGGTATGTATGGTAAATGACCATGAGTTCTAAAAAAATGTAGACGATCCATGTCATTGTAAGGAAACAGAGGCTGTTCCGTTTCCTCACAACGACGTGCAGCGCCCCTCAGAGATGACATGAAGCAGCAACCACAAGGAGAGAGGAACCACAAGGAGTGAGAGGTAAGGGGGATTGGGCATGGGGTGGTGGTTACTTTTCTAGGGTTTAGGGTAGTGTAGTGGTGTTTGGGTAGTGTAGGGGGTCTTGCTGAGGGTAGTGTTTTAGGGTTTAGGGTAGTGCAGTGGTGTTTGTGTAGTATAGGGGGTCATGCTGGGGGTAGTGTTTTAGGGTTTAGGGTAGTGCAGTGGTGTTTGTGTAGTATAGGGGATCGTGCTGGTGGTAGTGTTTAGGGTAGTGAAGTGATGTTGTGTAGTGTAGGGGGTACTGCTAAGGGTAGTGTTTTAGGGTTTAGGGTAGTGCAGTGGTGTTTTAGGGTTTAGGGTAGTGCAGTGGTGTTTGTGTAGTATAGGGGAACGTGCTGGTGGTAGTGTTTTAGGGTTTAGGGTAGTGAAGTGATGTTGTGTAGTATAGGGGGTACTGCTAAGGGTAGTGTTTTAGGGTTTAGGGTAGTGCAGTGGTGTTTGGGTAGTGTAGGGGGTACTGCTGGGGGTAGTGTTTTATGGTTTAGGGTAGTGCAGTGGTGTTTGGGTAGTGTAGGGGTCATGCTGGGGGTAGTGTTTTAGGGTTTAGTGAGGTGCAGTAGTGTTAGGGCAGTGTAGGGGGTCGTGCTGGGTATAGTGTTTTAGAGTTTAGGGTAGCGCAGTGGTGTTTGGGTAGTGTACTGGGTCGTGCTGGGGGTAGTATTTTAGGATTTAGGGTAGCGCAGTGGTGTTTATGTAGTATAGGGGTTTGTGCTGGGGCAGTGTTTTAGGGTTTAGGATAGTGCAGTGGTGTTTGGGTAGTGTAGGGGGTCATGCTGGGGGTAGTGTTTCAGGGTTTAGGGTAGTGCAGTGGTGTTTGGGTAGTGTAGGGGGTCCTGCTGGGGGTATTGTTCTAGGGTTTAGGGTAGTGCAGTGTTGTTTGGGTAGTGTAGGGGTCATGCTGGGGGTATTGTTTTGTGGTTTAGGGTAGTGCAGTGGTGTTTTGATAGTGTAGGGGGTCGTGCTGGGGGTAGTGTTTTAAGGTTTAGGGTAGTACAGTGGTGTTTGAGTAGTGTAGGGGGTCGTGCTATGGGTAGTGTCTTAGGGTTTTGGGTAGTGAAGTAGTGTTTGGGTAGTATAGTGGGTTGTGTTGGGGGTAGTGTTTTAGGGTTTAGGGAAGTGAAGTGGTGCTTGGGTAGTGTAGGAGGTCGTGCTGGGGTAGTGTTTTAGGGTAGTGCAGTGGTGTTTAGGTAGTGTAGGGGGTCGTACAGGGGTAGTGGTTTAGGGTTTAGGGTAGCGCAGTGGTGTTAGGGTAGTGTAGGGGGTCATGCTGGGGGTAGTGTTTTAGGGTTTAGGGTAGCGCAGTGGTGGTTGTGAAGTATAGGGGGTCATGCTGGGGGTAGTGTATTAGGGTTTAGGGTAGCGCAGTGGTGTTTGGGTATTGTAGGGATAGTACTGGGGGTAGTGTTTTGAGGGTTTAGGGTAGTGCAGTGGTGTTTGGGTAGTGTAGGGGGTCATGCTGGGGGTAGATTTAGGGTTTAGGGTAGTGCAGTGGTGTTTGTGTAGTGTAGGAGGTCGTGCTGGGGGTAGTGTTTTAGGGCTTAGAGTAGTGCAGTGGTGTTTGGGTAGTGTAGGGTGTCATGCTGGGGGTAGTGTTTCAGGGTTTAGTGTAGTGCAGTGGTGTTTGGGTAGTATAGGGGGTCATGCTGGGGGTAGTGTTTTAGGGTTTAGGGTAGTGCAGTGGTCTTTGGGTAGTGTAGGGGGTCATGCGGTGGGTTGTGTTTTAGGGTTTAGGGTAGTGCAGTAGTGTTTGGGTAGTGTAGGGGGTCGTGTGGGGGGTAGTGTTTTAGGGTTTATGGCAGTGCAGTGGTATTTGGGGTTGTGTAGGGGATCATGCTGGTGGTAGTGTTTTAGGGTTTAGGGTAGTGCATTGATGTTTGTGTAGAGTAGGGGGTCATGCTTGGGGTAGATGTAGGGTTCAGGGTAGTGCAGTGGTGTTTGTGTAGTGTAGTGGGTTGTGCTGGGGGTAGTGCTTTAGGGTTTAGGGCAGTGCAGTGGTGTTTGGGTAGTGTAGGGGGTCATGCTGGGAGTAGTGTTTTAGGGTTTAGGGTAGTGCAGTGGTGTTTGGGTAGTGTAGGTGGTTGTGCTGGGCTAGTGTTTTAGGGTTTAGGGTAGTGCAGTGGTGTTGGTGTAGTGTAGGGGGTCATGCTGGGGGTAATGTTTTAGTGTTTAGGGTAGTGCAGTGGTGTTTGGGTAATGTAGGGCATCATGCTGGGGGTAGATGTATGGTTTAGGGTAGTGCACTGGTATTTGGGTAGTATAAGGGGATGTGCTGGATATAGATTTTGGGTTTTGGGTAGTGCAGTGGTGTTTGGGTAGTGTAGGGTGTCATGCTGGGGGGGAGAGTTTTAGGGTTTAGGGTAGTGCAGTGGTGTTTGGGTAGTGTAGGGGGTCGTGCTGGGGTAGTGTTTTAGGGTTTAGGGTAGTGCAGTGGTGTTTGGATAGTATAGGGGGTCGTGCTGGGGGTAGTGGTTTAGGGTTTAGGTTAGTGCAGTGGTGTTTGGGTAGTGTAGGGGGTACTGCTGGGGGTAGTGTTTTAGGGTGTGGGTAGTGCAGTGGTGTTTGGTAGTATAGGGGGTACTGCTAAGGGTAGTGTTTTAGGGTTTAGGGTAGTGCAGTGAAGTTTGAAGTTTGAAGTTGATTTATTTTTTGCTTGATTAGTTAAAATCTTTGCAAATACATAACAAAAAATTCCCCTTGTACACAAATAGATACAATTAAAAACAATTAAAAAACACTTAATGTAATAAAGAACGTCATTTACATATTCTTTTTTTGTGGTGTTAACTATTTTAAAAAGATTCTCATAGTCTCTTACGTCTCATAAAATACTGGCTAGCAGTGACGACCACAATTTCTTAGAACAAGTGCTCAGCTTAACGAGGTCCATTGTCCAATTTAGAATTTGGGTAAGTGAAGTGCAAGTAGGACTAAAACAGAGTAGACTCTTAAAAGTTTTTAGCATGTTCCTGTTGGCAACAGAGTTTTAAGTTTCTTAGTTACCATTTCAAAACATTTTGTTAGCCGACAGTTAAGCTGAACGTCAGTAGGATTGAAGCAGAGCTTCACTGCCTGCCTACAGGTCCGGATGCCGTAATACCTAAAAAGGGACGTAACAAAATACATCTTATGTCCTTTAGGCTAGAACAGTTGCAAATAACATGAGTAATATCTTCCTTTCCATTTCCACATAGTCGACAGGTCGGAATTCCGCCATCCCTTTCCCATGGGGGAAGATGAGGTTTGATCGCAATTACCCCCATGCGTAGCCTTAGAAAGTTTTCCTTCCTGCTTATCTTCATTCCGGCACTCAAGTAGGCTTGGGGTTTTGGCCCTACATAGTCACTGAGCACTATCCAGCCGTGTGCCTTTTAGTGAGAATTACTTTGTCTTCTAAGACAGATAGCATAGATGTTGTTTTTCTTACTGCTTTTTTAAAGGAAAGATGATCCGTTGGTACGGCCCAGAGATCGGACAGGCCCAGTGTCTCAATTGAGTCAAGCAAATAATCCCTGGCTGGGCATATTTCCTGATTTTGCAAGGCTTTCCAAAGATGGAAGTTTAGCGACCCTGCCACGGCACTTCGGATTTTATGCCAACTTTTAACATAGGAGCTCCTTCTTTCTAACGTTTGTCTTTGGATCCCAAATTCTAACCGGATTTGAGCCGGAGAGACATATTTTGGGAGATGGAAAATTGCTCTGTAAGAGTTGGCTATTATAACGTCTAAAGCTGCTGCATCTTTGCCTTTTAGAGCCTCACTCCCATATGTCAATGTAGGCAGCAATTTGGCCCTCAGGACCTGTAAAAATGGACCAAGCGTAAGGTCAGGAAGGCGTCTCTTCAATGACTTCAGTGATAGGTAAGTCATAGTCCCCTTTCTTCGCATGGACTCTAGATGACGTTTAAATGAGCTTGTGTGATCCATTAATATTCCCAAGTATTTATAGCTTTGTACTTGTTCCAAACGTTGGCCATCAAGGAACCAGCTGTTGATCTTCTTTTATGGTAATTGACTGCCATAATTTTGGACTTCTTAAAATTTATTTTGAGGGAGTTCCGGTTCGAAAAGCTGCATGTTGTGTTTAATAGATGCTGAAGTCCAATTGGTGTCCGACTAATTAAGACCAAATCATCTGTATATAACAGGTTTGACATTAGCTTATTCCCCAGGTTTGGAGCATGGGATACACAGCTGTCCAGCTCCCCAGGTAAGTCGGCCAGAAAGAGATTAAAAAGGAACGGGGCAAGGACACACCCCTGCTTAAGGCCTTTCGAGGTCATAATTCGTTTTGAGATGTGTACCCCTGCACCTAGTTTGACCCTGATCCATGTCTCTGTATGCAACTGTTTTAGCCGATCCAAAAGTGTGGTTGGTATGCCCCATTTTTCCAGTTTTCCCCAAAGTTTGGACCTATTGACATGGTCGAAGGCAGCTGTGTAGTCAATAAAACACAGGAAGAGAGGTGTTTTTGATACTTTGGCTGCATCCATTAGCAACGTGAGAGCCAATATGTTAGTTGTAGTTCCTTGGCCACTACAAAACCCAGTTTGGTTAATTGGAATAATAGAATTATCTGAGGCCCAAGATGTTAACTCTTCCAAGAGTGTTCCAGCGTAGTATTTGGCATCAACGTCGAGGAGGGCGATCAATCGATAATTGTTTGGGTCGTTCCTTTTGCCTTGTTTAAAGATTGGACTAATGATAGATCCCTTCCAATAGTCTGGAATGATGACTCCGGTGTTTAAGCCCTTGAAGACTGATAGTAGAGCCTTGCTCCAAAAGCCAGCGTCATGTTTGTATAATATCGGGGGGATCCTGTTAGGGCCGGGTGCTCCCATATCTCTACTCTTGATTATTAGACCTTTTATCTGTTTTTCTGTGGGAGCATATCCTTCCTCTTCAGTGTAGTCTAAGAGGTTTAATTTACCATCCGACAGAGTCCCTCGTTGCTTAAGGATGTTAATGCTGCTGACCTGATGAACTTTGGATATGCAATTTAGTACTGTTTTCCCTTTAATAGGGGATTTGATTTCAGGTGCAGCAATGCCCGAACCCTTATTGAAATCCCCTTCCATGTTGTTAAAGTGGGTAAAGAGGTACTCAACCCAGACCGCCTCTGTTATGTTGGAGTTGATTCCTGGGTGGGCCGGTCGATCTAACTTATGGATTCTTTGCCAAAACTTTGTGCTGTTCTGTTGCTTGGCGTCATGCAGTAGTTTAGCCCATGTTTCGTCATTCTTTTGCCTTATTTTACGCCACTTCCTCCTTCTCAATTGTGCCTTCATTTGTCGAAGAGTCGACTGCAACTCCAAATTCCCTGGTGTTTTTCGCAGTTGTCGAAGAGTTTGGTTTATGATCCGTTTGAGGCTCTTAGTTTCCGGACTGGAGTTCGCTTTTATTGATATGTCTTCAGATTTTCTTGATATTGACCCAGTCCTCATCGCAGAATTGCCACTAAATATCTTAATAAAGTTTTCCCAGGCTGTTACAATTGTGGTGCCAGTTTCTTTTTCTTTCTCGAATATGGTCTTAGCAGAGGCTGATAAAGCTTCAATATTGTTGACATTGCACCTTAGGCGCTTTAGGTTAGAAACTTCTTCGCTTTCAGTCGGGTTCCAGGTATCTAATATAACAACTGGCCTTGCTTTCAGCAGTACTTCCTGTGGGAGGTGATCACTCTGAACATTATCACCTATTTTAAAAGTTGCTATTTTTCCGAACATGGCTAGTGTTACAAACGTGTAATCTAAGTAGGAAGATGTTTTTGAGGAGTGAAAAGTAGCAGCTGGTGGGTTGTCCTCCAAGAAACGGCCATTCAGTGCTCTCAAATTTAAATGTTCTAGTTCTTGTAGCAAATATTTGGCCCATCTTGAAGGTTTGCCAATATTTGCTTGGCCTTGATTTGGTATCCCCCAGAGTGATGTAAGTTCGTGCACTGGGCCGTCGTCTTTGCTTGACCCAAGAAGGTGTAGATTGAAATCACCAGCAACAACTATGTGATCGATGTCTTGCTCATCCATAATCCGTTTTATTTCGTTTGACAACTCCTTTACGGCTTTTTGTTTTCGATTGGGGTGCACGTAGATGTTAATTATTATAACTTCTTGTGTCGTGTTATTGAATTTAAGCTTTGTCTGTATTGCTTGGACTGCATAGGGTGGTGACATTTTTACCTCTATGGGCTTTATTGAGCCCATTGTGATTATTGAAGCCAACATCATTAGTCCCCCTGAGCGGCGACCAAAGTTTGAAACCTTTGTTGCCGGAACGAAATAGGAGGAGTATCCTTGAAGTTCCTTGGCATTATCTTCCCAGGTTTCCTGGAGAAGTATTAGATCGAATGTTTTCAGGTAATTAACTACCTCATGATCGACCAGTTTGGCTGCCAAGCCGTTAATGTTCCAGATGCAAAGCTTAATTTGACCTTGCGCGGGTGGTGCTGTCAGTGGAGTGTCACACTCTTGTCAGTTTGAACGGTCTGTTAATATTGTGCGAGATATTTGCAGCCGTCCTTAAGGTCCCGGTTTCAAATTTGGAATTAAGTGCCCTACGCTTCTACCTGAATTAGAATCCTCTGTGCAAGTAGTAAGTTCGCCAGGGGTTCTACTTCTTGCCCCTCTTAGGACTGAGGTGGTAATTTTGTCTGGGACGGTGAGTCGAGTTTTTAGAAATGGAGTTGGATAAGGAGATTTCAATTCAACTCCCATTTTTATACCCCAGTGTTTGAGCGTGCTTTCTTCTTCCTTGATTTTATTCGCAATTTCACTTGTGCTCCATCGTGTCCTCGTCACCTCTGGGCCCAAGTAGTTATTATTTGGAAGGAATTCTATAGAAAGCAGGTCCGATGAGCTTATATTTCCAAGGCACGGGATGGAATTTAAGAGTCGTAGAACGTTCCCTCTATTTAATATGTCATCTCTTCCACGCGATTCATATTCAGGAATGAGAGTAATGCTAACCACTTCTTCAATAGAGGTTTCCTTAGGTCTGTAAGTAGGGATTCCATCCTGTAGGCAAGGCCCTATTTGCAAAGGGTTGTATGGTTCTTCTCCTTGATTTACGGATTTACGAGAGCTCGACGGGAGAGTAGTTGACGGCTTAATTTTATTGAATGGACGGCCTTGATTTACAATGCCACCAGTCAATAATTTTTGTTGATCCTCTCTTTTTAACAAGTGAACTTCGTTGGGTGGTGCGCCCTGTGATTGATCTTCCTTATTGTATTTTAAAGTTGCTGGATTTATTGCTATTGATATTGATTCCTGCCTCTCGTTTGTTGTTGGGATGTTCCTTCTTGCTGGATCTTTTGCTCTTAATATTGGCTCCTGCCTCACATTCTCTGTTGGAGTGGTCCTTCTTACTGGCCTCGGTGATGACCCCAAAGTGGCGGCCATTTTTGAAGAGGGCTCTACGAGTGAGTTGTCTGATCTGCCAGGCAAAGCAGAGCATAAGCTAGTCCTGGTTTCATCAAAGTCGGGGTCTGGTTCAACTACACTGACAGGTGATTTGCTTAGTCTATTCAAAGCAAGAGATAGTTGCTTCTTATTGCGACCCTTCCTTTTTTGTTTGTTGCGAACTTTCCGGGGTGTAAGATTTTTGTTTAAAGGACCCGTTTTTATTAGGGCCATGGTTGGTATTGCATCATAAGCTACAACAATATTAGAAGAGCTAGTTCCTGTAGGTTCGATTTTTTGAAGTTCAGGCGAGGCTGACCCTTCCTTATACTGGCCATCTGTGAGTGTGAGGGACGATGTAACACTGCCTTTTATTTCTGACAGAATGTCCCCTAACATAGTCGGTAGTGTTATGAGCTTATCAATTATTGGGGCACAGGTACATTCATAATGGATGGTTTGGCTTCCGTGCAGCGCTTCTTGTCCCCGCCTGATTAGGTTATTGAGCTCTGAAAGTTTTTTATCGATCCCTGACGTAAAATCAGCCAGTGTCTGAAGAACCGTAATCTGTAAGTCCATTTTATGTGATTGATATTGTAAAGCTGTGGTTGAATATTGCATTGAGTTTAGAATTGCCCCCCAGATTGATTCAGTAGATGTTGTAGTACTGCGGTTACTTCTTTCCTGCAATGATGTATTAATCGGGTCATGAAATGTGTTATTTGGAACAGGTTTTAAATTATATGAGGCGACAAGCTCCTCCCATTCCTGAGAGGCCAGGAAAGACAAATCCGGGCTTGAAATATGAGAGTCTGCATAGGGAGACATTGTATAACGAGCTGCTGGTTTGCTGGCCGAGGGTCTATTGGGCCCCACCGGGTGTTCAGATACACTTAGTGCCCCTAATTGTGATTTATGCTGTTGGAATGGAGAACTATTTTTTGGGGACAGCGGGTGAGCCATTCCCAATTGATCTATAAGCTGGTTCTGGGGCATGCCCCCTAATGTATCAATTCCAACTGTAGCCCCTGAAACCTCTTCAAAGACATTATCAACTGCCCTAAGGCCAGCAGTACTTTTTGGAGAATTCTGGCCATCTTTTGTAGTTGTAGGTGTGTTCCTTTGGTCGATTTTGACTTGATTTTCGACTTGTTTAGTAGATTGGTAAAATAAAGGTTGAGGTTCAGGTAACGTGGTCGGTGAAACAAAAGAAGCTTGGTCAACTGATTGATTGGTTGACTGATTGGTTGACTGATTAGTTGGCTGGTGAGTTGAACCGAACTTCTCTGGCTGCAAAAGCGATTGCAACCCTTTTACATGCGCGCTTTTTGAGTAAATTGCTGTCCCCGGATCTTTCAGAAACGTGAACTTTGTATAAATTTTGGGTTGGATAGTGCAGGGTATTTTCCTTTGAGGGGCCCCATCAGGACTTATAAGAACACAGACCCCTTGCCCCCCTTGTGTTCCTTGTGAATGCGTCAGGTTAGCTGGTTGGTCAAGAGTTAATTCTCCCGTTTGTGACTTTACGTTGGTTTCATCGCTTTTAATGGGTGAGATTGTGCCGGAGCAGGACCTGGCAATCCCCGTGACTGGGGTGCTTTCTGTGCTTGTTGTACGTTTACTGATAGATACTGACCCCAGTCGTGGGCCACTTGGCTCATCTGACCTCACTTTTGCAATACCTTGTTTTTGTTTGGAATTTGCCTTTGATTTTGATTTTGAAGGAGACCTCCTTACTCGGCCTGATCTCATGACCCTGTAATCCGTGTTTGATTTAACACGCAAGGTAAGAGGAATTCAAATGAACTGTACAGATAAGGGGTCCGGGTGGGGGCTGAGCTGATGGAAGCCGATAGGAGTGAGAAGGACTGCCAGTGACCCAGTTATTAAGACTCCAAAACTGTTGAGATACGCACCCCCTGCAATCTTCCTTGCACCTGGAGAAGACCTGCCGCAGTACCAGGATGCTGATAGTGCTGATAGTGCTGGGGGGCACTGGGGGATGCTGACAGCCGGTCACACTGCACTCCCTCTCCCCCACCGCCCTCCAAACGACCCCCAGCAGCAGGCCAACGAACAACCAGGGAAGACCTCAGCCTTGTCCGCAACCACAGCCGTGACACTGTGCGCCCAAGCAAAGGCTGATGAGAGGCTGATGAAAAGCTGACAAGCTGGTGAGGCCCAGGAAATCCAAGAAAGTAGGGGGCGAGGAAGGAGGCAGTTGGCAGTTGGCAAAGATTTAAAAAGACACCTCCCCTCTCCGCAAGGAGCCTTCGGTGCTTGGCTCCAGCAGAATCCACAGCCACAGATCCACAAGCCGCAGGCCGCCACCTCCTCAGCCACATAGAAGGTAGGTGTTAAGAATGGAGAATGGAGGATGCAGGCGTTCGACAGAGAAGAACAGCTGCTCAGTTAGCGTCAAGTGTCATGCAACAGCAGGGCAGCAGCAGGGCTTTTGGAGGGACTTGCACAGCTCGAGTAGCACAGTAGTGCAGTGACTGCGTTCCCTTGCTGTCGCGCAAAACAACAGGACCTCCAACAGCGCTCCAGTCCTGTTTCCACACAGAGGGCGCCACACAAGGACTACAGTGCGCTAGGAGCCCCGGAGCCACCAACCCTGCTCACTCCTAGGCTCCTATGCTCCGTTTTCCTGCAAGTCCACAACTGGGCTCTGCCCCTCCCGCACCGATTTACTCCGATTTACTCCGTTACAGCAGGGAGTTCGGGCAGGCAGTGCAGTTTAGCGGCCCTTCAGGAACCTGCCCTGGTTTAAAGCACAAGAAGAGCAGAGAGCGGGGGAGCGGCAGCGCCGACACAATGTTTGTAGCTCCTGTGAGAGGGCGGGCTAAAGGGAGTACAATACCGGCTTGCTTGCTTGCTTGTAAATGTAGCTCTGCTGGTAGCTGCTGCCAGTCCTCTTCCTGTCAATTACCGCAATCACAGACGCGGATTGCCGGCCTCGGGAGCCTCGGGAACCACAGGAGCAGCAGCCTCGGGAGCCACGAGAGCAGCAGCAACCTCGCCTCGCCTCGCCTCTCCTTCACACAGTGTCTCGGCGTAACCAGGTGTCGACAGTAAAACCAGGACTGGACTCGAAAATCTCAGGGTGTTTGGGTAGTGTAGGGGTACTGCTGGGGGAAATGTTTTAGGGTTTAGGGTAGTGCAGTGGCGTTTGGGTAGTGTAGGGGGTCATGCTGGGGGTAGTGTTTTAGGGTTTAGGGTAGTGCAGTAGTGTTTGGGCAGTGTAGGGGGTTGTGCTGGGTGTAGTGTTTTAGAGTTTAGGGTAGTGCAGTGGTGTTTGGGTAGTGTAGGGGGTCATGCTGGGGGTAGTGTTTTAGGGTTTCGTGTAGCGCAGTGGTGTTCATGTAGTGTAGGGGTTTGTGCTGGGGGTAGTGTTTTAGGGTTTAGGGTAGTACAGTGGTGTTTGGGTAGTGTAGGGGGTCATGGTGTGGGTAGTGTTTTAGGGTTTAGGGTAGTGCAGTGGTGTTTGGGTAGTGTAGGGGGTCCTACTGGGGGTAGTGTTTTATGGTTTAGGGTAGTGCAGTGGTGTTTGGGTAGTGTAGTGGGTCTTGCTGGGGGAAGTGTTTTAGGGTTTATGGCAGTGCAGTGGTGTGTGGGTAGTCTAGGGGGTCATGCTAGGTGTGGTGTTTTAGGGTTTAGGGCAGTGCAGTGGTGTTCCGGCAGAGTAGGGGGTTGTGAGGGGTGTGGTGCTTCAGGGTTTAGGGCAGTGCAGTGGTGTTTGGGCAGTGTAGGGGTCATGCGGGGGGTGGTGTTTCAGGGTTTGAGGCAGTGCAGTGGTGATCCGTGCAGTGTAGGGGGTCGTGCTGGGGGTGGTGTTTCAGGGTTTAGGGCAGTGCAGTGGTGTTCAGGCAGTATAGGGGTCAAGCTGGGGCTGGTGTTTCAGGGTTTAGGGCAGTGCAGTGGTGTTTGGGCAGTGTAGGGGGTCGTGCTGGGGGTGGTGTTTCAGGGTTTTGGGCTGTGCAGTGTTGTTCAGGCAGTGTAGGGGATGTGCTGGGTATGGTGTTTCAGGGTTTAGGGCAGAGCAGTGGTGTTCAGGCAGTGTAGGGGTTGGGCAGGGGTGGTGTTTCAGGGTTAGGGGGTCATGCAGTGTTGGTGTTTCAATGTTTAGGGTAGTTCAGTGGTGTTCGGGCAGTGTAGGGGGTCGTGCTGGGGGTGGTGTTTCAGGGTTATGGGCAGTGCAGTGGTGTTCGGGCAGTGTTGGGGGTTGTGTAGGGGTTGGTGTTTCAGGGTTAGGGGGGTCGTGCAGGGGGTGGTTCAGGGTTTAGGGCAGTGCAGTGATGTTGGGCAGTGTTGGGGGTCTTGCTGGGGGTGGTGTTTCAGGGCTTAGGGCAGTGCAGTGTAGGGGGTCTTGCTGGGGGTGGTGTTTAGGGTTTAGGGCAGTGCAGTGGTGTTCGGGCAGTATAGGGGGTCTTGCTGGGGATGATGTTTCAGGGTTTAGGGCAGTGCAGTGCTGTTCGTGTAGTGTAGGGGGTCTTGCTGGGGGTAGTGTTTCAGGTTTTAGGGCAGTGCAGTAGTGTTCGGGCAGTGTAGGGGGTCGTGCTGCAGGTGGTGTTTCAGGGATTAGGGCAGTGCATTGGTGTTCGGGCAGTGTAGTTGGTCGTGCTGGGGGTGGTGAATCAGGGTTTAGGGCAGTGCAGTGGTGTTCGGGCAGTGTAGGGGGTCTTGCTGGGGGTGGTGTTTCAGGGTGTAGGGGAGTGCAGTGGTGTTCGGGCAGTGCAGGGGGTCATGCTGGGGGTAGTGTTTCAGGGTTTAGGGTAGTGCAGTGGTGTTCGGGCAGTGTAGGGGGTTGTGCTGGGGGTGGTGTTTCAGGGTTTTGGGCAGTGCAGTGGTGTTCAGGCAGTGTAGGGGGTCGTGCAGGGGGTGGTGTTTCATGGTTAGGGGGACATGCAGGGGTGGTGTTTCAGGGTTTAGGGCAGTGCAGTGGTGTTCAGGCAGTGTAGCG
Organism: Calotriton arnoldi; assembly: GCA_963921515.1. NCBI lineage: Eukaryota > Metazoa > Chordata > Amphibia > Caudata > Salamandridae > Calotriton > Calotriton arnoldi. Next base: position 46,355 of record CAWUFW010019019.1, on the reverse strand, counting down.
GTCTTGCTGGGTATGGTGTTTCATGGTTTAGGGCAGTGCAGTGGTGTTCAGTCAGTGTAGGGGTTGTGCTGGGACTGGTGTTTCAGGGTTTAGGGCAGTGCAGTAGTGTTCGGGCAGTGTAGGGGGTCGCGCTAGGGCTGGTGTTTCAGGGTTTAGGGCAGTGCAGTAGTGTTTGGGCAGTGTAGGGTGTCGTGCTGGGGCTGGTGTTTCAGGGTTTAGGGCAGTGCAGTGGTGTTCGGGCAGTCTAAGGGGTTGTGCTGGGGCTGGTGTTTCAGGGTTTAGGGCAGTGCAGAGGTGTTCGGGCAGTCTAGGAGGTTGTGTTGGGGCTGGTGTTTCAGGGTTTAGGGCAGAGCAGTGGTGTTCGGGCAGTGTAGGGGGTCATGCTGGGGGTGGTGTTTCAGGGTATAGGGCAGTGCAGTGGTATTCGGGCAGTGTAGGGTGTCGTGCTGGGGGTGGTGTTTCAGGGTTTTGGTCAGTGCAGTGGTGTTCGGTGTGTTGTAGGGGGACGTGCTGGGGGTAGTGTTTCAGGGTTTTGGGCAGTGCAGTGGTGTTTGGGCTGTGTAGGGGGATGTGCTGGGGGTGGTGTTTCAGGGTTTTGGGAAGTGCAGTTGTGTTTGGGCAGTGTAGGGGGACGTGCTGGGGGTGGTGTTTCAGGGTTTAGGGCAGAGCAGTGTTGTTCAGGCAGTGTAGGGGGTTGTGCGGGGGTGTTTTATGGTTTAGGGCAGAGCAGTGGTGTTCGGGCAGTGTAGGGGTCATGTTTCAGGGTATAGGGCAGTGCCGTGGTATTCAGGCAGTGTAGGTTGTCGTGCTGGGGGAGGTGTTTCAGGGTATTGGTCAGTGCAGTGGTGTTCGGGCTGTGTAGGGGAATGTGCTGGGGGTGGTGTTTCAGGGTTTAGGGCAGTGCAGTGGTGTTCGGGCAGTCTAAGAGGTCGTGTTGGGGCTGGTGTTTCAGGGTTTAGGGCAGAGCAGTGGTGTTTGGGCAGTGTAGGGGGTCGTGCTGGGGGTGGTGTTTCAGGGTATAGGGCAGTGCAGTTTTATTCAGGCAGTGTAGGGTGTCGTGCTGGGGGTGGTGTTTCAGGGTTTTGGTCAGTGCAGTGGTGTTCGGGGTGTTGTAGGGGGACGTGCTGGGGGTAGTGTTTCAGGGTTTTGGGCAGTGCAGTGGTGTTTGGGCTGTGTAGGGGGACGTGCGGGGGTGGTGTTTCAGGGTTTTGGGAAGTGCAGTGGTGTTTGGGCAGTGTAGCGGGATGTGCTGGGGGTGGTGTTTCAGGGTTTAGGGCAGAGCAGTGTTGTTCGGGCAGTGTAGGGGGTTGTGCTGGGGGTGTTTTACGGTTTAGGGCAGAGCAGTGGTGTTCGGGCAGTGTAGGGGTCATGTTTCAGGGTATAGGGCAGTGCCGTGGTATTCGGGCAGTGTAGGGTGTCGTGCTGGGGGTGGTGTTTCAGGGTTTTGGTCAGTGCAGTGGTGTTCGGGCTGTGTAGGGGGACGTGCTGGGGTGGTGTTTCAGGGTTTTGGGAGGTGCAGTGGTGTTTGGGCTGTGTAGGGGGACATGCTGGGTGTGGTTTTTCAGGGTTTTGAGTAGTGCAGTGATGTTTGGGCAGTGTAGGGGGACGTGCTGGGGGTAGTGTTTCAGGGTTTAGGGCAGAGCAGTGTTGTTCAGGCAGTGTAGGGGGTTGTGCTGGGGGGTGTTTTAGGGTTTAGGGCAGAGCAGTGGTGTTCGGGCAGAGTAGGGTGTCATGCTGGGGATAGTGTTTAGGGTTTAGGGCAGTGCAGTGGTGTTAGGGCAGTGTAGAGGGTCATGCTGGGGTTGGTGTTTTAGGGTTTAGGGCAGTGAAGTTGTGTTCGTGCAGTGTTGGGGGTCGTGCAGGGGGTGGTGTTTCAGGTTTAGGGGTCATGCAGGGGTGGTGTCTCAGGGTTTAGGGCAGTGCAGTGGTGTTTGGGCAGTCTAGGGGTCTTGCTGGGGGTGGTGTTTCAGGGTTTAGGGCAGTGCAGTGGTGTTCGGGCAGTGTAGGGGGTCGTGCTGGGGTGGTTTTTCAGGCTTTAGGGCAGTGCAGTGGTGTTTGGGTAGTATAGGGGGTCATGCTGGGACTTGTGTTTCAGGGTTTTGGGCAGAGCAGGGGTGTTTGGGCAGTGTGGGTGGTCATGCTGGGGGTGGTGTTTCAGGGTTTAGGGCAGTGCAGTGGTGTTTGGGCAGTGTAGGGGTCTTGCTGGATGTGGTGTTTCAGGGTTTAGGGCACTGGTATTTGGGCAGTGTAGGGGCTCTTGGAGGGGTGATGTTTCAGGGTTTAGGGCAGTGCAGTGGTGTTCGAGCAGTGTAGGGGGTCTTGCTGGGGGTAGTGTTTCAGGGTTTAAGGCAGTGCAGTGGTGTTCGGGCAGTGTAGGGGGTCGTGCTGGGGGTGGTTTTTCAGGGTTTAGGGCAGTGCAGTGGTGTTCGGGCAGTGTAGGGGGTCATGCTGGAGCTAGTGGTTCAGGGTTTAGGGCAGTGCAGTGGTGTTTGTGTGGTGTAGGGGGTCATGCTGGGACTTGTGTTTCAAGGTTTTGGGCAGAGCAGTGGTGTTTGGGCAGTGTGGGGGGTCGTACTGGGGGTGGTGTTTCAGGTTTTAGGGCAGATCAGTGGTGTTTGGGCAGTGTAGGGGGTCTTGCTGGGGCTGGTGTTTCAGGGTTTAGGGCACTGGTATTTGGGCAGTGTAGGGGGTCTTGCAGGGGGTGATGTTTCAGGGTTTAGGGCAGTGCAGTGGTGTTCAAGCAGTGTAGGGGTCTTGCTGGGGGTAGTGTTTCAGGGTTTAGGGCAGTGCAGTGGTGTTCGGGCAGTATAGGGATCGTGCTGGGGGTGGTGTTTCAGGATTTTAGGTCAGCGCAGTGGTGTTTGGGCAGTGTAGGGGGTCATGCAGGGGGTGTTTTTTCAGGGTTTAGGGCAGTGCAGTGGTGTTCGGGCAGTGTAGGGGGTCTTGTTGGGGGTGTTTCATGGTTTAGGGTAGTGGTGTTCGGGCAGTGTAGGGGGTCTTGCTGGGGGTGGTGTTTCAGGGTTTAGGGCAGTGGAGTGGTATTCGGGTAGTGTAGGGTGTCGTGCTGGTGGTGGTGTTTCAGGGTTTAGGGCAGTGCAGTGGTGTTCGGGCAGTGTAGGGGGTCATTCTGGGGGTGGTGTTTCAGGGTTTACGGCAGTGCAGTGGTGTTCAGGCAGTATAGGGGGTCGAGCTGGGGCTGGTGTTTCAGGGTTTAGGGCAGTGCAGTGGTGTTCGGGCAGTGTAGCGGGTCGTGCTGGGTGTGGTGTTTCAGGGTTTTGGGCTGTGCAGTGTTGTTCAGGCAGTGTAGGGGATGTGCTGGGTGTGGTGTTTCAGGGTTTTGGGCTGTGCAGTGTTGTTCAGGCAGTGTAGGGGATGTGCTGGGTATGGTGATTCAGGGTTTAGTACAGTGCAGTGGTGTTCAGGCAGTGCAGGGGGTTGGGCAGGGGGTAGTGTTTCAAGGTTAGGGTGGTCATGCAGTGGTGGTGTTTCAATGTTTAGGGCAGTGCAGTGGTGTTCGGGCAGTATAGGGGGTCGTGCTGGGGTGGTGTTTCAGGGTTATGGGCAGTGCAGTTGTGTTCAGGCAGTGTAGGGGGTTGTGTAGGGGTTGGTGTTTCAGGGTTAGGGGGGTCATGGAGGGGGTGGTTCAGGGTTTAGGGCAGTGCAGTGGTGTTGGGCAGTGTTGGGGGTCTTGCTGGGGGTGGTGTTTCAGGGCTTAGGGCCGTGCAGTGTTGTTCGGGCAGTGTAGGGGGTCTTGCTGGGGTAGTGTTTAGGGTTTAGGGCAGTGCAGTGGTGTTCGGGCAGTGTAGGGGGTCTTGCTGGGGGTGATGTTTCAGGTTTTAGGGCAGTGCGGTGCTGTTCATGTAGTGTAGGGGGTCTTGCTGGGGGTAGTGTTTCAGGTTTTAGGGCAGTGCAGTAGTGTTCGGGCAGTGTAGGGGGTCATGCTGCAGGTGGTGTTTCAGGGATTAGGGCAGTGCAGTGGTGTTGGGCAGTGTTGGGGGTCTTGCTGGGGGTGGTGTTTCAGGGCTTAGGCCAGTGCAGTGGTGTTCGGGCAGTGTAGGGGGTCTTGCTGGGGGTGGTGTTTAGGGTTTAGGGCAGTGCAGTGGTGTTCGGGCAGTGTAGGGGGTCTTGCTGGGGGTGATGTTTCAGGGTTTAGGGCAGTGCAGTGCTGTTCGTGTAGTGTAGGGGGTCGTGCTGAGGGTGGTGAATCAGGGTTTAGGGCAGTGCAGTGGTGTTCGGGCAGTGTAGGGGGTCTTGCTGGGGGTGGTGTTTCAGGGTGTAGGGCAGTGCAGTCGTGTTCGGGCAGTGTAGGGGGTCATGCTGGAGGTAGTGTTTCAGGGTTTAGGGTATTGCAGTGGTGTTCGGGCAGAGTAGGGGGTGTTGCTGGGGGTGGTGTTTAGGGTTTAGGGCAGTGCAGTGCAGTGGTGTTCGGGCAGTATAGGGGGTTGTGCTGGGGGTGGTGTTTCAGGGTTTTGGCAGTGCAGTGGTGTTCAGGCAGTGTAGGGGGTCGTGCAGGGGGTGGTGTTTCATGGTTAGGGGGTCATGCAGGGGTGGTGTTTCAGGGTTTAGGGCAGTGCAGTGGTGTTCGGGCAGTGTAGAGGTCTTGCTGGGGATGGTGTTTCATGGTTTAGTGCAGTGCAGTGGTGTTCAGGCAGTGTAGGGGGTTGTGCTGGGGCTGGTGTTTCAGGGTTAAGGGCAGTGCAGTAGTGTTCGGGCAGTGTAGGGTGTCGTGCTGGGGCTGGTGTTTCAGGGTTTAGGGCAGTGCAGTGGTGTTCTGGCAGTCTAAGGGGTGGTGCTGGGGCTGGTGTTTCTGGGTTTAGGGCAGTGCAGAGGTGTTCGGGCAGTCAAGGAGGTCGTGCTGCGGGTGGTGTTTCAGGGTTTAGGGCAGTGCAGTTGTGTTCGGGCAGTCTAAGGGGTCATGCTGGGGCTGGTGTTTCAGGGTTTTGGGCAGTGCAGTGGTGTTTGGGCTGTGTAGGGGGACGTGCTGGGGGTGGTGTTTCAGGGTTTTGGGAAGTGCAGTGGTGTTTGGGCAGTGTAGGGAGACATGCTGGGGGTGGTGTTTCAGGGTTTAGGGCAGAGCAGTGTTGTTCGGGCAGTGTAGGGGGTTGTGCTGGGGGGTGTTTTACGGTTTAGGGCAGAGCAGTGGTGTTCGGGCAGTGTAGGGGGTCATGTTTCAGGGTATAGGGCAGTGCCGTAGTATTCGGGCAGTGTAGGGTGTCGTGCTGGGGTGGTGTTTCAGTGTTTTGGTCAGTGCAGTGGTGTTCGGGCTGTGTAGGGGGACATGCTGGGTGTGGTTTTTCAGGGTTTTGAGTAGTGCAGTGGTGTTTGGGCAGTGTAGGGGGACGTGCTGGGGGTGGTGTTTCAGGGTTTAGGGCAGAGCAGTGTTGTTCAGGCAGTGTAGGGGGTTGTGCTGGGGGGTGTTTTAGGGTTTAGGGCAGAGCAGTGGTGTTCGGGCGAGTAGGGTGTCATGCTGGGGATAGTGTTTAGGGTTTAGGGCAGTGCAGTGGTGTTAGGGCAGTGTAGGGGGTCATGCTGGGGTTGGTGTTTTAGGGTTTAGGGCAGTGAAGTTGTGTTCGTGCAGTGTTGGGGGTCGTGCAGGGGGTGGTGTTTCAGGTTTAGGGGGTCATGCAGGGGGTGGTGTCTCAGGGTTTAGGGCAGTGCAGTGGTGTTTGGGCAGTCTAGGGGGTCTTGCTGGGGGTGGTGTTTCAGGGTTTAGGGCAGTGCAGTGGTGTTCGGGCAGTGTAGGGGGTCGTGCTGGGGTGGTTTTTCAGGCTTTAGGGCAGTGCAGTGGTGTTTGGGTAGTATAGGGGGTCATGCTGGGACATGTGTTTCAGGGTTTTGGGCAGAGCAGTGGTGTTCGGGCAGTGTGGGTGGTCATGCTGGGGGTGGTGTTTCAGGGTTTAGGGCAGTGCAGTGGTGTTTGGGCAGTGTAGGGGTCTTGCTGGAGGTGGTGTTTCAGGGTTTAGGGCACTGGTATTTGGGCAGTGTAGGGGCTCTTGGAGGGGGTGATGTTTCAGGGTTTAGGGCAGTGCAGTGGTGTTCAAGCAGTGTAGGGGGTCTTGCTGGGGGTAGTGTTTCAGGGTTTAAGGCAGTGCAGTGGTGTTCGGGCAGTGTAGGGGGTCGTGCTGGGGGTGGTTTTTCAGGGTTTAGGGCAGTGCAGTGGTGTTCGGGCAGTGTAGGGGGTCATGCTGGAGTTAGTGGTTCAGGGTTTAGGGCAGTGCAGTGGTGTATGTGTGGTGTAGGGGTCATGCTGGGACTTGTGTTTCAAGGTTTTGGGCAGAGCAGTGGTGTTTGGGCAGTGTGGGGGTCGTGCTTGGGGTGGTGTTTCAGGTTTTAGGGCAGATCAGTGGTGTTTGGGCAGTGTAGGGGGTCTTGCTGGGGCTGGTGTTTCAGGGTTTAGGGCACTGGTATTTGGGCAGTGTAGGGGGTCTTGCAGGGGGTGATGTTTCAGGGTTTAGGGCAGTGCAGTGGTGTTCAAGCAGTGTAGGAGTCTTGCTGGGGGTAGTGTTTCAGGGTTTAGGGCAGTGCAGTGGTGTTCGGGCAGTATAGGGATCGTGCTGGGGTGGTGTTTCAGGGTTTTAGGTCAGCGCAGTGGTGTTTGGGCAGTGTAGGGGGTCATGCAGTGGGTGTTTTTTCAGGGTTTAGGGCAGTGCAGTGGTGTTCGGGTAGTGTAGAGGTCTTGCTGGGGATGGTGTTTCATGGTTTAGTGCAGTGCAGTGGTGTTCAGGCAGTGTAGGGGGTTGTGCTGGGGCTGGTGTTTCAGGGTTAAGGGCAGTGCAGTAGTGTTCGGGCAGTGTAGGGTGTCGTGCTGGGGCTGGTGTTTCAGGGTTTAGGGCAGTGCAGTGGTGTTCTGGCAGTCTAAGGGGTGGTGCTGGGGCTGGTGTTTCTGGGTTTAGGGCAGTGCAGAGGTGTTCGGGCAGTCAAGGAGGTCGTGCTGCGGGTGGTGTTTCAGGGTTTAGGGCAGTGCAGTTGTGTTCGGGCAGTCTAAGGGGTCATGCTGGGGCTGGTGTTTCAGGGTTTAGGGCAGTGCAGTGGTGTTCAGGCAGTCTAAGGGGTCGTGCTGGGGCAGGTGTTTCAGGGGTTTGGTCAGTGCAGTGGTGTTCGGGTGTTGTAGGGGGACGTGCTGGGGGTAGTGTTTCAGGGTTTTGGGCAGTGCAGTGGTGTTTGGGCTGTGTAGGGGGATGTGCTGGGGGTGGTGTTTCAGGGTTTTGGGAAGTGCAGTGGTGTTTGGGCAGTGTAGGGAGACATGCTGGGGGTGGTATTTCAGGGTTTAGGGCAGAGCAGTGTTGTTCGGGCAGTGTAGGGGGTTGTGCTGTTTTTTTTTTTACGGTTTAGGGCAGAGCAGTGGTGTTCGGGCAGTGTAGGGGGTCATGTTTCAGGGTATAGGGCAGTGCCGTAGTATTCGGGCAGTGTAGGGTGTCGTGCTGGGGTGGTGTTTCAGGGTTTTGGTCAGTGCAGTGGTGTTCGGGCTGTGTAGGGGGACATGCTGGGTGTGGTTTTTCAGGGTTTTGAGTAGTGCAGTGGTGTTTGGGCAGTGTAGGGGGACGTGCTGGGGGTGGTGTTTCAGGGTTTAGGGCAGAGCAGTGTTGTTCAGGCAGTGTAGGGGGTTGTGCTGGGGGAGTGTTTTAGGGTTTAGGGCAGAGCAGTGGTGTTCGGGCAGAGTAGGGGTTCATGCTGGGGATGGTGTTTAGGGTTTAGGGCTGTGCAGTGGTGTTAGGGCAGTGTAGGGGGTCGTGCTGGTGTTGGTGTTTTAGGGTTTAGGGCAGTGAAGTTGTGTTTGGGCATTGTTGGGGGTCGTGCAGGGGTTGTGTTTCAGGATTAGGGGGTCATGCAGGGGTGGTGTCTCAGGGTTTAGGGCAGTGCAGTGGTGTTTGGGCAGTCTAGGGGTCTTGCTGGGGGTGGTGTTTCAGGGTTTAGGGCAGTGCAGTGGTGTTCGGGCAGTGTAGGGGGTCGTGCAGGGGCTGGTGTTTCAGGGTTTAGGGAGTGCAGAGGTGTTCGGGCAGTGTAGGGGTTCATGCTGGGACTTGTGTTTCAGGATTTTGGGCAGAGCAGTGGTGTTCGGGCAGTGTGGGTTGTCATGCTGGGGGTGGTGTTTCAGGGTTTAGGGCAGTGCAGTGGTGTTTGTGCAGTGTAGGGGGTCTTGCTGGGGGTGGTGTTTCAGGGTTTAGGGCACTGGTATTTGGGCAGTGTAGGGGATCTTGCAGGGGGTGATGTTTCAGGTTTTAGGGCAGTGCAGTGGTGTTCAAGCAGTGTAGGGGGTCTTGCTGGGGGTAGTGTTTCAGGGTTTAGGGCAGTGCAGTGGTGTTCGGGCAGTAAAGGGGGTCGTGCTGGATGTGGTTTTTCAGGGTTTAGGGCAGTGCAGTGGTGTTCGAGCAGTGTAGGGGGTCATGCTGGGGGTGGTTTTTCAGGGTTTAGGGCAGTGCAGTGGTGTTCGGGCAGTGTGGGGGTCGTGCTGGGGGTGGTGTTTCATGGTTTAGGGCAGTGCAGTGGTGTTTGGGCAGTGTAGGGGGTCTTGCTGGGGCTGGTGTTTCAGGGTTTAGGGCACTGGTATTTGGGCAGTGTAGGGGGTCTTGCAGGGGGTGATGTTTCAGGGTTTAGGGCAGTGCAGTGGTGTTCAAGCAGTGTATAGGTCTTGCTGGGGGTAGTGTTTCAGGGTTTAGGGCAGTGCAGTGGTGTTCGGGCAGTATAGGGATCATGCTGGGGGTGGTGTTTCAGGGTTTAGGGCAGCGCAGTGGTGTTTGGGCAGTGTAGGGGGTCATGCTGGGGGTGTTTTTTCAGTGTTTAGGGCAGTGCAGTGGTGTTCGGGCAGTGTAGGGGGTCTTGCTGGGGGGGTGTTTCAGGGTTTAGGGTAGTGGTGTTTGGGCAGTGTAGGGGGTCTTGCTGGGGGTGGTGTTTCAGGGTTTAAGGCAGTGGAGTGGTATTCGGGTAATGTAGGGTGTCGTTCTGGTCGTGGTGTTTCAGGGTTTAGGGCAGTGCAGTGGTGTTCGGGCAGTGTTGGGTGTTGTGCTTGGGATGGTGTTTCAGGGTTTAATCACTCACTTATAGAGTTAGTCACGCACCTACTAAATCATCCATACAGACACTTATACACCCACTCATTCTTCAATAAGCCTTTCCCTATATATATTAAAAATATTTAAACTTCACAGAAACAAACAGTCACTGGATGATGTCATCAGTGATGTCATTTGAGATGTCATCAGTGATGTCATCAGTGATGCCACTGACCATGTCATGAGTGATGTAATATGTGACGTCATCAGCAGTGCATTGTGGGGGCGCGAGTTATAGTTAGCTGAACTAACTATAACTTGGGAATTTCACGGGTTTTGTACCAGTGCAATGTCCAACTAACTATAACTGTCCCTAAAACCTATGGTTTTTTCAGTGAATTTGTAGGGTTTTTTAAATGCTAATTCCTAACTATAACATGTCTGAAACCTATGGTTTTTTTCAGTGAATTTCAAAGGTTTTGTAAATGACAATTTTTAAATGTATTAATTGTTATATTTATTGTTTTGATACTGATTTACTACATTTATTTAAACTATTTATTTTTACATATTTTATTTTTTTAATTACATTGTAATTACATTATACATTACATTACAAAATATACTTTCTCAGAATGAATTACTTTAGTTTAAATACTTTGCAAATAGGCAATAGACTTTTTTAAGTACAGTAGTTACAGTTGTTGCAATGGGCAACACAATTTCAAACACAATGCAACATTGAGCTCAATGTGAAATTCTAGTTAAATGCAATTAGTTACTTTATGGATTACTTTTCTAACCACAGGAATGGATCCTAGATTCAGTCCTGGGACATCTCCTGTAAACAGTTCAGTAAAAGCGTTTTGGTTACAGTAGTGATATTTAAGGAATATTATTGTATTTTAAAAGTTGACAGAAACTTTTTCACATAGAATCACCAAAGTTATCCTATGGGAGGAAATTCACTTAGCAGGTAAGTAGTGTTATCATTACTTTTCTTACTCAGTGGTGGATCCTGGATCCAGCACTGGTGCATCTCCGGTAAACAGATGAAAGAATGCGTTTAAGTCATACAGGCGATTTTTAAGGAATATTTGTAGTTTGTGAAAATCAAAACTTTGAAACTTTTCTGCTGAAAACCAGAAAATGGATTCCTATGGAAGGAAATACAAGTTTCTGGTAAATACGGTTAGAATTACTTTTCAGGGTCAGTGCTGGGCTAAAAGATGCAGCACTGGGTTCTCTCCTGATAACAGGTGAGTAAATCGGAATTCGTAGTTCGGCTGATTTTAGAGGAATATTATAAAGTTCCAAAACTCCACACTTAGAAGAATTTCCAAGTGAAACCAGTCAATGTTAGCCTATGGAAGGAAATCAAGTTACTGGTAAGTACGGTTAGAATTACTTTTCAGGATCTGTACTGGGCTCAAAGATGCAGCACTGAGGTCTCTCCTGATAACATGTGAGTAAATCAGAATTCGTAGTTCTGCTGATTTTAGAGGAATATTTGTATGTTTCAAAAATCGACACAGAAACTTTTTCAGCAAAAAGCAGGCAATGATATCCTATGGAAGGAAATTCAAGTTACTGGTAAGTATGGTTAAAATTACTTTTCAGGATTAGTACTGGGCTCAAAGATGCAGCACTGAGGTCTCTCCTGATAACAGGTGAGTAAATCGGAATTCGTAGTTCAGCTTATTTTAGAGGAATATTATAAAGTTCCAAAACTCCACACTTAGAAAAATTTCCAAGTGAAACCAGCCAAGGTTAGCCTATGGAAGGAAATTCAAGTTACTGGTAAGTATGGTTAAAATTACTTTTCAGGATCAGTACTGGGCTCAAAGATGCAGCACTGAGGTCTCTCCTGATAACAGGTTAGTAAATCGGAATTCATAGTTCGGCTGTTTTTAGAGGAATATTTGCACAATGGTGAAGGAAGGGTGGTGGGGCCTGAGGTGACGTATCTGCAAACACGCCCTGTGGCGCGTTTTAAGTTGGAGAATTAATTCCTCCTCAATCCCGAGGGTCCCTAGGGACCAACTAGCCCACAAGATACCTCCAGTATTCACCAGAGTGCTGCGCTGCAGAGAGGTGTTCAGAGGCCATGCCCCTTTTTACAACACTCTGCAACGCAGCTCCGTGGCGCTTACTGGAGGTACCTGGTGGGCTAGTTGGCCCCCATGGACCCTCAGGATTGAAGGGGATTTAATTCCCCATCTTAAAATGCGCCACAGGGCCTGTTTGCACACATGTTACCTCAAGCCCCGCCCCCTCCCTTCACCACTGTGCAAACGCGCATTTGAGATGTCATCAGTGATGTCATGAGTGATGTCACTGACCATGTCATGAGTGATGTAATATGTGATGTCATCAGCAGTGCATTGCGGGCGCGCGAGTTATAATTAGCTGAACTAACTATAACGGGGAAATTTCTATGGTTTTGTACGAGTGAAATGTCCAACTAACTATAACGCCCCTGAAACCTATGGTTTTTTCAGTGAATTGTTAAGGTTTTTTAAATGCTAATTTCTAACTACAACGTGCCTGAAACCTAAGGTTTTTTCAGTGAATTTCTAAGGTTTTTGAAATGCTCATTTCTAACTATAACGTGCCTGAAACCTATGGTTTTTTCAGTGAATATATATATATTTATTATACTATGTATACATGTGAAAATGTCTCGGTACCCTGTTTGCCTCGGTGGCATTGAAAAAATGGGTTGAACTGACGTCAGCACGCCGACGAGGTCCTCTAATGGCTCAGATGACGTCATACGGTGTCTCGAGCGGAGCCTTGCTCGTTGATGTGGGAGAGCTAGGAAAGAATTTCCATGGAATGCTGGTGCAGGGGATATTCACCTAAGTGTTCAGGCTAGTCCTTTGGGAGCAACTGTTTATGTTGCCACTCCAGAAACCGAAACCAGTGATCCGAGGGCAGATGGCACACGAGGTGGGGTGCCCAGTCGTGTGCACCGGCGGGGCAGCAAAGTGACAAGCACCACAACCCACAAAAAAGGTAAAGAGCACACTGAATAACAAAGGATCTTCTCTTTGTATATGGCAGGAACAACAAAGTTAAAATGCCCTAGTACCAAAATGTAGAATTAGTGCTACAACGGTCTTCAAGAGGACCTGCGATGCCGCTTCTGCCTCCTGTACCCTGGAGGCGGCACATGGGTCACGCAGTACGGTCATACTGCGGTGGGACGCACACTCGTTGACCTCTCATGGCACTGCTCCACACTTCAGGGAGGATGCTTTCCATTAGCTATGTTTTCTGATGACATGTCGCGCCGGCCCCATCCAACAACAGAACTCCTTTAGATCCAAACAGACTCTTCCACTCTCTCACCGGAAGTGAAACCAGGCCACGCGGACACTTTCACAATACAACAGCCGTGAATGCACTTTTCGGTAAAAAAAACACATTCCTTCCTCCTAATTAATCAAATAAACATCTCACTGAAGAACAGGGGCCAGCTTCGATGGGTAAACAGCCGTTACAATGACTTTTTACTTTGCGATACCATTACAACGCATGCATTACCGCACGAGTTGTACATCACGAAGTCATTACTACGCATTTTTTTAGAATGCATGGTCATTTACCACGCATGCCTTTACAACTAATTTTGTTGTAAAGGTATGTATGGTAAATGACCATGCGTTCTAAAACACATGTAGACGATCCATGTCATTGTAAGGAAACAGAGGCTGTTCCATTTCCTCACAACGACGTGCAGCGCCCCTCAGAGATGACGTGAAGCAGGAACCATGAGGAGAGAGGAACCATGAGGAGTGAGAGGTAAGTGGGATTGGGCAGGGTTTAGGGTAGTGCAGTGGTGTTTGGGTGGTGTAGGGGGTTGTGCTGGGGGTAGTCTTTTAGGGGTTAGGGTAGTGCAGTGGTGTTTGGGTAGTGTAGGGGGTCCTGCTGGGGGTAGTGTTTTAGGGTTTAGTGTAGTGCAGTAGTGTAGAGGGTCATGCTGGGTGTAGTGTTTTACGGATTAGGGTAGTGCAGTAGTGTATGGGTATTGTAGGGGGTCATGCTGGGGTAGTGTTTTAGGGTTTAGGGTAGTGCAGTGGTGTTTGAGTAGTGTATTGGGTCATGCTGGTGGTAGTGTTTTTTGGTTTAGGGTAGTGCAATGGTGTTTGTGTAGTGTAGGGGGTCATGCTGGGGGTAGTGTTTTATGGTTTAGGGTAGTGCAGTGGTGTTTGGGTAGTGTAGGGGGTCGTTCTGGGGGTAGATTTAGGGTTTAGGGTAGTGCAGTAGTGTTTGGGTAGTGTAGGGAGTCGTGCTGGGGGTAGTGTTTTAGGGTTTAGGGTAGTACAGTGGTGTTTGTGTAGTGTAGGGGGTTGTGCTGGGGGTAGTGTTTTAGGGTTTATGTTAGTGCAGAGGTGTTTGGGTAGTGTAGGGGGTAGTGCTGGAGTAGTGTTTTAGGGTTTAGGGCAGTGCAGTAGTGTTTGTGTAGTGAAGGGGCCATGCTGTGGGTAGTGTTTTAGAGTTTAGGGTAGTGCACTCGCATTTGTGTAGTGTAGGGGTCATGTTTTAGGGTATAGGGTAGTGCAGTGATGTTTGGGTAGTGTAGGGGGTCATGCTGGGGTTAGTGTTTTAGGGTTTAGGGTAGTGCATTGGTGTTTGGGTTGTATAGGGGGTCATGCTGGGGGTAGTGTTTTAGGGTTTAGGGTAGTGCAGTGGTGTTTGTGTAGTGTGGGAGGTCATGCTGGGGGTATATTTAGGGTTTAGTATAGTGCAGTGGTGTTTGGGTAGTGTAGGGAGTCATGCTGGGGGTAGTGTTTTAGGGTTTAGGGTAGTGCAGTTATGTTTGGGTAGTGTAGGTTGTCATGCTGGGGTAGTGTTTTAGGGTTTAGGGTAGTGCAGTGGTGTTTGGGTAGTGGAGGGGGTAGTGTTTTAGGGTTTAGGGTAGAGCGCCCAACCAGCCACAATATCCGTGGACAAAGGGGATCCTGACTCTTTGGAACGCTCCGTCAATTGAATAATTTGGGTCAAGGGCCCTACCACGTCCAAGACCTATCAATTCCTTTCTTTGGATCCCTCATATACTTGGAGAAAAAGGTACATATTTTCTCATCAATTTCAGGCATGTGTGCCAAGTTCCCCTTCAGTGAGGGCCTGGGGCATTCTCCCCTCATCCTATTCCTGACCTCCCTTTCAAGGGGTTGATGGATTTTCCCCACCACATACTCTGCCACTTTGGCATCAGGTGTCCACTCTGCCGACCTAGGATGGTAAATTTGGGTAGGCTCGAACATGTCCGAGTGGACCCCATCCCCAACTGGGGACTGAGAGGAGAGGGACTCTGGACGCCAGGGATGCCCCGAGTCCTTATCCTCATCGGAGGAGAAATCATCCTCTGATACACCCTCTCCCTCTAAGGGAAACCCACCATCGGGTCTACAATAGTGGTGACAGTGTCGCAATTTTCTCCGGGGCCCTCCTCCTCCCGGCAGGGAGTAGGTTTTAGCATTCGCGCACTCTTTAGGAAGTTTATCAAATCCTTCCAAGTGCCCCGTTTATGCGTAACGCCCTTTTATTCCCCATCTGGGAGCTACTTGGACCCGCCACCACCAGATCTGGGTCACTGAACACCCCAGGGATGCTTTTCGGAAGCTTATCAACCTGATCCCTAAGAGGAGCCAGCGCCCTGGAAATAGCCAGAGAGAGGGCTTGGTCCACTGCTGGAGGGAGAAGTTGGTGGGCCATTCCTCCTCCACTTCCTGGTAGGAGGAGTAAAAATGGTCTTCTGGAGAAGACATGATAGCAGAGGGTATGAGCACAGAACAAATGCCCTTAAAATCCTTAAGACAGCCCCCTCGCCGGTGCTCCAACCGCTGGGCTTTCCCTGAAGCTGTTATAAGAATAGACTGAGGCGCAACCCCAATTACCACCACCAGGTGGTGCTGGTCACTAAAGTGGCCGTGTGGGGAAATCACCGCGTAGCGGTGTCAAAATTAGGCGAGGGTTGGTCGGGAATCAAGCAGACACTAAAGGAGTGACCGGATTCCCAAACGCGTGTAAAGACCAGCGGGAGCGCTCGACGCAGCTGCCTCGCTCGGACCAAACGTGCCTGAAAGGATCTCACCGCGCGCAGAGCACACAGTGGGAGAAACTGCGAGGGAGAGATCACGCCCGGACAAGAGCCTGCTGCGCAGGGAATATGAAACAATACCAAGGCAAAAATGCTAATAACGTGCACAAGAAACCGCTATACAAATAGCAACAACGTCAGATTAAGCCAAGAATGTAAGGAATGCACTTAACTGACGAGCAGTGAAGAAAGAGGAAGCGGAAGGGACGTCACGATATTATATACGATGGACTGTGATATGATTGGACTATAGTTGCCTTGGAGACTACCCCCTAATGGTTCATGGGTTGTGTAGTCTTTTGTTTAATGATTGTTGTGTTATGTTTTCTTTGAACTGCTATGCAAATAAAGTGAGGAAAGATATGCATAATCCTCGCCTCCGTCCTGCCATAGAATTCATTAAACTTTATTTGATCTGATTTAGAAACATAGATCATAAAAGTGTACATAAAAACAGTAAATCCTCTTTCCTAATACAATACAGTGAGAATTAATTAAAACCAGTAGGTAAAAATGGGTGTTACAAAGCCCGGTTCAGGGCAACTTCAGGTTAACAGAATCGTAAAGTTCAATGTTTCGCAAGATCAATCTCATGTACTTAGTGCAAAATACGCAATAAGGGTTCCAAGTAAGATGTAACGCTCCGATACCTGACCAGTTTGCACTATATAAAACTGCAGAAAAACTAAAAATAAAAAATGTTTTGCACACTTCTGTCATTGGGCTATATATGGGCTACATCTGGGTGATATTTGTGCTACATTTGGGCTCTTTTTTCTCTGGTGGCCATCTTGGGAGACTTATTTGTTATGAAGTTTCCTAATTTCGTCATTTACTGCAGTCTCCTCAGTAGGAAATGCTTTCAGTTTTTACTTTGATTCCATCAAGAAGGCATTCAGATGTGTCACACATTTGCCATAAATTCAGAATGTTAGCACTCTAGTTGTTCATTAGATCACTGTAGTAAAGCTACTGCTCACCAGGGAGTTAACTGGAAGTCTACTCCTGGTATTGAAAGTGATTGTTTCAATCTGCATGTCAGAATTTTCTAATGAAATAGAAGAGGATTTGAGATCTCACTTAAAACATGCCCTACATTTTCTTTCTGCAGCACTAACCATAATTTCTATGACAAAATGAACCCCATCATTTTGTTCCTTTTTAAATTAAATGTTTTAAGTGTTACCAGTTTATTCCAATCAAGATGGCTTCAGGTGTGCGATACTTTTGTCATAAGTAAGACTGTTAGCGCTCTAGTTGTTCTTTAGAACACTCTGGGAAGCTGCAGTAGAACACAAAGGCATCAACTGACAGGCTGCTCCTGTTGAAATATAACAGGAAGCTATTTGAGATCACACTTGAAACATGTCCTAATTTTTCTTTCTACAGCACTAACCATAATTTCTATGACAAAATGAACCCCACCATTTTGTTCCTTTTTAAATTAAATGTTTTAAGTGTTACCAGTTTATTCCAACCAAGATGGCTTCAGGTGTGCCATACTTTTGTCATAAGTAAGGCTGTTAGCACTCTAGTTGTTCTTTAGAACACTCTGGGAAGCTGCAGTAGAACACAAAGGCATCAACTGACAGGCTGCTCCTGTTGAAATATAACAGGAAAATATTTGAGATCTCACTTAAAACATGTCCTAATTTTTCTTTCTACAGCACTATCCATAATTTCTATGGCAAAATGAACCCCCTCATTTTGTTCCTTTTTAAATTACATGTTTTAAGTGTTACCAGTTTATTCCAATCAAGATGGCTTCAGGTGTGCCATACTTTTGTCATAAGTAAGACTGTTAGCTCTCTAGTTGTTCTTTAGAACACTCTGGGAAGCTGCAGTAGAACACAAAGGCATCAACTGACAGGCTGCTCCTGTTGAAATATAACAGGAAGATATTTGAGATCTCACTTAAAACATGTCCTAATTTTTCTTTCTACAGTACTAACCATCATTTCTATGACAAAATGAACCCCCTCATTTTGTTCCTTTTTAAATTAAATGTTTTAAGAGTTACCAGTTTATTCCAATCAAGATGGCTTCATGTGTGCCATAATTTTGTCATAAGTAAGACTGTTATCGCTCTAGTTGTTCTTTAGAACACTCTGGGAAGCTGCAGTAGAACACAAAGGCATCAACTAACAGGCTGCTCTTGTTGAAATATAACAGGAAGATATTTGAGATCACACTTGAAACGTCCTAATTTTTCTTTCTACAGCACTAACCATAATTTCTATGACAAAATGAACCCCATCATTTTGTTCCTTTTTAAATTAAATGTTTTAAGTTTTACCAGTTTATTCCAATCAAGATGGCTTCAGGTGTGCCATACTTTTGTCATAAGTACGGCTGTTAGCGCTCTAGTAGTTCTTTAGAATACTCTGGGAAGCTGCAGTAGAACACAAATGAATCAACTGACAGTCTCTGCCCTTGTTGGATGTACATGTTTTACTGAGAATGTCAGACTTCATTCTCATATGACTGAGAAAGATAATGTGAATTTACAGAAAATATGCTCTCATTTTAGCTTCTGGAGCACCTTCCAAACCTCTATGGGACAAGCATGAGAAAATAGTTTTCTCCCAAATATATGATATCCAAGCAGAAGGTTTTTCACAGGGTAAAATCACCTGAGAACACACCATAATTCCTAAAATTAGTATGGTACCATCAACAAATGAATTCTAATGTAAGTAAAGTATGTTATCACCCTTTATAGTACTCCTTTTGGTGACCCTCAAAATCTTCTATTCACTACAATGCATTTCAACAGGGTTCTATCATGTATATTGGTCACAAGATGGCTGCCAGCAATTCCAGGATGAAGTGCTGACAGCCAATCAGATCTCACAATGAGATGTGTGGTTAGGCTCCGCCCAGATATAGATTTTTTTTATATTTTAATTTCTTAGAAACTACTGAACGGATTGACACCATTTAAAAAAAAGGTCGCTTTCTGAACCAAGAGCTAACGTTTGGCCAAATTTGGTGTAATTCCATTCAGCAGTACAGGCTGTAGCCTTGTCTAAAGTTTCCTATGGAAATTAACATGGGGAAAATGTGTTTTGAGACCCCTTTTTTTTCTCAGCCCCCGCTTGACGAATCACCCTGAAACTTTCAAGACAGGAGTTGACCGGAGCTGGCCATTAGTTTTGAAAAGTACACAAAGATTCCTCACACGGCGCCAAAGATATTGGCAAAAGTAAAAACACTTTTTGAATAGAAACAAGGTCCTAACTATAACTACCTACTGGCGACCGCCAGTAGATAATATATGTATATATATATATATTCACTGAAAAAACCATAGGTTTCAGGCACGTTATAGTTAGAAATTAGCATTGAAAAAACCTTAGAAATACACAAAAAAACATTTCACTTGTACAAAACAAGAGAAATTCCGCTGTTATAGTTAGTTCAGCTAACTATAACTAATGCCCTTGCAATGCACTGCTGATGACGTCACATATTACATCATTCATGACATGGTCAGTGACATCACTGATGACATCACTGACATCTCAAATTACATCAATGATGACATCACTGATGACATCATCCAGTGAATGTGTGTTTCTGTAAAGTTTAAATATGTATTATATATATGCCAAGGTGTATTGAAGAATGAGTGGGTATATAAGTGTCTGGATGTTGTATTTAGTAGGTGCGTGACTGAGTGCATAAGTGAGTGATAAAATGTGTCATACTGAATGCATGGATTAGTGACTAAACTGTGTGAATGTCTGTATCAGTCTGTCTGTTGTTGTATAAGCTGCTGCCTGGGTTGATCAGTAGCTACATGAGTGTCTATATGGGTTATTGATTGGTTGCCTGAGTATTTGTATGGGAGCCTGAGTATGTGTGTGTGTGGGTGGGAGGTGTGTGACTCTGTGCATAGATGTGTGAGTGGTTGATTCACTGGGTGTATGGGTTAAAGAGTGCATGTGGAAACAGCTGTATGGGTGGGCGAGTGTGTGTATGGGTGTGTTGGTGTGAGAATGGATGTCTCAGTGGTACATGTCCAAGTAACTACATATGTAAAAGGCAGTGTATGTGAGAGTTGGAGTATATAAATGACTATATGTGTGAGTCAGTGATTGTGAGAATAGCTGTATGGATGAGTGTGTACTTGTATCAGTGATTATATAAGAGAGTAAATATGCATTAGTATCTGTATGAATAAGTAAGGTGGTGTGTGTATAACTGTATAGGTGAGTAAATGGGAGTGTGATTGATTCTTTGCTTGACTGACTAGGTGTGTGAGTAACTCCATGGATGAGTGTTGGTGTGTGAGTGTCTATATAGGTGTATGAGTGCATATGATAGTGTTGTATTGATGAGTGACTGCATGTATGAGTGATTGTATCGGTGAATGAGTGGATGTGTGCGTAGACCTAGGAATCAGTGAGTGCGTATTTAGTAACTGGTATTGGTGTGTCGATGGTTTTAAAAATGGTAATCTGTATTTTACAGTGGGTGTATCAAAGGTTATATTAGAGTGTGAGGAGGTGCATCAGATTTTCACTTGGATGATGTCATCAATGAAGTCATCAGTGATGTCATTTGAGATGTCATTAGTGATTTAATCAGTGATGTCACTGACCATGTCATGAATGATGTAAAATGTGACATCATCAGCAGTGCATTGCGGGGCCGTGAGTTATAGTTAGCTCAACTAACTATAACGGCAGAATTTCTCTGGTTTTGTATGAGTGAAATGTCCAACTAACTATAACGTCCCTGAAACCTTTGGTTTTTTTTGTGAATTTCTAAGGTTTTTAAATGCTAATTTCTAACTATAACATGCCTGAAACCTATGTTTTTTTCAGTGAATTTCAATGTTTTTTAAATGCTAATTTCTAACAATAATGTCCCTGAAACCTATGGTTTTTCAGTGAATTTTAAAGGTTTTTTAAATGCTAATTTCTAACTATAACATGCCAGTCGAGTTTCCAGAGTGGTGGAGAAAGGTGAGCATGGCCTCTGAAACACCTCTTAGCAATCCCACTGTGTGGGATTTACTAGAGGTAACAGGAGGAGTAGTTAGCCCCCAACATCAACTTTGGCGGCCAACTATCCCTTTTATTACTACCAGTAAGTCCCACACAGCAGGATTGCTAACTGCTTATATCAGGCTCCACCCCCTCCCTGCACCACCGTGCAAACGTGCCCCCTAGCACATTGCATGTTGGGGGATTGAATCCTGAGGGTCCTTGGGGGCCAACTAGCCCACCAGGTACCTCCAGGAAGTGGCAGAGAGCTGCTTTGCAGAGAGGTGGTCCAAGGCATGCCCCTTTTTACACCTCTCCTCAACACAGCTCTGTGGTGCTTACTGGAGGTACCTGGTGGGCTAGTTGGACCCAAGGGACCCTCAGGATTCAAGGGGACTTAATCCCCCAACTTACAACGCGCCAGAGGGCCCGTTTGCACAGTGGTGAAGGGAGGGGTGGGGCCTGATGTGACAAGTGTGCAAACGCAACCTGTGGTGCGTATTAAATTGGGGGATTAAGTCCCCTTGAATCCTGAGGGTCCCGGGGGGCAACTAGCCCACCAGGTACCTCCAGTAAGCGTCACAGAGCTGCTTTGCAGAGAGGTGCTCCAAGGCCATGCCCCTTTTTACACCTCTCTGCAACGCAGCTCTGTGACACTTACTGGAGGTACCTGGTGGGCTAGTTGGCCCCCAGGGACCCCCAGTATTCAAGGGTAATTAATTTCCCAACTTACAATTTCAGCCCCGGGGACCCCATCCCCCGGAGCATGGCCAGTATTTAAAATTGTTTTTAATTTATATGGCCCCCCTCCTCAGGCCATTTATGGCCCCAGGAACCCCATCCCCAGGGCCGGCCTTTCCTTTTTAAATTTTTTTTGGGGGGGGAGGGGGGCCACTTGTCCCCCCTCCCGGGCCACTTCTAGCCACAGGGACCCCATCCCCCAGGGCCTGGCCACTCCGTTGGGGACCGTGGGGGGATCCCCAATGCCCCCGCGGTCCTGCTGGCTCCCTGCCTCCTGCGGGAACCGGCATTGCTTTTCCACAAGAGGAGCTGCTGACATGCAGCTCCCCTTGTGGAAAAGCAATCTGCTTTGGATTTTGGAAGCGAGAGCAGGAAACCTGCTCTCACTCCAAAATCCAAACCAGTGTTTGCTATGACAGGGCAGGAGACACACGGCTCCCGCCCTGCCATAGCAAACAGAAGTGTCCCAGGGGTGGGCTCCCTGGGACACTGTAGGATCCTGTCCTGGGGGGTGGTGGTCCCCAGGGCCATCAAGGGCTCCAGGAGGGTAGCCGTGTGGCCCCCCTCCCTACCAGTGCAAAGCCCCAGAGAGGTGGTGGTCCCTGGGGCTTGGGGGTCTGTAACAGACCAGGCATTTCCATATTTAGTGCCCCAGGGAGGTGGTGGTCCCCGGGGCATTTGGGGGGGCTCGAGCCCCCACACAGGTTTTAAAAAAAAAGAAAATAGAGCCTCGGGAGGTGGTGGTCCCTGTGGCATGTGTGGGGTCTCGAGCCCCCCACACAGGTTTAAAAAAAAAAAAATAGAGCCCCGGGGAGGTGGCGGTCCTTGGGGCAGCGTGGGGGGGATTGGGGACCCCATGCATTTTTTTTCACAGCCCCGGGGAGGTGGCGGTCCCTGGGGCTGTGAGGGGGCGCGTGCCCCCCTGAAGTTGTTTCTGAAAGCCAGGGGGAGGTGGCAGTCCCTGGGGCAGTGTGGGGGGATTGTGACCCCCCCACAGATTTTATTTTACAGCCCTGGGGAGGTGATGGTCCCCGGGGCTGTGGGGGCCCCGCTAATTAATTGGCAGTGCCCCCGGGACCTGGCCCACCCGGGGGCTTTTTTAAAACAAAGAGTGGGAGCCCGCGCTTCATTTTTCTTTTATAAATTTGGCAGGATTCGTGACCCCAACGCGATTTCCACCTAAATTATTTTTAAAAAAATGATTTTTTTGGCCCAGGGGGTCCTTGTGGGACCTTGTGGGACCCCCTGAGCAGGGACCCCCTTGTGGGACCCCCTGAGCAGGCCTAGGGGGTCAGGGTGTTTCTACCCTGCCCCCTTTTATTGTTTTTTAACCTCTTTTTTCTGTTTTCTTGTGACTCGGTTCTACGGAGTCACAAGATGGCTGCCAACTCTTCCTGGTTTGGAGTGTTGGCAGCAAATTAGAATGAAGCTCGTGGTCGGGAGGGTTCGCGAAAAGGTAGTTATAGTTAGGACCTAGTTTCCATTGGAAAAGCGTTTTTTGATTTGCCAATAACTTTGGCGCCGTTTGATGAATCTTCACGAAATTTTCAAAACTAGTGGAGCGCTCCAGTCAGCTCCTGTCTTGAAAGTTTCAGGGTGATTCGTCAAGCGGGGCTGAGAAAAAAGGGAGGTTCCAAAACGTGTTTTCCCCATGTTATTTTCCATAGGAAACTTTAGACAAAGCTACAGCCCGAACTGCTGAACGGAATTACACAAAATTTGGCAAAAAGGTAGATCTTGGTTCAGAAAGATCCCTTTTTGTTACATGGTGTGAATCCGTTCAGTAGTTCCTGGAAAATTAGGAAAAGAAAAAGTTTCGATATCTGTGGCCGAGGAGGGTTTGCAAACCTTCCCGGGCACGAGCTTCACTCTGATTGGCTGCCAACACTCCAAACCAGGAAGTGTTGGCAGCCATTTTGTGACTCGGTAGAACCGAGTCATAAGAAAACAGTAAAATAAAGGCTAAAAAACGATAAAAGGGGGCAGAGTAGAAACACCCTGACCCCCTAGGCCTGCTCAGGTGTCCCACAACGACCCCCAGGGTAAAAAAAAGCATTTTATTTTTGTAATTTCAGCAGAATTCGCGTTGGGGTCGCGAATCCCACCGAAAGTACAAAAAAAAATGAAGCGCTTCATTTTAATGAGGCCCCCGGGTGGGCCAGGTCCCGGGGGCATTGCCAAAAAAATAATAGCCGGGGCCCGCGGGGGCCCCTGCAGCCACGGGGACCGCCACCTCCCTTGGGCTATGGTGATTATGTGCGGGGGGCATGCAGACCCCCCCGCAGCCCCGGAGTCCGCCACCTCCCCGGGGCTTTCCAGCATCCACATAACCTGCCCTTTGCCAGCACACGCAGTGCTCGTGACAGAAACACCATTGGCTAAAATCAACAATTTTCTCTGCATTTGTCCCTCGGTTGTGTCTGATCACAAGGTACGATAAGGTGGCACACGCACCCTTCACTTTTCATGCACAGCTGTGCTGCATGTCTCTTCTGGGGGGCAGTGGTGCCAGTGGGCACACACAACAAACAGTTCATAAAGGCAGTAGTATCTCTTTACTGAAAATAAATTCACCTTTTACAAATGAGTCTGGGTGGTCACTTGTGCGCATTTTTGTTCCAGCACTCCTCAAATTCAGGCTGCAGAGAACAGACGGGGGCCATAGAGTTGTGTGAAGATATATGCAAAGCACAGAAATTCCCACCACCAGCCACGCATTCTGCCTGTCTTGTTTTCCTGTCATCTGGGATTCCCAGTCCTTGCCAGGCACTGCTTCACACCAGCACTGGCCCCAGGCCTCGAAAAGCTCAGGCGAACCCAGCATGCAAATGCCTTTCACTCCGAAACAGGCATGCGCAAATGTATGCATACGTCCCGTTTTTAGAGTTTTTGTTAATGCCGATGATGCAAACAAAGTACCACACAAACAAGAGACCTAAACTGCACGCTGGTGAAAAGAAAACTTTATGAAAAGAAAAAAAGTTTCATATGTTTGGGCCAGGGGGGGAGAGGAGAGAATTAATTCATACACCTGATCAGAAAGTCTGATGAATTGTGTGACTGGAAGGTTGCGTTTGATCCATTCCTCCATCACTACTGAGTACCCCTGTACTCAAACTTTCCTAACAGCCGCCCTCCTGCCCTCTACCGAGTCATCTGTCAGACCTCACCACGGTTACAAGGTCTCAAAGAAAGTTTCTGATAAGGAGAGATCTGTGTAAAGGAAGGACTCGGAAATGAGCAGGAAGGATACCAGCGTATAATATCATGTTGCGTTACGTGCATTTGGATAGCGCTTTCTCACCATTTCTACGGTTCCAAAGCGCTTTCGGATTGCATCTGTCATTTACGGTTCTAGGTATAAAAGATATCTGCGTTATACCTTCGAATCTGACAATTTGTAGTGATAGCTAGCTCTCGCCATTTTCTCGCATTCAGCGCTTCGGTTCAAGAAACATTTCAACATCAGGAGGACTTCAAATGAATGTAGAGAAAGAAAAGATAGGGTGACATGCGCGTGAAGGGGTCAAAAGGACACCTACCTGTTCTTTGTCAGAGGACAGACACCTGTCTGCGAGCACTGAAAGGAGGAGTGGGCCGGAGTCTGGGTGCCGAGTAGCCCCGGGTGTCTTGCCTGCAACAGTCCTCCTCCTCTTCGCCTGAACTCCTCGTCTTTGGGGCCTTTCCGTGCCTCGACTTCAGAAGAAATTGAACTGTGTGTGGCACAGAAATCTTGCAATTAGCGCTGCAGCCCCGGATAAGCTGAACTGCTCGGTGCTCGTGGACCTAAGCTGAACATTCCGAGCTGCTAAGCACAAGGGGCTCAGAAAGGCTCTGTTTGGGGAAACATTCCAGGCGTGACTCGCAACAGAGAAATAATTGAGTGCCTCCCAATATTCCCTCTGGGCCCGATGACTTGCTGCGGCCTCCTGAACCGGTCCATCAGAGAGTATGTATTGCCTTGAGGTGCTTACTATCTGCAGCCCTACCTCCTGCACGCTAGTCACAGAAGAGAGGTTGTCTCTCGTGTGCTTCCTGCCCTAAAACTCACCGAACCAGATTTACACTCCCACCACCAACAACTTCCCGTATTCTGCATTGAAATTTCATCCCACTCACTGAGCCGTGCTGGCCACTTTCCAGGACAGCATTCCTCTTGTTTGAGGGCCGAGATACCTTTGGTACAGAAAAAGGTGAAAAAAGCACTTACAAGAAACCAGTTTAGGTGGGCCGGTTAATAGAGCGGATTCCTCTAAAGCAGGTTATTAAAGTATTTCGGATAGCTGGGAGGGGGTTAATAATTCGTCTCGAGAAAGAGGTTGCCTGAAATTCAAATATTTGCGTAGAAGTCTCACTTAAGATTTATCTACCTGCAGAAGCACCTGTTTATACACCACCACCCGCCCTGGTACCCTAAAGTTTTGCCCAAACACAGTAAAACAGTAATCACAAAGGCCAGCCCCAGGAGCCACAACAAACAGTGCTCTGTTTGGGAGACCCAGAGGAGTGGTTCTATGATGTGAACCTGCCCCAGGTCACAGGGGTGACTTTCAGCCAGAGCTGGTTTTGCTGCCAATGAATACACAGCCTGATGGGACTTTTAGGTGCATGTTTATAATAGGGAAAAGTAAAATTACAGATCCCATCTCATCAGTGGCTTAGACTGTACGACAAGACTGGTTGAACACCGCCTTTATGAATGGTATGGGGTAGAGCTGATAATGATGCATATGTAGCCCTCCAACCCCAGTGCCCCCTGACCAGGATATCCTGTTTCCAGCCCCATGGTTTAAATTTACGAATCAGATTTCCCAGATTGCATTAGGCAGTCAGATGAAAGTCCACATTGGAGTAAGATGTCAGCACTAGCTAAGGGGCATCACAGGAACACCTGTAAATATCTCTCAAAATGTCAGATGTGGGAAGCTCATCCAGGCCTGATCATTCTAGTACTGATAGCAATACAATCAAAACCACATAAAAAGTAAGGGTACAGCAAATTCAGTGTTCAGTGCCAGGTGCTTACTCATTTGCTTCCTATTATACTTGCTTCTCTTCAAAATATCTATATGGCATGAGGTACCCCCCCGCCATACATTATAAGAATATTGCAAGTCACTGAGGGGCTCCATGACCATAAGAGAGAAACAAAGGAAAAGGCCAAGTTCCTTTATAAGGTCATAAAAACTCTGAGGTGACTTCCAATATCCTTTAATGTACAGCAGATTATATTTTATTCTTTATAATACATGGTCACACCATCATCCTTCCTACAACCACCTAAATCATCGGTGTTTTACTTTTTCATGTTTATTTCAGACAGGAAAAATATAAGCAGAACCTGTACTACAAAATTTAACATACCAAAAGGAAGTGTTTTTGGCCAAAATATATTAGGTTTAGTTTCATGTAAGTCAGATTAAAAAATGCTGTGTTTAAACATGGGGAGATTCTAGCTTTCCTGTAATAACCTAAAGTGTGGAAAAAATTCAAACTGTTTCCATGGTTATCTCCTTTATGCTTTTTATTTTAGAAAAACACATCAGAAGAAAGAAAAGAAAGAAAAGGCAGTTCTCTTTTGTATCACTTATCACCTGTAATAAGGAAATTAGAGATGAGCTTTTGTATGTGTGTGTGTGTGCATGCATGTGGGTTTGTGTTACTATCCTTGTGGGGACTTGGGTGTGATAACACACTCACGCTGTGGGGTCTTGATTACACTGTGGGGACCTGAACCCAAGTCCCCACAAGGCAATGTCTTCTAAATGATAAAAAATGACTTAGGGAACATCTGTGTCAATTTTTACAACTTTTTAAAAAATTGCCTTGTGGGGACCTGTGTTTCGTAAAGTGTGTTTAAATTTTCGCTCAGCTCTGCCCCTGTAGACAGGAGGCGGTACTGCAGTCTTAAACACACTTTGCATTTAAACACACTTTGCTCACTAGAATCACATTCTAGCAGCAGAAAGCACAGACATTTCAAAGGAAAAGCTGCATAACCTCATGTTAAAAATATTTTTAATGCAAATTAACCTTTGTTCTATCTATTAAAGAAAAACTTTATTTACATGAAGCCGTTGAATTTAGACTATTTGTTTCTGAAAATTATTTGTGGTTTTATAAACTTTGCTAAAATCAATTTGGGTCAGTTTCAAATCCCAGAATACTTCACTATTGCAGTTTTATTATTATCTGCAAACAAAGAATGATGGTGCACTATGCCACACTACAATATAAAGGGATTTGATTGTTTTTTTCAAATACCCTATAGGCATCAATGTCTATTGTTCCATTTTGATGCTTGTATTAGGAATTCAGGGGCAGATGTATCAACATTGTATTTTATGAGTCCTTTAATAGCGAATTTTACCGATTCGCTATTAAGGACTCGCAAAATGCAATGTATGTAGGTTTCGCAATTAAAATTGCAATTCGTACGCATTCCTTATTTGCGACTCGCAAATTGGGAGTCGCAAATAAGGAATGGCTTCCCATCCATTTCTATGGGCCAAGAGGCCCATAGAAATGAATGGGAATTGCATGCGCAATTTGTGAGTACTCAATAGGTACTCGCAAATTGCGCATGTAATTCCAAGGGTGCAAGGGTGCCTAAAGGACACCCTGTTGCACCCCTTAAATATGCATGTGTGCACATGTGGCACACATACATGCCCCAAGGGCATGTATGTGCGCAACATGACACTCGCAAATTTTGGGTGCTTTCAAAATTGCATTTAAGGAATCCCAATTGCGATTCCTTAAATGCATTTGCAAAATAGGTAATCGCAAAAATTGCGAGTCCCTATTTTGCGAATGCCTTTTGGGATGATACATCCCAAAAGGCTTTTTCCCGTTCGCAAATGGGAAAAACGCTTGATACATCTGGCCCTCAGCACCTTATTTGTGGATGCCTTGCAACACTTTTGTGCCACAGTTGCGTCACTTTTCATGACGCAGTGGCGCTGTAAAGAATGCCCCACGTTGCGCCATACTTTGTGCCATATTTATAAGGTGACGCATCTAGGAAGGAGCGTCACCTTGTAAAGCCCTGCGCCACATTATACCTGCATCAGGTATAATGTATGCATGGTGGGCGCTCAAACTTAAAAATGGGTCGTAGAAGAATCGCAGGGAAATCTATGAGATTTCACTGCGACACTTCTAGGGCTCCACTGCATCAAAACGTTACACCTACCTCATGGCAGGCATAAGGGTGACATAGTGCAATGGGAATAGGACTACCCCATGCATTGCTGGAGTTGCATCATGCTTGTGACACAACTCTGGAAATGCGTCACTTTTGCGCCTACAGATACATCAGGAATACTTCCTTGTGACATGGAGCAGCGTACAGTAAATACAGCACATCCATGGTGTCGCAAGGAGGGCACAGTGAAAACTGTTGCATCACTGGTTTCACGCAGAGATGCGACAGTTTTCATAAATGAGGCTCTCAGTGTTTGTGTTGCTTTGCCTTCGATTACATATTAATATGCACTATGGAATGCATTCTTTTAGATGATGGCTAGATGAGTGAGTGACTATCATTGCATTCACCGAACTGCAGCAATGTTGTGCCCACAGCATATGAAGTTTCATTTTAGCAGAAAAGGCATGTCTTTAGTGAATTAGTGATGTTCTTAGAAGATACATTCAAATATTGCCATAATATGTAATGACATTTAAATTGTTTGAATTGATGAATTTTAAAACTGTTCACAAACCTTTACAAATTAAAACAGCTTGTTGACATGCCCAAAGGTGGGTGAAGAACGGTCATATAACATACATTGGTAAAGCCAATAGGTGTCACCTACGAGAGGGCTACTGGGTTTGTCAAAGTTTTTTTGTAATGTTGAACACTGTTGCATGTATGAAATTGACATAAAAAAATGAAAAAGCAAAATGACACAGTCAGAGCTAACCGCATCATGGCACTTTAATTTTTATTGCATGTCATCATTTGAGGGGTCAACACTAAAATGGAGAAGGTGAGGAAGAGAAAATGCATTGATGCGGCTACTGCTGATCACAGTATATAATGCAGTTGTCAGAGCCTCTTTGGCTTTATTCAATTGCAAAATGGTGACTCATATATATATATATATATCTATATATATATATATCTATATATATATCTATATATATCCAAGAGACTCACAACCTCCCGCAACCCCCAAACGGCGATGAGGGAGAGACGGACCACAGAGTATCAGGCAAGATGTTTTTATTGCGACCTTCTCATCACAAAACGATGACGCGTTTCGGGCTCAGACAGCCCTTGATCATATATATATATATATTCACTGAAAAAACCATAGGTTTTAGGGACAGTTATAGTTAGTTGGACATTGCACTCGTACAAAACCCGTGAAATTCCCCCGTTATAGTTAGTTCAGCTAACTATAACTCGCGCCCCCGCAGTGCACTGCTGATGGCGTCACATATTACATCACTCATGACATGGTCAGTGACATCACTGATGGCATCACTGATGACATCTCAAATGACATCACTGATGACATCATCCAGTGACTGTGTGTTTCTGTAAAGTTTAAATATTTTTAATATATATAGGGAAAGGCGTATTGAAGAATGAGTGGGTGTATAAGTGTCTGTATGGATGATTTAGTAGGTGCGTGACTAATTCTATAAGTGAGTGATTAAACGTATCTTACTGAATGCATGGGTTAGTGACTAAACTGGGTGAATGTCTGTATCTGTCTGTTGCTGTGTAAGTGGCTGCATGGGTTTGTGAATAGCTACATGAGTGTCTATAAGAGTTATTGATTTGTTGTCTGAGTATCTGTATGGGTGCCTGAGTGTTTGTGTGGATGGGGTGTGTGCGACTGTGCATAGATGTGTGAGTGGGTGATTCACTGGGTGGATGGTTTCAAGAGTGCATCTGTGATAGACTGTATGGGTGGGTAAGTGTGTGTAAGAGTGTGTTAGTGAGTGAATGTATGTCCCAGTGGTACATGTGTGAGTAACTACATATGTGAAAGGCAGTATATATGTGTGTTGGAGTATATAAATAGCTATAAGCGAGAGTGAGTGATTGTGATAGTGGCTGTATGGATGAGTGTGTGCTTGTATCAGTGATTGTATAAGAGCGTAACAATGTGCTAGTATTTGTATGATTAAGTGAGCTGGTGTGTGTATAACTGTATAGGTGAGTAAATGGCAGTGTGTTTAATTATTTTAATGACTGACTAGGTGTGTGAGTACCTCTATGGATGAGTGGCGGTGTTTGAGTGTCTATATAGGAGTAAGAGTGCATATGATAGTCCTGTACTGAGTGACCATAAGTATGAGTGACTGTACGGGTGAGTGAGTGGATGTGTGTGTGTAGACCTAAGAATCAGTGAGTGGGTATGTAGTTATTGGTGTTGGAGTGTCTATGGTTTTGCGAATGGCAGTCTGTAATTTAGATTGGGTGTATCAAAGGTTATATTAGGGTGTGAAGAGCTGCATCAGATTATCACGTGGATGATGTCATCAGTGATGTCATTTGAGATGTCATCAGTGATGTCAGCAGTGATGTCACTGACCATGTCATGAGTGATGTAATATGTGACGTCATCAGCAGTGCATTGCGGGGGCGCGAGTTATAGTTAGCTGAACTAACTATAAAAGGGGAATTTCACGGGTTTTGTACGAGTGCAATGTCCAACTAACTATAACTGTCCCTAAAACCTATGGTTTTTTCAGTGAATTTCAAAGGTTTTTTAAATGCTGATTTCTAACTATAACATATCTGATACCTATGGTTTTTTCAGTGAATTTCAAAGGTTTTTTAAATGCTAATTCCTAACTATAACATGTCTGAAACCTACGGTTTTTTCAGTGAATTTCAAAGGTTTTGTAAATGACAATTTTTAAATGTATTAATTGTTATATTAATTTTTTTCATACTGATTTACTGCATTTTTAGAAACAATTATTTTTTACATATTTTATTTTTTAAATTACATTGTAATTACATTATACATTACATTACAAAAAATACTTTCTCAGAATGAATTACTTTAGTTTAAATACTTTGCACATAGGCAATAGACTTTTAAGTACAGTAGTTACAGTTGTTGCAATGGGCAACACATTTTCAAACACAATGCAACATTCAGCTCAATGTGAATATCTAGTTAAATGCAATTAGTTACTTTATGGATTACTTTTCTAACCACAGGACTGGATCCTAGATTCAGTCCTGGTACATCTCCTGTAAACAGTTGAGTAAAAGCGTTTTGGTTACAGTCGTGATTTTTAAGGAATATTATTGTATTTTAAAAGTTGACACTTAGAAACTTTTTCTCATAGAATCACCAATGTTATCCTATGGAAGGAAATTCACTTAGCAGGTAAAAACTGTTATCGTTACTTTTTCTTACTCAGTGTTGGATCCTGGATCCAGCACTGGTGCATCTCCTGTAAACCGTTGAAAGAATGCGTTTAAGTCATACAGGCGATTTTTAAGGAATATTTGTAGTTTGTGAAAATCAACACTTTGAAACTTTTCTGCTGAAAACCAGACAATGGATTCCTATGGAAGAAAATATAAGTTACTGGTAAGTACGGTTAAAATTACTTTTCAGGGTCAGTGCTGGGCTAAAAGATGCAGCACTGGGTTCTCTCCTGATAACAGGTGAGTAAATTGGAATTCGTACTTTGGTTGATTTTAGAGGAATATTATAAAGTTCCAAAACTCCACACTTAGAAGAATTTCCAAGTGAAACCAGTCAATGTTAGCCTATGTAGGAAATTCAAGTTACCGGTAAGTACGGTTAAAATTACTTTTCAGGACCAGTACTGGGCTGAAAGATGCAGCACTGAGGTCTCTCCTGATAACAGGTGAGTAAATCAGAATTCGGATTTCGGCTGATTTTAGAGGAATATTTGTATGTTTCAAAAATCAACACTTAGAAACTTTTTCAGCAAAAAGCAGGCAATGATATCCTATGGAAGGAAATTCAAGTTACTGGTAAGTACGGTTAAAATTACTTTTGAGGATCAGTACTGGGCTGAAAGATGCAGCACTGAGGTCTCTCCTGATAACAGGTGAGTAAATCGGAATTCGTATTTCGGCTGATTTTAGAGGAATATTTTAAAGTTCCAAAACTCCACACTTAGAAGAATTTCCAAGTGAAACCAGTCAATGTTAGCCTATGGAAGGAAATTCAAGTTACTGGTAAGTACGGTTAAAATTACTTTTCAGGACCAGTACTGGGCTGAAAGATACAGCACTGAGGTCTCTCCTGATAACAGGTGAGTAAATCGGAATTCGTATTTCGGCTGATTTTAGAGGAATATTTTAAAGTTCCAAAACTCCACACTTAGAAGAATTTCCAAGTGAAACCAGTCAATGTTAGCCTATGGAAGGAAATTCAAGTTACTGGTAAGTACGGTTAAAATTACTTTTCAGGACCAGTACTGGGCTGAAAGATACAGCACTGAGGTCTCTCCTTATAACAGGTGAGTAAATCGGAATTCGTATTTCGGCTGATTTTAGAGGAATATTTGTATGTTTCAAAAATCAACACTTAGAAACTTTTTCAGCAAAAAGCAGGCAATGATATCCTATGGAAGGAAATTCAAGTTACTGGTAAGTACGGTTAAAATTACTTTTCAGGATTAGTATTGGGCTGAAAGATGCAGCACTGAGGTCTCTCCTGATAACAGGTGAGTAAATCGGAATTCGTAGTTCGGCAGATTTTAGAGGAATATTTGCACAATGGTGAAGGGAGGGGCGGGGCCTGAGGTGACATCTGTGCAAACGCGCCCCGTGGCGCGTTTTAAGTTGGGGATTAAGTCCCCTTGAATCATGAGGGTCCATAGGGGCCAAGTAGCCCACCAGGAACCTCCAGTATGCGCCAGGGGGCTGCGTTGCAGAGACGTGTAGAGAGGCCACACCCCTTTACACCTCTCTGCAACACAGCTCTGTGGCGCTTTCTGGATGTACCTGTTGGGCTAGTTGGCCCCAGGGACCCTCAGGATTGAAGGGATTTAATCCCCAACTTAAAACGCGCCACGGGGCGCGTTTGCACAGATGTCACCTGAAGCCCCGCCCCTCCTTCACCACTGTGCAAACGCGCCCGTGGCGCGTTTTAAGTCGGGGATTAACTCCCTTGAATCCTGAGGGTCCCTGGGGGCCAACTAGCCCAACAGGTATATCCAAAAGCGCCACAGAGCTGCGTTGCAGAGAGGTGTAAAAAGGGCGTGGCCTCTGTACACCTCTCTGCAACGCAGCCCTGGCGCATACTGGATGTTCCTGGTGGGAAAGTTGGCCCCAGGGACCCCAGTATTCAAGGGGAATTCGTTCCCCTCTGCAAACGCGCCAGGGCGCGTTTGCAGAGTGCTGTCAAAGAGGGGCGTGGCCTCCCTCCCGATGCCGTTTTTAAATTTTTTTTTAAATGCTTTTTGCCCAGGGGTCCTTGTGGGACCCCTGAGCAGGCCTAGGGGGCTAGGGTGTTTCTACCCTGCCCCCTTTGTGCGTTTTGCGCACTTGTTTCTTTTTTTTTTCTCAGCGGATCCGCGCACCCTAAGCGCTCCTATCCTGAAAGTCTCGGGGTGATTCGTCAAGCGGGGGCCGAGAAAAAAGGGGGGTCCCAAAACGCTTTTTCCCCATTCATTTTTCCATAGGAATCTTTAGACACGGCTACAGCCCGAACTGCTGAACAGAATTACACCAAATTTGGCCACGAGGTAGTTCTTGGTTCAGAAAGAACCCTTTTTGTTAAATGGTGTAAATCCGTTCAGTAGTTGCTGAGAAAATCAAAACTAAAAGTACATATATATCTATGGGCACGGAGGATCCGCGGACCATCCCGACCACGAGCTTTATTCTAATTGGCTGTCAACACTCCAAACCAGGAAGTGTTGGCAGCCATCTTGTGACTCGGAAGAACCAAGTCACAAGAAAAGAGAAAAAGAAACACGAAAAACAAGAAAAGGGGACAGGGTAGAAACACCCTGACCCCCTAGGCCTACTCAGGGGGTCCCACAAGGACCCCCAGAACCAAAAACATTTCGGCCGAAAAAAAAAAAAAAATGAAGAGCGGGCTCCTGCGCTTAGTTATTATTTACCCCCTGGGTGGGCCATGTCCCAGGGGCAGGCAATAATGTAATTGCGGGGGCCCAGGGAGGCCCCCGCAGCCCCGGGTACTGCCACCCTCCGGGGCTTTCCATAAATATTTGCGGGGGGCACACGGACCCCTGCAGCCCCGGGGACCGCCACCCCCTGGGGCTTCTTATTTTTAATGTGTGGGGAGCCTCCAAGGCCCCCAAGCCCCGAGGACCACCACCCCGGGGCTTTTCATTAATTATTTTGTGGGGGGCACACAGCCCCCCTGCTGCCCCAGGGACCGCCACCCCCTGGGGCTTTTTTTTTTTATTTAAATACACCTGTGTGGGGGGTTTGACCCCCCTACATGCCCCAGGGACTGCCACCTCCCCAGGACACTAATATTCAAATGCGGGGGTCCGTTACAGACCCCCGAGCCCCAGGGACCACCACCTCACCGGGACTGTGCATTAGGTGGGAAGGGGGCCGTGCGGCCCCCCTCCTGGAGCCCTTGATGGCCCTGGGGACTGCCACCCCCCGGGGCCAGCTCCTGCAGTGTCCCGGGGTGCCCACCCCCAGGACACTGCTGTTTGCAATGACAGGACGGGAGCCGCATGGCTCCCGCCCTGTCATTGCAAACTGCTTTGCTTCATTGAAGCCAGAGCAGGGAAACTGCTCTCGCTTCAATGAAACAAAGCAGATTGCTTTTCCACACGGGGAGCTGCATGTCAGCAGCTCCCCTTGACGAAAAGCAATGCTGGATCCTGCAGGACGCAGGGAGCCGGCAGGACTGTGGGGGCATTGGGGCTCCCCCCACGGTCCCCAATGGATAGAGCCTCCAATGGGGGATGGGGTCCCCGGGTCTAGAAGTGGCCCGGGAGGGGGGCCATGCGGCCCCCCTCCCCCCAAAAAAATAAAATTAAAAAAACACGCAGCCCCCCTCCAAATATATTTAAAAAAAAATAAACACTGGCCATGCCCTGGGGGATGGGGTCCCCGGGGCCGAATATGGCCTCGGGAGGGAGCCACGCAGCCCCCTTCCATTTTTGAAAAAAATAGGGGTCAGGCCCTGGGGGATGGGGTCCCCAGGGCCAAAAAAAAGGAAAAAGAAGGGGGGCCACGCAGCCCCCCTTCTAAAAAAAATAATAAAAAAAGACGTGACATGCCGGAGGCCCCACCCCCTCCCAGCAACACTCTGCAAATGCGCTCTGTGGCGCATTTTAAATTGGGGAATTAATTCCCCTTCAATACTGGGGGTCCCTGGGGGCCAACTAGTCCACCAGGTACCTCCAGTAAGCGCCACAGGGCTGCGTTGCAGAGAGTTGGTCCAGGCCATGCCCCTTTTTACACCTCTCTGCAACACAGCTCTGTGGTGCTTACTGGAGGTACCTGGTGGGCTAGTTGGACCCCAGGGACCCTCAGGATTCAAGGGAACTTTATCCCCCAACTTAAAACGCACCACCGGGCGCGTTTGCACAGTGGTGAAGGGAGGGGGGCCGGGCCTGAGGTGACATGTGTGCAAACGCCCTGTGGCGCGTTTTAAGTTGGGAAATTAATTCCCCTTCAATCCTCAGGGCCCCTGGGGGCCAACTAGCCCACCAGGAACCTCCAGTAAGCGCCACATGCCTGCATTGCAGAGAGGTGGTCCAGGCCACACCCTTTTTACACCTCTCTGCAATGCAGCTCTGTGGCGCTTACTGGAGGTACCTGGTTGGCTAGTTGGACCCCAGGGACCCTCAGGATTCAAGGGGACTTAATCCCCTTGAATGCATGGGTTTGCGAATAACTACATGAGTGTCTACATGGGTTATTGATTGATTGTCTGAGTATCTGTATGGGTGCCTGAGTGTTTGTGTGGGTGGGGTGTGTGTGACTCTGTGCATAGATGTGTGAGTGGGTGATTCACTGGGTGCATGGTTTCAAGAGTGCATCTGTGATGGACTGTATGGGTGGGTGAGTGTGTGTATGGGTGTGTTAGTGAGTGAATGTATATCTCAGTGGTACATGTGCGAGTAACTACATATGTAAAAGGCAGTATATATGTGTGTTAGAGTATTTAAAAGGCTATAAGTGAGAGTGTGTGATTGTGAGAGTGGCTGTATGGATGCGTGTGTACTTGTATCAGTTATTGTATAAGAGTGTAAGATTGTGCTAGTATTTGTATGAGTAAGTGAGCTGGTGTGTGTATAACTGTATAGGTGAGTAAATGGGTGTGTGATTATTTATTTGCATGACTGATTAGGTGTGTGAGTACCTCTATGGGTGAGTGGCGGTGTGTGAGTGTCTATATAGGTGTATGAGGGCATATGATAGTCCTGTACTGAGTGACCGTAAGTATGAGTGACTGTACGGGTGAGTGAGTGGATGTGTGTGTACACCTAAGAATCAGTGAGTGGGTATGTAGTTATTGGTATTGGAGTGTGTATGGTTTTGAGAAAGGCAGTCTGTAATTTAGAGTGGGTGTATCAAAAGTTATATTAGGGTGTGAGAAGATGCATACAATTAACACATGGATGATGTCATCAGTGATGTCATTTGAGATGTCATCAGTGATGTCATCAGTGATGTCACTGACCATGTCATGAGTGATTTATATGTGATGTCCTCAGCAGTGAATTTCAAAGGTTTTTTAAATGCTGATTTCTAACTATAACGTGCCTGAAACCTATGGTTTTTTCAGTGAATTTCAAAGGTTTTTCAAATGCTAGTTTGCAACTATGCCTACAGAAGTAGGACATGTGAAGAAAGAAGAAAAAATGCACAGAAAGAAGCAAAAGAAATGTCAAAAGAAACAGAAGTCCACAAAGACGAAGAAAAATCCATGAAGAAGCAAGACATGTGCAGAAAGAACCAACAGAGGAGCAGAAAGAGGCCTTGTTGCAAAATCATCCTGTGCCCACAACTTTTCCAGACGTGTACTGGTGGTAACTGACTCTGACTAACCAGGCCTAGAGCCAGTGCTATGGTAAAAGACACTTAGAATACAGTTAAAACACCTACATTCACTAGGGAACACTATGCGTTGGGGTACCCCTGTGATTAGCATGACCTCCTCTGTAAGTCCCTAGTACATAATAGGGCAGGGGGATTAAAACTACCTCTTAAAACGCGCTGCAAGGCGCGTTTGCACAGTGGTGAAGGGAGGGGGGCCTAAGGTGACATGTGTGCAAACGCGTCCCGTGGCACGTTTTAAGTTGCGGGATTAAGTCCCCTTGAATCCTGAGGGTCCCTGGGGCCAAACTAGCCCCCCAGGTACCTACAGTTAGGACCACAGAGCTGAGATGCAGAGAGGCGTTCCGAGGCCACGCACCTCTTTTCACCTCTCTGCAACGCAACTCTGTTGTGCTTACTGGAGGTACCTGGTGGGCTATTTGTCCCCCAGGGTCCCTCAGGATTCAAGGGGAATTAATTCCCCAACTTAAAACGCACCACAAGGCGTGTTTGCACACATGAATGAATGAATGAATGAGTTTTTGTATAGCGCAACGTTCACTCCAAGGAGTATCTTGGCGCTGTATGCGGGAAGGGGAGCACCTACCAGGAGAGAGAGCTGACGTAGATTTAGATAGTAGAGGTTCAGAGAAAAGCCCAAGCAATATTATCTGGAATACCAAAAATCCATGTTTTTAAGGACTTCCTGAAATTGAGTTCAGTTTGTGTATGTCTAAGTTGAGTTGGCAGGGAGTTCCAGGCTTTGATCCCTATGGCCGCCAGTGTCTTTCCACCCCTGGTTTTACGTTTAAAATTGGGTGTTATTACACATGTCACCTGAGGCCCAGCCCCCTCCCTTCACCACTGTGCAAACGTGCCCTGTGGTGCGTTTTAAGTTGGGGGATTAAGTCACCTTGAATCCTGAGGGTCCCTGGGGCCCAAATAGCCCACCAGGTACTTCCAGTAAGCACCACAGGCCTGCGTTGCAGAGAGGTGGTCCGAGGCCACGCCCCTTTTTACACCTCTCTGCAACGCAGCTCTGTGGCGCTTACTGGAGGTACCTGGTGGGCTAGTTGGACCCCAGAGACCCTCAGGATTCAAGGGGACTTAATACCCAAACTTAAAACACGCCACAGGGAGCGTTTGCACAAATGTCACCTCAGGCCCCACCCCCACCCTTCACCACTGTGCAAACGCGCCCCGTGGCGTGTTTTAAGTTACAGGATTAGGTCACCTTGAATCCTGAGGGTCCCTGGGGCCCAACTATCCCACCAGGTACTTCCAGTAAGCACCACAGTCCTGCGTTGCAGAGAGGTGGTCCAAGGCCACGCCCCTTTTTACACCTCTCTGCAACACAGCTCTGTGGCGCTTACTGGAGGTACCTGGTGGGCTAGTTGGACCCCAGGGACCCTCAGGATTCAAGAGGACTTAGTCCCCGGGGCATGTGGAGGGCTGGAGCCCCCCACACAGGTAATTATAATTTGAAAAAAAGAAACCCCGGGGGGTGGCGGGCCCCGGGGCTGCAGGAGGGCCCAGAGCCCTCCTGCACCATTTTTTTTAAAGCCCCGGGGGGTGGCGGTCCCCGGGGCCTCGGGGGGCCTTAGAGGCCCCCACATGTAATTATTTAATAAACCCCCGCATGCCCCCAGGACTTGGCCCACCCGGGGGTCAATTAACCACGAAGCGCGGGAGTCCTCGCATCATTTTTTTTTTATCGGCAGGATCCGCGCACCCAGCGCGTTTTTTGCCAATTTTAAAAAAAAGAATTTGGCCCTGGGGGTCCTTGTAGGACCCCCTGAGCAGGCCTAGGGGGTCAGGGTGTTTCTAACCTGCCCCCTTTTTGCATTGTTTGCGTCTGTTTTTGTCTTTTCTTGTGCCTCGGTTCTGCCAAGGAACAAGATGGCTGCCTACACTTCCTAGTTTGGAGTGTTGACAGCCAATTAGCTTACAGCTCGTGATCGGGAGGGTACGCGGACCCTATGCGGCCATAGATATATATGTGATTTTATTTTTGATTTTCTCAGGAACTACTGAACGGATTTAATCCATTTAAGCAAAAGGCACGACTCTGAACCAAGGGCTACCTTTTTGGCAAATTTGATGTAATTCCGTTCAGCAGTTCGGGCTGTAGCTGCGATGAAAGGTTCCTATGGAAAATTGCATGGGGAAAACATGTTTTGGGACCCCCCTTTTTTCTCGGCCCCCAGTTGACGAATCACCCCGAGACTTTCAGGATAGGAGCGGACCAGAGTACCCCACGAGTTTTGAAAATGTCACGAAGATTCGTCAACCGGCGCCAAATTTATTTCAAATAGAATGTTGCTAATTTCCTATGGAAAATAGGTCCTAACTATAACTATCTACTGGCGACCTCCAGTAGATAATATATATATATATATATATATATATATATCAAGATTTACTGAAGTAGGTGCAGAGACACCGGCTCCAAGTTCATCCTAATTAGTGGGTATTTTTTTAAAGCCCAAACAGGGGAGGTGGGTAGGAACCCACATTCCTACGTTGCATTAGGGCCCATGGTGCCCTTGCTACTGCTTTGGCACCCACACTTATTACCGTTGGGACTTGGCTCTTCAGCTGAGGTGTGAAATTCTGCTATAAAACAGCCCACTTCCTGTTGGTGTCCACATCAATATGCCCTTCCTGAGTATTTTAAACATAGTTTGTCTTCTTAAACTTCACCAGTTGAACTACAACATTGTGAAGTAGCATAGGCTTTGTTCAACCACTTGCCTTATAAGTAGGGCTCCCGGTTTTATGGTGTTTCTTTTTTTAACATTTCTGTCTGTATTTATCTGTATTTATTATTTGACCACTCTATTGGTATTTATCCAGATTTATTTTATGTTTTGAGAATAAATGGAGTAGTAAAATGTTTATTTCCACCTTTATTTAGCAGATAAACATTCACTCATACTTTGATCCCTGTCGCGCTTCAGCAAATTAAGCAGCCACATATAACATAACACTACACCGACAGGTAAATATTAGCATTATACACAAATATATGTTAACATATGCCTGTATCTAAGGGAATCACATCCTGTTTTAAAATCCACATGGTTTCCATCTGTTTAGCAAGGACAACAACTAGTGTCACATGAACCACAATTTTCTGTACTTTTCCACTTTTAAAAATGAATACAGACAGATAGTAGATTGTTTTGTGTCTGTATTTATCTGTAAAAATCAGTAAAAACTGGAAACTTTACTTATAAGTGAGATCGTTTTCAAGCTGGAAGTGTGGAAAGGATGTGTTATGCCATAGCTGCAGACTTGGAAATTAGAACTCAAGCCTTGATGTTGGATCAACATCCTGTGATTCTAGACAACTCACTTAATCTCCTTGGGCCTAAAAAAATTAATGTGATCTAACTGGTGCTCATGTACATTGTTCCAAAGCGGAGCGACACAAGCACAGCAAAGGTGGGAACGAGGCAGTCACAGAAGTACTTGAGAAGTGGCCTCTGTTGCTTCACCATGAGAACTTTTGTGTGGTTCAATTCTACTAATGCTAGATCAGCTACTGGCCAGGATGAAATAGTCTACTACTCGGGTCTCTAGGTCTGTTAAGAAGTAGCTGTAGCCTCTCACACATCAGTACTACACCTACTAATAAGATGAACTGCCTGTTTTTTCATATATATATATATATCTTTTGTATTCTATATAATAGAGAAAGCAGTGAGTTCTGTTGGAAACATTCAATCTGCTTAGAGTATAAGGTGAAAAGGAAAAACTAATTGTCTCCTGCCCCACAGTTTTTGTTTACACCACATGGGATGACTGTAAATACTACAACTGTAATAGGGCAATGTTTACTCTGGAGTGTAAATAAAAGTCTGACTGGACTTACCCCGCTGATATCCTCACCCGCCTCCCAGCTGTGCCTGCTTCCCCCCTCCCCTATATAATGGCAGCCGCGCTGCTGGCGAGCTGCTGGCATGCCGAAGGTGCACCAAAGTCAAGCCCATCTGCGCCTGTCCGCGACCCGACCGCAACCAGCACCAGGAACCCTCGATCCCGACCATCCACAGCTACAACTCAACCACCCTCCTCGCACTCAACCCCGGAAGGAGCAACAACTGCCAGATGTCCACACTGAGCACTACCCACGGACAGTTCTCCTGCTGCCACTGCCGCAAACCTTCTCCACTGTCTGCACCCCCACGGCCACCGCCCCCGCACCAAACACCTACACCTCCGAAGAACTGAAGTGCATCCTCCTCAACATGCGCTCCCTACACAGACATGCCGTAGAGATCTTGGACCTCCTCGACACCCTCTCAACAGACGTTGCCTTCTTCACAGAAACATGGAGCAACACCTCCTCTGCCCCCGATATCGCCACTGCCATCTCTGACGCATACAAGATCCAGAGGAAGGACCGCCCCAACCACCCAGGAGGAGGACTTGCCATCATACACAAGAGCTCCCTCCAACTCTCCACCTCCACTACAAATGACCTTTTCTCTACCACCGAACACCTCCATTTCCAGATCCAGACCAGTCCTCGAACATGCTTCAAGGCAGCCTCGCCTACAGACCCCTGGGACCTCACGCCACGTTCGCCACTACCATCGCAGACGTCATCGCGTCCCACACCATCACCTCCGTGGACTACATACTCATCAGAGACCTGAACTTCCACCTCAACAACCCCAGTGACCCCAACTCCAACAACATCCTCGACAACCTCACCAACATAGGACTGAAACAGCTCATCACCACGCCCACCCACAAGGCAGGACATACCCTCAACCCCAACTTCGCAGGAAGCAACAGCATCCACTTCAGCCACATCACACAACCCCCATGGATGGACCACCACTGCGTACACTTCCATGTTGACATACCCAAGCCGCCTAAACCTGCTACGTGCCCTCCACGAAGGAACTGGAGCAAAATCACGGAGGAGCAGCTCAACTTCACCCTCAACCACAACACCCCCACCACCTCGACTGACGCCAACCTCGCAGCCAAAGAACTCCACTGAAGGATCTCCAACTGTGCAGAAAAGCTTGCACCCCTGTGCAACTCCGACAGACAGCACCCCAGAAAAGCCACCTGGTTCACCACCGACCTCCAAGAATCCAGTTGCACCTGCAGACATCTCAAGAAGAACTGGAGGAACAGCAAAACGTCAGAAGATCGCACCACCTACAAGGACGCCATGACAGAATATCACCAACGCATCAGATCCACCAAAAGGACCTTCATCCAGAGCAAGATCCTCGCCAACTCCAGCAACTCCAAGGAACTCTTCAGCATCATCCAGGAATTCACCAAGCCCCCCAGCGAAACCATGGACATCACCTCCTCCCAGGACCTCTGCAACAAGCTCAGATCCTACTTCCATCTGAAAATCAAGGGCCTCTACGACCATTTCAACGAGCAGACACCTGACTCCGAAACAACTTCCCTCGCCAGCAACACCAGCCAGCCCACCATCTCCTCCTGGAGCCCAGTCACCACCGAAGACACTACCTCAACCATGGAAGGCATCTACTCAGAAGCCCCCACAGACCCCTGCCTGCTGAACATCTTCCACCGAGCCGCCACCGCCATTGCACCAGAACTACGACACACCATCAATGCCACGTTCAAGACCGGTATCTTTCTTCCCCGATGACTGGAAACATGCAGAAGTCAGACCCCTGCTCAAGAAGCCCTCAGCAGATCCCACGAACCTCAAGAACTACCACTCCATCTCCCTTCTCCCTTTTGTGGCCAAAGTCACAGAGAAGACCGTTAACGCCCAGGTAACAAAATTAATCGAAGAAAACTCCATCCTCGACCCCTCCCAATCCGGATTTTGCAGCAACCACAGCTCCGAGACCGTCCTACTCGCCACCACAGATGACATCCGTACCCTCCTTGACCATACAGCGGCCCTGATCCTACTCGACCCCTTGGCAGCATTCAACACCATCTCCCACCGCACACTCACCGCCAGACTCCATTACGCTGGCATACAGGGAACTGCCCTCGACTGGATCCGCTCCTTCCTCACCAGCAGAACCCAATGATTCAGACTGCCACCATTCCTCTCCAAACCCACAGAAATGACCTGTGGCATGTCCCAAGGATTGTCGCTCAGTCCCACACTCTTCAACATCTACATGGCCCCCCTCGCCACCATCATCAGACAGCAGGGACTCAGCATTGTATCCTACGCCAACAACACTCAGCTCATCCTCTCCCTCACCAAGGACCCCATCACCACCAGACTCAGCTTCCAGGAAGTTATGAAGGACGTTGAATCTTGGATGAACAGCAGCTGCCTGAAACTCAACTTGGAGACGACAGAGGTCCTTGTCCTCGGACCCTCCCCCTCTGCATGGGACAACACCTGGTAGCCCACCACCCTCAGCAGCCCCCCAACCCCCATAGACCAAGCCCGAAACCTCAGCATCGTTCTCGACTCCTCCCTCTCCATGGCCTGACAGGTCAACACTGTCACTGCCAGCTTTTTCAACACCCTCCGCATCCTCCAGAACACCTTCAAATGGATCCCCCACGAATCAAGAAAGACCATCACCCACGCACTCATAACCAACAGGCTGGACTACAGAAACACCCTCTACGCCGGGATCAACAAGTCCCTGCTCCGCAAACTCCAGACCATACAGAACAGCGCAGCCAGATTGGTCCTCAGCATCCCTCAACATGAACACATCACCCAACTCCTGCGGAACCTCCACTGGCTCCCCGTCGAGAAGAGAGTCACTTTCAATATACT
Organism: Calotriton arnoldi; assembly: GCA_963921515.1. Classification (NCBI taxonomy): domain Eukaryota; kingdom Metazoa; phylum Chordata; class Amphibia; order Caudata; family Salamandridae; genus Calotriton; species Calotriton arnoldi. Next base: position 2,767 of record CAWUFW010019019.1, on the reverse strand, counting down.
CACCCATGCCTACAAATACCTCCATAACACCGGACCCCAATACCTCAACGAGAGAATCTCTTTCTACGTACCCAATAGAAACCTCCGATCCGCCGACCTTGCCCTCGCTGAAACCCTGTGCATCCACAGAGACAGAACAGGTGGAAGAGCCTTCTCCCACATCGCAGCCAAGACCTGGAACGAGCTCCCTATCAACATCAGACGTGCCCCCTCACTGAACCATTTCAGGAAAGCACTCAAGACCTAGCTCTTCGACTGAGTGGAATTGCCCCCCCAGCACCTTGAGACCCTCACAGGTGAGTAGCACGTTTATAAACCCCCTGATTGATCGATTGATTAGGGCCGGGCTTGAAATCTGTTTTGACGGTATTTGGAAACTGCCACAGACCACAAAGTGGTCTGTTAAGCCTTGGTAACCCCCTGTGTCCAGTCCTTCCTCCTGATTTATTTGGAGAGAAATTGTTCTGTGTGTGCCTGGTCCATCCTGCCAGGCCCAGTTCTAGGCTGATATTGGGGATAGCTGCCTTTTGATTGGCTTCTCTACTTGGGCAGCTGTTCTAGGCTCACCTTTCCTCCTTTTACATAGCCTTTTGCATTCTCTCTTGGTCATCCACCCAATTGGCTTTTATACAATAAGGCTCCCAGTTTCTGCAAAGAGTACCAAATGAAGCGACAGTGGCATCATAGCACTTTCTTACATTATTTGCAGCCATGCAGCATGGCTGAAACTCATTCTCCTTGCCAATATGTCTCAGAGGTGAGACATATTGGCTTTGTCAATGCTTGTTTTTAATTTGCAGCCAATTATTATCTGCTTCCAATAGAAAGTAACAGGGTCAAACAGGTTTTGACATTCACTTTGCACATAATATTAGTGCTTGCTCCCTAAATAGAAGAAATAGAAACCACTCAGTAAAACCTGGGGGTACTTTCCAGTGCTACCAGACGAGCGATCGAATTTTTAAATAATCAATGCTATTGCATAAACCTCACAATTTGCATATGCGGTCATTTTTGCAGTGGTGTATAGGTCAAAATGTCCCAGGAGGGTGTTTTGTTATCCCTCTCACATTTGAAGCAATTCGTTAAATTATATTCTTTAATCATGATTAGATGTTTAACTATGTAAAAAACGTTTAGGTACAAGGAAGATGCAAAAAATTAAAATATTTCTTAGACATATGTACTTCAGAACTTCTTGGCATTTATAGAACATATTCTGAAAATAATATTTGGTTTAACCAGTTCTGTTTAGTTTGTATTTCTTTTACAAATGATAATTACAAAAAGAAACGGTTTAATAAAAAATGATAAACTTAAGGTGAATAAGGACCGCCAGATGAATTAGTGGCATTGGACAATGTAAATAATTTTATGCACTGCTTTATAGGTTAGAATGAAACGCACACCTTACGCTATTAAATAACAGGCCTTATCTAGTTCTTGCATTCTCACAGCTGCACAAGCAACAAAGTAAGGATTTTGTTTAAGGTAACTTAACTCGTTTGTTTTCAAATTCCGTTCTTGCATTACACTAATGATCGCTTTCAGCTCTTTGCCTTTCCAAATGTTGAAATTGCAGCCCAAGCGTGTTTGTAGGGGCTGGGGGAAGGGAGCGGTGTTCCTTCAGTGCAGGCCTCCACTTTGACTTTGACCTGTGTTTCCTGCCTTAGAAAGGCGAAACAAAAGCAGTGATTTGCATTCGTTAACACCTCTTCAGGTAGAAGGCCTGGAAACCATTGTGTTGTTAATCCAGTGCTGTCTGCGGTGCTGTTCAGAGAAGGGTAGAGGCCTTCATTCCAAAATGTTGAGTACAACTGCTTTGCAGGGTCTTGTCTTAACTCTGCGTGAAATGCAAAGTCTGATTTTCCGTCCTTGTTGTAATGGTGATGAGGGGAACATAAGAAATGCGAGTAGCCGCAATGCATTTTCTTTTTTTCTCGGTACATTTACTTGAAAAAGGAGGTGGAAACAACTTTCTTTCTCTTATTCTAAAGGGGAAATAGATAACAAGTAAAATGCCAGTTGTATATTTAACTGTGCAGTAAGACCTAACCGCAACGATGACTCTTAAAAATCTATTTTGCTTAGTACAGGGCAAGGTGCATGCAGACTGGGCCCTCTTCACGGCCCCTCAGCACAGTCAAATTTGAGGTACTTCAAAAAGACCACTGTTTCACTGCCGCGATGGAGGGACATGTTTTAATGCACTATTAAAATGATTTGTGAAGAATGTGATTGTCGCATTAATGAAACACTGGTTAACCCTTTACGTAAGAGATTCATTTTAAAATATCTGGGAAAAATGGTTGGCATTTGGTGAAAACTCTTTAAATGGAACAGTAGTGATTCAATGCCTCAAAAGCACATATTGGGAATGAAGCACGTTGAAATATAGGTATTTTTTCAAATTATATAGCACAAATGAATACTAAAGGCTAATTTGCACTTAAAGGATTCCATGCTAAATGAAGGTTGGATTTCCCTGGTAAAGTGGTACAATAGGTAAATGCGCTTCCCTGAGACCTACCGTCAGAGCTTTTCATTCCTCTGAGGTCAATGGTGAATGTGTTAATTCATAGTGTAATGATTGCACTTATCACAAGACTTGCTAGGTTTATTATGTGCTGTATGTAAATACATACTTATATTAAATAGTATTATCATTAAAACGCCCTTCGCTCCAGGGGAATAGTGGATATTCAATTTTCTGAAAGGCAAGTTGCCATAAAGGTGCATTTATACCTCACACATGTACTTTGTGACA
>CAWUFW010019018.1:0-201128 GCA_963921515.1 Calotriton arnoldi | reverse complement strand
AGTCTTCCAAGATGGCCACCAGCAGCAAAAAAGAGCCCAAATGTAGCAACAAATATTACCCAGATGTAGCCCTACATATAGCCCAATGACAAAAAGTGTGCAAAACACTTTTTTATTTTTAGTTTTTTTTGCAGTTTTATGTAGTGCAGACTGGTCAGGTATTGGGAGCGTTGCATCTTAAAACATGACCCCCTACACTACAAAAACACCACTGCACTACCCTAAACCCTAAAACACTACCCCCAGCACGACCCCCTACACTACACGAACACCACTGCACTACCCTAAACCCTAAAACACTACCCCCAGCACGACCCCCTACACTACCCAAACACCACTGCACTACCCTAAACCCTAAAACACTACCCCCAGCACGACCCCTACACTACCCAAACACCACTGCACTAACCCTAAATCCTGAAACACTACCCCCAGCACGACCCCCACACTACCCAAACACCACTGCACTACCCTAAAACATGACCCCCTACACTACACAAACACCACTGCACTACCCTAAACCCTAAAACACTACCCCAGCACGACCCCTACACTACACAAGCACCACTGCACCACCCTAAACCCTAAAACACTACCCCAGCACGACCCCCCACACACACAAACACCACTGCACTACCCTAAACCCTAAAACACTACCCCCAGCACGACCCCCTACACTACCCAAACACCACTGCCTACCTAACCCCTAAAACATACCCCCACGCATGACCCCTACACAACCCAAACCCTAAAACACCCCCCCAGCACGACCCCCTACACTACCCAAACACCACTGCACTACCCTGAACCCTAAAACACTGACCCCCCTACACTACACAAACACCACTGCACTACCCTAAACCCTAAAACACTACCCCCCATACCCCCACACTACACAAACACCACTGCACTACCCTAAACCCTAAAACACTACCCCCCAGCACGACCCCCTACACTACCCAAACACCACTGCACTACCCTAAACCCTGAAACACTACCCCCAGCACGACCCCTACACTACCCAAACACCACTGCACTGACCCTAAATCCTAAACATACCCCCAGCACGACCCCCTACACTACCCAAACACCACTGCATGCCCTAAACCCTAAAACACTACCCCAGCACGACCCCCTACACTACCCAAAACACCACTGCACTACCCTAAACCCTAAAACACCACCCCCAGCACGTACCCCCCCACACTACCCAAACACCACTGCTACTGCCCTAAACCCTGAAACACTACCCCCAGCACGACCCCCTACACTGCCCGAACACCACTGCACTGCCCTAAACCCTCGAAACACCAGCCCCAGCACGACCCCTCACACTGCCCGAAGCACCACTGCACTACCCTCAAACCCTGAAACACCACCCCTAGCACTGACCCCCTACACTGCCCGAACACCACTGCACTGCCTTAAACCCCTGAAACACCACCCCGCACCCACCCCCCTACACTGCCCGAACACCACTGCACTACCCTAAACCCTAAAACACTACCCCAGCACGACCCCCTACACTACACAAGCACCACTGCACTATCCTAAACCCTAAAACACTACCCCCAGCATGACCCCCTACACTACACAAACACCACTGCACTACCCTAAACCCTAAAACACTACCCCAACACCACTGCACTAACCTAAATCCTAAAACACTACCCCCAGCACGACCCCCTACACTACCCAAACACCACTGCACTACCCTAAAACATGACCCCCTACACTACACAAGCACCACTGCACTACCCTAAACCCTAAAACACTGCCCCCAGCACGACCCCCTACACTACACAAACACCACTGCACTACCTTAAAACCTAAAACACTACCCCCAGCACGACCCCCTACACTACCCAAACACCACTGCACTAACCTAAATCCTAAAACACTACCCCCAGCACGACCCCCTACACTACCCAAACACCACTGCACTACCCTAAAACATGACCCCCTACACTACACAAACACCACTGCACTACCCTAAACCCTAAAACACTACCCCCAGCACGACCCCCTACACTACACAAGCACCACTGCACTACCCTAAACCCTAAAACACTACCCCCAGCACGACCCCCTACACTGCCCGAACACCACTGCACTGCCCTAAACCCTGAAACACCAGCCCCTGCACGACCCCCTACACTGCCCGAACACCACTGCACTGCCCTAAACCCTGAAACACATACCCTAGCACGACCCCCTACACTGCCCGAACACCACTGCACTGCCCTAAACCCTGAAACACCACCCCTTCACGACCCCCTACACTGCCCGAACACCACTGCACTGCCCTAAACCCTGAAACACCACCCCCAGCATGACCCCTACACTGCCCGAACACCACTGCACTGCCCTAAACCCTGAAACACTACCCCCAGCAAGACCTCCTACACTGCCCGAACACCACTGCACTGCCCTAAACCCTGAAACATCACCCCCAGCAAGACCCCCTACACTGCCCGAACACCACTGCCCTAAACCCTGAAACACCACCCCCAGCACGACCCCCTACACTGCCCGAACACCACTGCACTGCCCTAAACCCTGAAACACCACCCCCAGCACGACCCCCTACACTGCCCGAACACCACTGCACTGCCCTAAACCCTGAAACACCACCCCCTGCACGACCCCCTACACTGCCCGAACACTACTGCACTGCCCTAAACCCTGAAACACTACCCCCAGCAAGACCCCCTACACTGCCCAAACACCACTGCACTGCCCTAAACCCTGAAACACCACCCCCAGCAAGACCCCCTACACTGCCCGAACACCACTGCCCTAAACCCTGAAACACCACCCCCAGCAAGACCCCCTACACTGCCCGAACACCACTGCACTGCCCTAAACCCTGAAACACCAGCCCCAGCACGACCCCTACACTGCCCGAACACCACTGCACTGCCCTAAACCCTGAAACACCACCCCCTGCACGACCCCCTACACTGCCCGAACACCACTGCACTGCCCTAAACCCTGAAACACCACCCCCAGCACGACCCCCTACACTGCCCGAACACCACTGCACTGCCCTAAACCCTGAAACACCACCCCCAGCACGACCCCCTACACTGCCCGAACACCACTGCACTGCCCTAAACCCTGAAACACCACCCCCAGCACGACCCCCTACACTGCCCGAACACCACTGCACTGCCCTAAACCCTGAAACACCACCCCCTGCACGACCCCCTACACTGCCCGAACACTACTGCACTGCCCTAAACCCTGAAACACCATCCCCAGCACGACCCCCTACACTGCACGAACACCACTGCACTGCCCTAAACCCTGAAACACTACTCCCAGCAAGACCCCCTACACTGCCCGAACACCACTGCACTGCCCTAAACCCTGAAACACCACCCCCAGCAAGACCCCCTACACTGCCCGAACACCACTGCCCTAAACCCTGAAACACCACCCCCAGCAAGACCCCCTACACTGCCCGAACACCACTGCCCTAAACCCTGAAACACCACCCCCAGCAAGACCCCCTACACTGCCCGAACACCACTGCACTGCCCTAAACCCTGAAACACCAGCCCCAGCACGACCCCTACACTGCCCGAACACCACTGCACTGCCCTAAACCCTGAAACACCACCCCCTGCACGACCCCCTACACTGCCCAAACACCACTGCACTGCCCTAAACCCTGAAACACCACCCCCTGCACGATCCCCTACACTGCCCGAACACTACTGCACTGCCCTAAACCCTGAAACACCACCCCCAGCACGACCCCCTACACTGCACGAACACCACTGCCCTAAACCCTGAAACACCACCCCCAGCAAGACCCCCTACACTGCCTGTACACCACTGCACTGCCCTAAACCATGAAACACCAGCCCCAGCACGACCCCCTACACTGCCCGAACACCACTGCACTGCCCTAAACCCTGAAACACCACCCCCAGCACGACCCCCTACACTGCCCGAACACCACTGCACTGCCCTAAACCCTGAAACACCAGCCCTAGCACAACCCCGTACACTGCCCGAACACCACTGCACTGCCCTAAACCCTGAAACACCAGCCCCAGCACGACCGCCTACACTGCCCGAAAACACTGCACTGCCCTTTACCCTGAAACACCAGCCCCAGCACGACCCCCTACACTGCCCGAACACCACTGCACTACCCTAAATCCTCAAACACCAGCCCCAGCATGACCCCCTACACTGCCCGAACACCACTGCACTGCCCTAAACCCTGAAACACCAGCCCCAGCAAGACCCCCTACACTGCCCGAACACCACTGCACTGCCCTAAACCCTGAAACACCACCCCCAGCAAGACCCCCTACACTGCCCGAACACCACTGCACTAAAGCCTGAAACACCACCCCCAGCAAGACCACCTACACTGGCCGAACACCACTGCACTGCCCTAAACCCTGAAACACCACCCCCTGCACGACCCCCTACACTGCCCAAACACCACTGCACTGCCCTAAAACCTGAAACACCACCCCCTCCACGACCCCTACACTGCCCGAACACCACTGCACTGCCCTAAACCCTGAAACACCACCCTCATCACGACACCCTACACTGCCCGAACACCACTGCACTGCCCTAAACCCTGAAACACCACCCCAGCACGACCCCCTACACTGCCCGAACACCACTGCACTGCCCTAAACCCTGAAACACCACCCCCTGCACGACCTCCTACACTGCCGGAACACCACTGCACTGCCCAAAACCCTGAAACACCACCCCCAGCACGACCCCCTACACTGCCCGAACACCACTGCACTGCCCTAAACCCTGAAACATCAACCCCAGCAAGACCCCCTACACTGCCTGAACACCACTGCCCTAAACCCTGAAACACCACCCCCTACACTGCACGAACACCAGTGCACTGCCCTAAACCCTGAAACACCACCTCCAGCAAAACCCCCTACACTGCCTGAACACCATTGCTCTGCCCTAAATCCTGAAACACTAGCCCCAGCATGACCCCCTACACTGCCCAAACACCACTGCACTGCCCTAAACCCTGAAACACCACCCCAGCACGACCCCCTACACTGCCCGAAAACCACTGCACTGCCCTAAACCCTGAAACACCAGCCCCAGCAAGACCCCCTACACTGCCCGAACACCACTGCACTGCCCTAGACTCTGAAACACCAGCCCCAGCAAGACCCCCTACACTGCCCGAACACCACTGCACTGCCCTAAACCCTGAAACACCAGCCCCAGCATGACCCCCTACACTGCCCGAACACCACTGCACTGCCCTAAACCCTGAAACACCAGCCCCAGCAAGACCCCCTACACTGCCCGAACACCACTGCACTGCCCTAAACCCTGAAACACCAGCCCCAGCATGACCCCCTACACTGCCCGAACACCACTACACTTCCCTAAACCCTGAAACACCAGCCCCAGCACGACCACCTACACTGCCCGAACACCACTGCACTGCCCTAAACCCTGAAACACCAGCCTCAGCACGACCCCCTACTCTGCCCGAACACCACTGCACTGCCCTAAACCCTGAAACACCAGCCCCAGCACGATCCCCTACACTGCCCGAACACCACTGCACTGCCCTAAACCCTGAAACACCAGCCCCAGCAAGACCCCCTACACTCCCCGAACACCACTGCACTGCCCTAGACTCTGAAACACCAGCCCCAGCAAGACCCCCTACACTGCCCAAACACCACTGCACTGCCCTAAACCCTGAAACACCAGCCCCAGCATGACCCCCTACACTGCCCGAACACCACTGCACTGCCCTAAACCCTGAAACACCAGCCCCAGCAAGACCCTCTACACTGCCCGAACACCACTGCACTGCCCTAAACCCTGAAACACCAGCCCCAGCATGACCCCCTACACTGCCCGAACACCACTGCACTGCCCTAAACCCTGAAACACCAGCCCCAGCACGACCACCTACACTGCCCGAACACCACTGCACTGCCCTAAACCCTGAAACACCAGCCCCAGCACGACCCCCTACACTGCCCGAACACCACTGCACTGCCCTAAACCCTGAAACACCAGCCCCAGCACGACCCCCTACACTGCCCGAACACCACTGTACTGCCCTAAACCCTGAAACACCAGCCCCAGCACGACCCCCTACACTGCCCGAACACCACTGCACTGCCCTAAACCCTGAAACACCAGCCCCTGCAGCACCCCCTACACTGCCCGAACACCACTGCACTGCCCTAAACCCTGAAACACCACCCCCTGCACCGCCCCCTACACTGCCCGAACACCACTGCACTGCCCTAAACCCTGAAACACCACCCCCAGCACGACCCCCTTTACTGCTCGAACACCACTGCACTGCCTCAAACCCTGAAACACCACCCCCAGCACGACCCCCTACACTGCCCGAACACCACTGCCCTAAACCCTGAAACACCACCCCTGCACGACCCCCTACACTGCCCGAACACCACTGCACTGACCTAAACCCTGAAACACCACCCCCTACACTGCCCGAACACCACTGCACTGCCCTAAACCCTGAAACACCACCCCCAGCACGACCCCCTTCACTGCCCGAACACCACTGCACTGCCCTAAACCCTAAAACACCACCCCCAGCATTACCCCCTACACTGCCCAAACACCACTGTACTGCCCTAAACCCTAGAACACTTCCCCCAGCACGACCCCCTACACTACCCGAACACCACTGCACTACCCTAAACCCTAAAATACTACCCCCAGCACAACCCCCTACACTACCCGAACACGACTGCACTGCCCTAAACCCTCAAACACTCCCCCCAGCACGACCCCCTACACTACCCGAACACCACTGCACTGCCCTAAACCCTAAAACACTCCCCCAGCACGACCCCCTACACTACCCGAACACCACTGCACTGCCCTAAACCCTAAAACACTCCCCTCAGCACGACCCCCTACACTACCCAAACACCACTGCACTGCCCTAAACCCTAAACACTACCCCCCGCATGACCCCCTACAATAACCAAACACCAATGCACTACCCTAATCCCTAAAACACTACCCCCCGCATGACCCCCTACACTACCCTAAACCCTAAAACACTACCCCCGCACGACTCCCTACATTACCCAAAGACCACTGCACTACCCTAAACCCTAAAACATGACCTCCTACACGACACAAACACCACTGCACTACCCTAAACCCTAAAACACTACCCCCTACACTACACAAACACCACTGCACTAACCTAAACCCTAAAACACTACCCCCAGCAGTACCCCCTACACTACCCAAACACCACTGCACTACCCTAAATCACTACCCCCAGCAGTACCCCCTACACTACCCAAACACCACTGCACTACCCTAAACCCTAAAATACTACCCCCAGCACGACCCCCTACACTACCCAAACACCACTGCACTACCCTAAACCCTAAAACACTCCCCCAGCACGACTCCCTACACTACCCAAACACCACTGCACTACCCTAAACCCTAAATCTACCCCCAGCATGACCCCCTACACTACACAAACACCACTGCACTACCCTAAACCCTAAAACACTACCCCCAGCACAACCCTCTTCACTACCTAAACACAACTGCACAATTTGTTACAGGCGTTGCAACGCAGGCCTGTGGTGCTTACTGGAAGTACCTAGTGGGCTAGTTGGGCCCCAGGGACCCTCAGGATTCAAGGTGACCTAATCCCCCAACTTAAAACGCACCACGGGGCGCGTTTGCACAGTGGTGAAGGGAGGGGGTGGGGCCTCAGGTGACATGTGCGCAAACACGCCCTGTGGTGCGTTTTAAGTTGGGGAATTAATTCCCTTTGAATCCTGAGGGACCCTGGGGGCCAACTAGCCCACCAGGTACCTTCAGTAAGCACAACAGAGTTGCGTTGCAGAGAGGTGAAAAAGGTGCGTGGCCTCGGAACGCCTCTCTGCAACTCAGCTCTGTGGTCCTAACTGTAGGTACCTGGGGGCTAGTTGGGCCCCAGGGACCCTCAGAATTCAAGGGGACTTAATCCCGCAACTTAAAACGCGCCACGGGGTGCGTTTGCACACATGTCACCTCAGGCCCCCCTCCCTTCATCACTGTGCAAACGCGCCCTGTAGCGCGTTTTAAGAGGTAGTTTTAATCCCCCTGCCCTATTATGTACTAGGGACTTGCAGAGGAGGAGGTCATGCTAATCACAGGGGTACCCCAACGCATAGTGTTCCCTAGTGTATGTAGGTGTTTTCACTGTATTCTAAGTGTCTTTTAGCATAGCACTGGCTCTGGTTAGTCAGAGTCAGTTACCACCATTACCCGTCTGAAAAAGTTGTGGGCACAGGATGATTTTGCAACAAGGCCTCTTTCTGCTCCTCTCTTGGTTCTTTCTGCACATCTTTTGCTTCTTTCTGTGCGTTTTTTCTTCTTTCTTCACTTGTCCTACCTCTGTAGGCATAGTTAGAAACTAGCATTTAAAAAAACCTTTGAAATTCACTTAAAAAATCATAGGTTTCAGGCACGTTATAGTTAGAAATTAGCATTTAAAAAACCTTTGAAATTCACTGAAAAAACCATAGGTTTCAGACACGTTATAGTTAGAAATTAGCATTTAAAAAAACCTTTGAAATTCACTGAAAAAACCATAGGTTTTAGGGACAGTTATAGTTAGTTGGACATTTGACTCGTACAAAACCATAGAAATTCCCCCGTTATAGTTAGTTCAGCTAACTATAACTCGCGCCCCCGCAATGCACTGCTGATGACGTCACATATTACATCACTCATGACATGGTCAGTGACATCACTGATGACATCACTGATGACATCTCAAAAGTGAGCTGGTGTGTGTATAACTGTATAGGTGAGTAAATGGCAGTGTGATTAATTATTTGCATGACTGACTAGGTGTGTGAGTACCTCTATGGATGAGTGGCGGTGTGTGAGTGTCTATATAGGTATATGAGTGCATATGATAGTCCTGTACTGAGTGACCGTAAGTATGAGTGACTGTACGGGTGAGTGAGTGGATGTGTGTAGACCTAAGAATCAGTGAGTGCGTATGTAGTTATTGGTGTTGGAGTGTCTATGGTTTTGACAATGGCAGTCTGTAATTTAGAGTGGGTGTATCAAAAGTTATATTAGGGTTTGAGAAGATGCATCAAATTATCACATGGATGATGTCATCAGTGATTTCATCAGTGATGTCATTTGAGATGTCATCAGTGATGTCATGAGTGATGTCACTGACCATGTCATGAGGGATGTAATACGTGACGTCATCAGCAGTGCTTGCGGGCGCGCGAGTTATAGTTAGCTGAACTAACTATAATGGGGGAATTTCTATGGTTTTGTACGAGTGAAATGTCCAACTAACTATAACGCCCCTGAAACCTATGGTTTTTTCAGTGAATATATATATATATACATATTACTTTTACATTCAGTTATACATTTATTTAATATAATTTTTATATTATGTAATGTTTTAAAATGTTTTAATATTTTTCACGAAATATTTTCAATCTTAAAAATAGTACTGGAGCTAGAATATTCATTTTGATCTCCCTAATTATAGGTACTTACTTGATTATTTTTGTACCGGGGTTAGAATATTAATTCGGAACCCCTTCACCCCAGAAGCATGCGCTTTCACCAGTTTTAAAGGCATGGAGTTAGAACAATAAACCTGCCCCACCACTCCCTAATTATATGCACCTCCCCAATGTTTGTTGGATGTTAAAATAGCAAATTGCCGCCCCCCCATATGTATTCACTTTCACCAATGTTAGGGGGTATAGAGTTAGAATAGTGAACCTTACTCGCCAAAATATATTCACTTTTCCTAATGCAAATGGAAAGAGAGTTAGAATATTTTATCTGACTCTTCCCCACCCACTTATATGCACTTTCCCCAATATTAGTTTTACTGGAGTTAGAATATTTATTTCTGACCCCCACCCCAACTTATGCACTTTTGCCAGTGTTCATTGACCCTCAATTATATACACTTTCTCTGATGTTAATTATACTAGTATTGGAATAGTATTTCTGACCCCCCCTCACATATACATGTACTTTCCCAAATCTAGGTAGGACTGGAGTTAGAATAGTAACTCTGATATTCTCAAAATATAAATACTTTCCTAAATGTTAATGGGGCTGGAATTAAAATATTAATTCTAGCCCCCAATTATATGCAACTTCCCCAGTGTTCCTGGTACTGGGGTTAGAACAGTAAATCTGCTCCTCCCCCTATGCATGTGCACTTTCTGCAAAGTCTGTATGACTGGAGTTAGAAAAGCAAATCTGCCCTCAAATACAAGCACTTTCCTCAATGTTAGTTGGACTGGAGTTAGATAAGTAAATCTGACTGCCACCCCGGCCCCTATCTATATGCACTTTCTCCAATATATTTTTGGCTGGTGTTAGAATAGCAAATCTGCACCCCCAAATATATATGCACTTTCCCTCATGTCAGTGGGAATGGAGTTACCTTGGCAAAATCTGACACCTCACACCAGATGCATTTTCCCTAATGTTTTGAAGGACTGAATTTAGAATAGTAAATCTACCCTACCATCACACCAAGTTATATGCACTTTAGAAAATGCTTTTTGGACTGAATGAAGCCCTGAAAGCTCCACACCCATGTTGAAGCTGTGGGCAGCCACATAGAGCACCTGTAATGCTCCGTGGCTGAGGGCAGTTTCCGGCATGCCGACGGCACCAAGATGACGGATGAGTAACCCGTTGCTCTGTTCTCTGCATCATTCAGTGTTTCATCCCCAGGGTGAAGATTCCCCTGGAAACAGCAATGCGGTCAGTGTTCACCTGCAGTTTCCCCGCTACCTCCCCACTGGGCCATTGTAATCTGGAAAGTGCAAGACCTGGGCCGCTCCCCCGTCAGGAGAGGATTTGAGGTATTTTCCTTGCAGCGAGCACTGCGGATGCCGCGAGAAGCCACTGTCATAGCAGCTTCCGCAGAAGGTGATCGGGGACCCAAGAGACTGCTGCATGACACTCTGTCTGCCATCTGGTAACTTCTCCCCAGCCCCAGATAAGTACTTGTGCTGCGGAAGAAAGTGCTGGAACCTGGGGGTGTGCATGCCAGCTACTAACTGACTGGAATGCTATTGCACCCCAAACACCTGCATACATTAGAAGTACTTGCTGCCAGGTTTGCTGGATAGCGTGATATGAAGTAGCCACAGTGTGGCGGAAGGGAGGAAAAGAGATTTTGTTTGGGGGAAGAATGTAGTACAAGAAGGAGAAAGTCTCAAAGATAGAAACTAAGGTGGCTCAAGGAGGCTCCTATTCAGTGCTACCAAGCTTCAGGAATAAGTGTGGCATCACCAAGGAATTAGCTAGCTGTGACGGGGATAGGCAACTTACAAGAAGCCATATAAATAAGCATCCTCTCTACACCTCAGAGGTAGCAAAAGGCTCTCTTGGAGGGGGGGTGCCTTGCGGGCTGTTGTGGAAGAGGCCTGTGTAGTCATGGGTGCAGCTTGCAGCTCCCATGGAAATCTCCCAGCGCGGACATACATGAACGAGGAAGAGGCTGTCAAGGGACATGACAGCCAAGAATTGCGCAGCCATGAATCCTGTACGCAGCACAAAGCATTGCAGCCATACTTCATTTGTAAGGGGTGCGGGCCCTAAATTGTTTGACACATAATCAAAAAGTATTTCCCTTGATAGAGTATACAAGCAGGTGCTCTGCCCAGAAAAGGATGGAATAACCTTTGAATATCTGGGAGGTGAACTATTGGATAATAAGGGACCCAGACATTCATGGAACCTGAAAACAGTGTTGTGGTGTCCCCAGACACACTATGTTTGGACCCGACAAAGGCCAAGGAGCCTAGCATAACTCCAATGGGGATGCCTCAGGCACAGAAGCGATGGCGGGGCCAAGCCAATTATCCAACAGCCTCTCAGGAATCAAGCAAATGCAAGCATGCCCCTTGTTTTCCAGTACTAGTGCCCGGGACCAATTTAAGGAGCAATGACACTTGCTATCCAAGGACAGTTCAACCTCAGAATCCCTGGGGAATGCAGTCTTCTCAAGCTTGGTGACAATTGCCCATCCATCGCCCATAATATGGGGTGGCATACAGGCAAAAGATACGGCTACCACCAGGAAAATTAGGTCCAGCACTCGAGACCCGGCAGATTCGAGCAGAAGGACAAACCTTTGGGGTTGGTGAATCTCAAGCTGCTTCAACGAATTCGCTTCTTTATCAGATCCTAGAGGAATTAAAAACAAATGAAAATCTCCCAAGATGAGGCGTACAAGGGTACAGAGCAACAACTCAGTCTAATTCAAGCCAACATGCAGCAGCTTACCACCGAATCTCAGATGTAGAGCATCGAGTCTCTGATTCAGAAGATGCCAAGCCCCAGCAAGAAGCCCAGGTTGTCAAATTACAGACTGAACTGATAGAACTTCAGGTGAAGGTTGATGACACAGAAAACAGGTTGCAACACTCTAATCTAAGATGTACAGGAACACCTAAGGGGCAGGAGAATGGCCAGCCTTTTGTCACTTTAGTAATGGACCTTATCCTTAAACAGGGATATCCTGAGGTCGCTGAGCAAAAGATAGACTTAACAATTATGCGTTCCCACTCCATCCATGAGGTTCAGCCTCCTAATGCAAAATATCCCCGGACGATAGTGATGAATTTAGGAGACTTCAGGTTCAAGAAATGCATTCTGGCAAATGCCATCGGAGATAAAACATATGAGACTTCTGGGAACTTTTCTTTCAAGATTTTTACCGACATGTCCCTATTTTCAGCACCACAGCACAAAGAATTCAAAGGCGAGAGTAACTGTTTTCAGAATCTTAGCACCCAGTCTGGCATCATTCAGCAGTCAAAGCTAAACGTTCTATATAAGGGTTGGGCACGTCTTTCAATCTGTTGACCAAGCGAAAGATTTTCGATATTCTATACAACAGCAGGGGAGATGGATGGGGGAGCTAGATCTGCTAAGTGAGCTTGTAAAACAAGAAATTGTTGGTTTTGTGTGAACGAGCTTTGCCCCTTCTTTTTAGGGTTGAGCCTGCGAGTGCATGCTCTTGCGCATCCCTTTCTCTTGCGAGACTCTGTTGTTTACAAAAAAGGGCTTGGAGCCCGCTCCCTGCTTACCATTTGTTGGCATAAGTGCCTTTCTCCTTTGCAGCCTACTAATTGGATGGCGCACTGCAAACGTCACATCCGTTCCTTACAGTGGAGAAGGGACCAAGCACAGATTGATTCAAATTAATCTGTGCCATCAGCTGCTCCCGACGTGATTCAAGTACTATTTCCCCATACCATTGTTTTTCTGGTTTCCTTTCTTGATTATTGCCCTCCTCCCTCACCCACCCTGCCATCCTCCCATCTCAGGCATTGTGGGAAGTGCGGGCTCCCTTTCGCCAAGCTGCTGGTTTCTTTTTGCTAAAGCACTCCATGAGTGCATGTGATTTCCAGTTGTTGTTTCTCTTGTGTGCTTCCCTCTAGTCCCTCCCCACCGCCCACTCCATGTTGTTCTCTCTCATCCAGGAGCTCTGTACTGCTCTTTCACCAGTCTGCCTCTCCACCCCTCTCCCCCCAACGTTGGTGTATCTCGCTATAGTGCTTCACCCCTTCCAGTATTGATCTCCATCGCGTGCTACTCCCACACCCCACCCACTACCCCGTTGCTTCCCAAACCCACAGTGCTACTTTTAAAAATATATGCTTAAAAAAGCTCTTCCACACTACAATTTGTTTTAATTTAGTGGACCTTTTCGGATCAGTAAATAATAATAATAACAAAAAAGGCTCGAGTCATTTGGAACATCTCGCACACGTTCAGCTCCTGCACTTCAAGAGGCACGACTGCCTTGAATTCATGAAAGGCAGTCGGGATTTCTCAAGCAGCCATGGAGTTCACTTCCCCAGTGAGCTACCATAAAATGGTTACCCCCACCTTCCTAGCAAACACTTGTTATACTTTCTGAACTCAGCAAGATTATCACTACGTTTGCATTAAAACAATGTAAATTAATAATGAACGAAAGGAAAAGTAAACACCAAAGTACATGTTAAATAATGTTGCCTTTACCAATGCTTATTCTTCCTTTGACACTGGGTACCTTTGCTGATTCGGAGCAGCGCTTGTTCGCCCAGACTGTGCTTATGCTTGCCCCAACTTACCTTTTGAGTAGTGAGTTGTGATGTTGTTTCCATACTGACCATGTTTTTTTTTTTTGCTTAATCGCAGGAGAAATATACTTGCTACTGTCTCTAGTTCCCTTTCAGAGTTAGAAAGCCGATTTCAAGGAACATTTCTAACTATAATTTGAGCAGTTCATACCTTCATCTTTCCATATTTGAACCTATGACCATTCTATATTGTCTGGCCATTGCATCTCAAACAAATGACTGCAGAGTGTTACTCTGGTGTGAAGGTTTCAGAAAGTTTTCAGTATTTGTGTAACCTTTCTCGTTTTGTATGGTGGGGAAGGGAAGGTGAAGTTGGGTGTATAGTGTGATAATGTGTGTGATCGTTTGTGCGAAGAGGGACCATAGTGCCAGGTGACTGCCTTGTGTGGGACTGGAGAATTGCAGCCTTTTTTGTGCTATTTATGGCCTGGATTGACCTACAGTGAATGATCCATGCACATATTTGACTGCTCAGGCATTTGGAGTTAGTCAGAAGTGCTGGAGCCGTGTCCCAGTAGGTGTCCGGTGATCAAAGCATGTTGCTGTCTTTGTACAGTTGGGTGTCAAGGTCTAGCAGCTAAGGTGTACTTCTGGAGGTGAGCAGGTTTGCAACTCTGGTACAGTAGGACACTGGTCAAAATAAGAATAGGTGCTTTGTGTACACACTAGAAAAACAGGGCATTTAATACTGGACAAATCACAACCTAAAAGGTCTTAGTGGTGCAATCTGGGAGCAAGATCTAAGGCCGCCAATCCTCAATACACTTATACTGCTTTACACAGTAAGGCACTATCAGGGTCACTGGAAATATGCAATTGCGTGGCTGCATAGTTTTTTCACATAGTTATGGATTTGCTGCATTTGCCACTTAATCCATCTCTGCTGCATAATCTCCAGATCTTAACAAAAAAATTGTTTCTAGTTCAAACGGTTCAAAAGTTACTAGCAACGTAGCGACACGAGTTGCTGTGCAGTGGAACACCCTTTGCAAAGGTTGACTTGTCACCTTTCTGTTGCTTTTTGTATATTTGGGTGTTAAACTGGTACTAATGAGGCACAGAATATTGCCAGACAGTGTCAACAAGTGTAAAAATGACAGAATAATGAAGTAATACTATTACAAAGTGTGCCCTATTACACCACAAATTTCCCTTTCCTTGATGCATAATGTAGTCAACCCTGCCGCATAATGTGACCCTCCTCCTCTACAACATAATTCCAGTGGCCCTGGGCACAATGCTGCAAATTAGTCGGAGTTCTTAGCCAGTTCGAGTGCACAGGCTCTGCTCAGGTTTCTGTAAAAGTGCTTTGGAACTTCTGCTTCTGCTATTATATTACAGCGATGTAATGGTCAGCGCTCTTGTGTTTCTGACTCCACGCCGGAAACACACACACACACACGTCATCCGCAGGCCAGGCGTGGCCTGCGGGGTTAATAAATGGGGAGAGCCCGCTCGGGGGCTACTTCCGGCACTGACACTGAGTCTACTGTGTGTTCCTTCAGTGCCCACGCCTGCGCCACACCACAGGCTCAACCACCGCTTGCCCGCAGTTAAATCAGCACCACCCTGGTGACGAGGGTGGGGGCCGCAATCCTCGCCCTCCGTACTGCTCTGCCCGACGTGGCCGCACTGTGTCCCGCGACTCCGCACAGCTCAAGGAGCCGCGCTCGTGCCCACCATCGGCCCGCGATTGAGTGCGCGCTGCCGCACTGCGTCCCGCGACTCCGAACAGCACAAGGAGCCGCACTCGTGCCCCACATCAACCCACGAGTAAGTGCGGCCCACGCCGCTGCCGCCTACCTGCCGTCAGCCCTGGTCCTGCGCTACCTCGCCCTACCACCGGCCCTGACGTTCGCACAGGCAGCTGATTTCTCACCAATCACCGTAGCTTGCTAGTGCTACGCGGGCACGACACGTGCTGCATCTCACCGCGAGGGTGGGGCGAAGACCTGTGCTCCACACTGTTGTCTCCTCCATTTAAGGACACCGGCTACTACCTGAATTCTGCACACCAGGCACTCACCAGCAACAGTCTCTGGCCACCCACACTCCTCTGCCCCTGCCGGCTACTACTCCAGCATTGGATACCGTGCCATACCTGCCCAGGAGCACCATGGGAGATGATGCCCCAGCCCACACCCCGGTCCATGTCCCGTTCCAACATGCAGCCTCAGGGGTGCTGCCGCCGTTCAGTGAGTTGGAGGACCCTGCCACGGCGTCCCCCAGATGGAAAATATGGATCGAACGCCTCAATAACTACTTCGTTGCCACCAGAGAAACCGACAAGGCAGTGAAACGGTCACTTCTCCTCCATTACGCAGGTGATGAGATTTTCAAACTCTTCAAACACCTACCAAACACAGGGGTAGCAACAGACTATGGCGCAGCAGTCGCCGCTTTGGACGCTCATTTCGACCCCCAACTCAACCCGGATTTTGAATGTTTCAATCTTCGCCAAGCCCGCCAAAGAGAAGGGGAGTCAATGGACGCCTTCTATGCACGTTTGCGCGAGCTCGCAAGCACGTGTACGGAAGACGATCAACCAAAAGAAATTAGAGTGCAGCTTATTCAAGGGTGTAGGGACAAGGCACTACGCAGACTCATCCTACGCCAACCAAAAATCGCGCTGGAAGACATCCTCATACTAGCGAGGTCCCACGACCTGTCAGCAGCCAGGGCCAACGAAATGGACCAAGCCCTCACCAAGCCCCCAGGACGGACAGACACTATCAAGACAGAGCGGGCGGATGCCCTCAGAACAAGACCGCGCACCGACACAACCCGAAGAGCAAAACCTGACACACCCAGATCGCGGTGCGGCTACTGCGGTTATGAACCACATGCTGCCAAAGATTGCCCCGCACAAGGCAAAATTTGCACCAACTGAGGGATCCCAAACCACTATGCCACCGTGTGTCGACGACGGAATCGAGGCCGCGACACTAGAAGCCAAAAACCACCATCACAGGCAATACGACAACTATCCCTAGCAACGGCCATGCCACCAGAAGAGACACCACGAACCGGCCCCAAGTACCAAGGAACAGTCGACTCGTCTCCAGAGGAGGACGCAGGGGAAATATACCTCGTATCCTTTGCGGAAGAACTCAAACGATGCAGAAGACCACAACCCACCTGCGCCGTCCAGATCGCAGGCAGAGAAGTTAAAGCTGTCATCGACACGGGAGCGTCAGTAAACGTAATGGGCCTCCAACAATATCGACGTCTGCGACCCTGCCCACCAGTCACCCCATCACGGACCAGGATATACGCATACGGAGCTGATACCCCCTTGCCACTGAAGGGAAAGATATCGGTCCCCATCAAAGCCAATGACCAGGAAGTCACTGCGACCATCCACGTAATTGACAGGGAGGCGGACACGCTGCTGAGGAGCCACACAGCGGAAGATCTGGGTCTAGTCTCAGTCGCCAGGCGTGTCCAGACCCACCAAGTAGAAGAGCTGCTCGACCAATTTCCCGAACTTTTCCAGGGTCTCGGTTGCATCAAGTGTGACCCCATCAGGCTCCACATCGACAAGACAGTCACTCCAGTTGCCCTACGCCACAGAAGGGTGCCATTCCACCTGAGACCGCTGGTGGAGAAGGAACTGGAGACACTGGAAAAGCAAGGCGTGATCGAAAAAGTTTCTGGACGAACACCCTGGGTGTCCCCGATGGTCATCGCAGAGAAACCGAAGCAGCCTGGGGCAATACGCCTCTGCATCGACATGAGACTGCCAAACAAAGCCATCAAAAGTGAGCGTCACATCACGCCAATGATGGACAACATCATTGCAGACGTCAACGGATCGAAGTGGTTCTCTAAAATCGACTTAAACGCAGGATATCACCAACTACCGTTGTCCAAAGAAAGCCGCTACGTCACTACATTCAGCACCCACCTGGGGCTAAGAAGGTACAAACGTTTGAACTTCGGAATATCCTCGGGAGCAGAGGTATTCCAGAACACAATAAGAGAGCTGTTGTCAGGCCTACCGGGAGTATTAAACGTCAGCGACGACATACTAATCCACTCAGCAACCGCAGCTGACCACCACAAACACCTCCGAAGCACACTGAAATGCCTGAGTGAGCATGGAGCAACGCTCCACAAAGACAAGTGCCAGTTCTTCCAGCCATCCCTCGAATTCTTTGGGTACGTGTTTAATCAAGACGGCATCCAAGTCGATCCCAGAAAGTCGCATGCCATCAAGAACGCTCCCGCCCCAACGACACCCACAGAAGTAAGGAGCTTCCTGGGGATGGCGACATACTGAGGGAGATTTATCCCAGGACTGGCAACCCGTGCTGAACCACTCAGAACCCTAACCAGAACAGACGCCAAGTGGCAATGGGGGGAGAGAGAAGAAGAAGCATTCCAAGGGATAAAGGACGCGCTCCTATAAAAAGCCACGCTCGCATACTTTGACCCGACCAAGCGAACCGAGTTGTTTGTCGACGCCAGCCCGGTAGGGCTAGGAGCAGTACTGGCTCAAGAACAGGAACCAGGCAGATGGGCCGCACTGTCGTTCGCCAGCAGATCACTCACCCCCACAGAAACAAGATACGCCCAAATCGAGCGGGAGGCGCTTGCCATAAAGTGGGCCTGTAACCATTTTCATCTGTACCTAACAGGACAACCCTTCACTGTGGTCACTGACCATCAGCCCCTCGTGCCTCTCTTCAAGGGTACTGCTCCTCATCCGCCTCCCCGGATCGAGCGATGGGCCATGCAGCTACAGTCATACGAGATGGAGCTGGTGTACAGGCCCGGTGCAAAGAATCCCGCGGATTTCCTGTCCCGGCACCCGGTACCACAGGAGGCACAGGAAGACGTCGAACAGTATGTCCACATGGTATCCGCAGCAGCGTGCCCTCAGGCCATGACCCTCGAGGACATCAAAGAAGCTGCCACCGCCGATACAGTATACACCAGAACCCTCCAAGCGGTCCAAGAAGGATCATGGGCAGGCTACTTGCGACACGCAAACGCCTGGAGTCCAGACGACAAGGACGGCCTGACGAAAATATGGCGCATAAGGAACGAACTCAGCACCACAAGCGACGGATTACTGTTAAGGGGATCACGATTGGTCATACCTCAAGCGCTGAAACACCGTGCCACCCAACTAACTCACGGAGGCCATCAAGGGGTGACGAAAATGAAGGCACGAATGAGGGAAAAAGTTTGGTTCCCGGAACTGGAACGAATGGTTGAAGATCTCGTCCGTCGTTGCTCGTCCTGTCAACTGACCAGTACCCTGGAGAGACCAACCCCAGTAATCACCGAAGAGGCATGCACGACCCTGTGGTCCAAGGTGAGCATTGACTTCGGGAGTTTCCCCAGAGGGAAGCATACCTTAGTGATCGTCGATGCTTTCTCGAAGTACCCAGTAGTGGAACCAGTGACATCAACCACCTTCACACATGTGAGCCCCGTCCTGGAGAAAGTATTCACCATGTTCGGTTTCCCCCACGAAATTCGAAGTGACAATGGACCACCATTTCAAGGCTCGGAGTTCGCTGTCTTTCTGAAGCAGGGAGGGATACATCAACGGCGTGTCACACCCCAATGGCCACAGGCAAATGGTGACGTCGAGAGATTTATGCGCACTTTGAACAAGATGTTCCGTATCGCTGTCCTGGAGCAGGTCGACCCAGAGAAGCGGCTCCACGAGTTCCTAAGAGAATACAGGAGTACCCCACACTGCACCACGCAGCGAAGCCCCTGGTCACTAATGTTACAAGGCACGAGGAGAGACCTCATCCCCACTTGCCCAGGGTGGACACCCTCCCCGCTGGAGGCGCAATAAGTGCAAGACCGGCGAGAACGACGGAACATACAAGTCAGTACCCGACGCCGTGCAGCACCATGGACTCTCCGGCCGGGAACAACTGTTATCCTCAGAGATCGCCGACCAGGGGGAAAATTCAGGACGACCTATGAGCCCGGCACATGGACAGCAGTTGCCAGCAACGGGACCATGGTAACGGCCAGGAAGGGAGGTGAAGAAGTCTCTAGAAATGTCTCCTGGTTCAAAGAAGTTCCCACCGACATCTCGAGCGAGTCAGCTGGTGGCCAACCAGACATCCCAACAACCCCAGCCCAAGAGGCCGCAGACAGAGAACCAGCGGGTGGAGGCAGCCCAGCGGAGCCGGACACCAACACCTTGTCGCTCCCTCACCTGTCTCCAGCCAAGGTGCTACCCGAGGACACACGCCAAGGAGGCCTTTTCCAGAGGTACAGTCTGCGACCCAATCCTCACCCGAGCCAATGGCTCCGAGACTTTGCATGCTGATGTTACAGAGGCTGGTGCCATAAGACTGCACGCAAGTATCCCGAACTATACTCATTTATTCTCAGTAATGTTTTAAATTTATTGTTCAAGAAGACCGAGTTGGGAAGGGATGTAATGGTCAGCGCCCTTGTGTTTCTGGCTCCGCGCCGGAAACACACACACACACATGTCATCCACAGGCCAGGCATGGCCTGCGGGGTTAATAAATGGGGAGAGCCCGCTCGGGGGCTACTTCCGGCACTGACACCGAGTCTACTGTGTGTTCGTTCAGGGCCCACGCCTGCGCCACACCACAGGCCCAACCACCGCATGCCCGCAGTTAAATCAGCACCACAAGCAACACTTCATTTACCCTGTGAACAGAGACAGTAAACCAAAGCAGAAATACATGCCATGCATTGTGCTATAAACTATGTGCTTTACCTTAGTTGTCATGGTCAACTCGCCAATGCATTTATCTAGTGCAGTCCACAGATTTATCACAATGGGTTAACTTATCGGCAGGGCCACCGGAAAAATACTGCTCTTCTCAGTTATGCTACTAATCTCTTTAAGAGCTTTAGATCTCACCAGACATTGAGTTTATCAAGGGTGATGATGGCTTTAGTCCCTTTTCTACCTCCTTGCATTAGCCTTCACTGCTCGCTATCACCAGCCTTGAAGAGTCAGGTGTGCAAAGGGAGTACATTGGTTATTCAATTAGAATGAAGTAGTATTGGTACACGCATGGTAAATAACGTTTCTCACCAAGGATGCTGCTGCCCACTAGCCGGCTACTGCCCCAGGACTCAGAGAAAATCAATTTCAATTTCATGCTGACTTTATTTTCACATCTGTAAACATTGGAAGTGCTTAGAAGCAGGCTTAATTAAGTTTCTGAGTACTATTCAGACACCTTAATAGGAGACCCAATAAAGTAGGCACTTCACAGGTATGCTGACCCCTCATTTCGACTGTCACCACTAGATGTAGTCCACTGGGTAGGTTTTATCCATGGTACTAGGGGACTTGATATATAATCCTAGCTTTATCACTTTACCAAAATATGCTGGTAGTAAACACAATATTAAAAACATGGGCAAACCCCTCTACACCGTGGATTTACATTGGTATGGCAGTCACTCAACCTTCGCATCAGAACCACCCCCATCCGAGTTGTAGAGTTTTTGTTTTTTTACAATCAGTTGAACTTGTTAATCTGCTTAAAAATGCCATAGCAGCTAACAACTCCAGCGCCTTGAGACCCTCACGGGTGATTTGTCGCGCTTAATAAATCCTGATTTATTGATAGGGCTTTCCCATTACTTAGTGGAATGTCTATTAATTCAGTTCCACTAACGTAAAGTCTTCATGGCAGACCCCTGCTGATTTAGAACCTCTCTCTGCTTGTTCAAGGTGCTTTACTGTAGATGTTAGCATTTCTTTCTGTTAATATCTTTAAAGAGAAATATCTTCTTAAACCTTTGTTGGGAAGGACTCTTCAGTGCTGCAGCTCCTTAAATCAAATACTCCTTTAAATAAACACTGGCCCCTCACTACTACTTTTAAACTGCTCCTGATTACAATATGTAAGGCTGCATGTTGAGCTTCTGCAAAGGCTCTTTAAAGCTTCCTATCCCTCAAGTATTTTCTGAAATCTACTTGATTGTCAGGGATCTGGGCAATAAACAGAAGCAGAGTGTTTCTGTTTAACAAGGCAGCACACCAAAATGTCTGGCAGGCCATCAGCTGGTGGGTGGTCATTGCCTCTCTGAACACTTACTTTACTTTGAGGCTAATAAGGTTTCTTTGGGAAGAGCAACCAGTCCCTCTCTCTCTCTCTCTTGTACTCTCTCTCACCCCTCTTTCTCGCTCCCTTAAACACTCTCATGTGGTTGAATTCAGGTCTTTGAGCACAGTTTCATTCCCGTGCCTTTTCAAGGTTTCCATCCCTCAATTCCATGCTCTCCTCCTCTTTGTTGTGTGACTTCTGCGTACACAGGTGCTCACTCTTAATGCATCTGTCACCTGGTCTCCCTTTCCTTCTCACACACTCTTTCTGGTTCTCTGTCTGGAGTTCATTGACCACTGCGTGCAAAAACTACCCATCCCTCTCTGTCTTTCTGTCTATCTATTCTGTGGAGCTCTCACCATGCCAAACAATTCCACAAATCCACTCCACACCACACAATTCCACCCCACACATTTCCACAACTAATAATTCCAATCCTACCCACATAATTGCACTCCACTCCAAACCAAAACACATGGTTAAAAGACATTCTCATTTACAGCACCAATAGCTCTAACTCTTGTTCTATATTGGAAAAATGTAGGGTTGTGGTGAAGAATGCTTCTGATCAGTGACTATATATTTCATTCATTGCCACAGTGCCATAACATGGGGAGGGGAGGGAGGAGAGGGGAAGGGTGTTGGGGGTCACTCAGAGAGAGGAAGGAAGGGGAACTTTCCCATGAGCCCCAGGTTGGGAAGGGGCCTGGTACAAGGAAGTTCAAAGGAGGTCACTGGAGGGAAGGAGTAGGGTGGGGGGGTTGCAAAAAAAAACAACCAGGATCACAATCACATTAGAAATATAACTCATAGTTTGTTGAATATGCATCATAGTGATATGGAGCATTTTAGTTAGGCTGAAACTGCCGTAATGGCGGATGTAGACAGGAAGGCAGCGGAAGGGGAAACTTAAAATGGAAATTATTGGAGTAGCAGCATGCAATACTAATGGTATCAATAACCAGCACAAATTTAGATCTATTCTATCATGGCTTAAATAATCACATTTCCAGATAATTTTGCTACAAGAGATGAATCTGAAAGCATCAGTTAAACTGCCAAACATGCCCACATTTGTATCTCAGTCATTTTTCGCATCAGCAAATGCGGCAGTTAGAAGAGTTGGTATTCTACTAACTAAAATGTTTGTCAGCAAAGTGTTTCAGGTGGTACAGGACCCAAATGCTAGGCGGATTTTGGTAAGCTTAAAAGCCCACAATCAAACCATGCATCTGGTCAGCTTCTATTGGCCTATCAGAGATGAGCTGACTTCACTAGAAGAGGTCTACAATATCTTAGCCCCACTTTTGGTGCTAGTACTAATTGGGGGGGATTTTAACCTCATCCAGGAGGCAAGGTGTGATTATTCTCGTCAAAATAAACACCAAAACAAGCCAAAGTCAGCAAGGGTCCTGGCCAATCTGGGACAGGATCTCGCTTTGATTGATCCTTGGAGAGTCGATAATCCAATGGGGCGGGAGTTTACTTACTTATCAAAGCGCTTTAATCTCCCTTCGACTATTTTTTATATATCACCTAGTTGATGAAGATATGGTTTAGGAATACTCTTGAACGCGTTCTCAGATCATTCAGTTCCATATGTAGATTTTAGAATGAGCGACCCTCCGAAGGAATGGCCACGATGGTCTTTAGATAAATCTCTACTAACACAAGAAGCCTGGGTCTCTATAACACGTGTTGTATTAACTGATTTTATCCAGATAAATCCTTTATACGGGGAGAAGTTATTTCCTGCGCAGCCCAAATAAACAGAGCTAGGCATGAGGAAACTGTCATCCTGCAACAAGAATTGGAGCAGGCTAGAAGGGCAGACCTGAGTTTGCATACTACTGCGTCTAATACTGAACCGGTGGTGACAAGCCAGAATCTTAAAGATTATTTTATCTCGAGAGATGTGATTAATCAGAGGTCATGCTTTCAAAATTCTATGAGGAGAGCGAGCATGCTGGACGTTTATTAGCTGGGTTGATTAAAATTGTAAATGCAAAGCAAAACTTTATTGTGTTGGATATAGACCAGATAGGCAAAGTGTTTTTAGACTATTACATGGAAATTTTTACCTCCAGCGGCAAAATTTCACCTAGTGTGATTGAAGCCTTTTAACAAGAAAAAAATATGGTTCCCCTTTTCCTCTTTATTTTATGAATATATGTGTTTCAAATGCTATAGGCACTTGGAGGCCGATTCCGATCTCGGTCGGAGGCGCACCCAATACCATTCGGTCGGGAAAAAAGCCATGCGAATGCCTGTTTCCCGACCGATCCGTACATCATACCGAACGAGTAAGTACGATGCGCACAACAGCACAGAATCCGGCCGAGTCGTACTCACCCAATCCAGGTCCTGTTCTCCGACCGAGGCGAATCCGGAAACGCAGAATCGAGTCGCACGGAAGGGAAAATGCAGCCCCGTCTGGCCGAACAAGTACGATGCGCTGTCCGTACGCGCCGAACATGTCGCTACGTCCGGCACGTCAAAGCTTCCGGGAGAGGCGCACATAAGCTCCGATTCGCGCCACAACACGATCCACGGCTACGAGGCGAACACGCCAGCGACGAGGACGACGCGAAGCAACAAGAAAGACGAACGGCACGAACCAACCATGAATCCCTTTGTCCCGATCCTACCAATATTCTACATTTACTACCGGAACAGGCACGGACGCGTACGGCGCAGAAGGTAAGTCAGACACCAACCACAAAACACATACAACACGTACACGACACATCACACACACACAGAGGGATGCAGAATTTACTTACACCAGCAACAGCAGCACCATAGGGGCGGGATGCCCATCACCAATGCCACATATGCACACAGGGGCCTGGATGCGCACCACCACTACCACCCCTACCCAGGGGGGCCGGATGCCAACCACTACTACCACCCTTACCCAGGGGGGCTGGATGTCCACCACTACTACCACCCTTAGCCAGGGGGTGCCAGATGCCTACCACTACTACCACCCTTACCCAGGGGGGCTGGATGCCTACCACTACTACCACCCTTAGCCAGGGGTGCCAGATGCCCACCACCACTACCACCCTTACCCAGGGGGCTGGATGCCTACCACAACTACCACCCTTACCCAGGGGGCTGGATGCCTACCACCACTACCACCCTTAGCCATGGGGGTGCCAGATGCCCACCACTACTACCACCCTTACCCAGGGGGGCTGGATGCCTACCACTACTACCACCCTTAGCCAGGGGGTGCCAGATGCCTACCACTACAACCACCCTTACCCAGGGGGCTGGATGCCTACCACTACTACCACCCTTAGCCAGGGGGTGCCAGATGCCCACCACTACTACCACCCTTACCCAGGGGGCTGGATGCCTACCACAACTACCACCCTTACCCAGGGGGTGCCAGATGCCTACCACTACTACCACCCTTACCCAGGGGGCTGGATGCCTACCACTACTACCACCCTTAGCCAGGGGGTGCCAGATGCCCACCACCACTACCACCCTTACCCAGGGGGCTGGATGCCTACCACAACTACCAACCTTACCCAGGGGGGCTGGATGCCTACCACTACTACCACCCTTACCCAGGGGGCTGGATGCCTACCACTACTACCACCCTTACCCAGGGGGTGCCAGATGCCTACCACTACTACCACCCTTAGCCAGGGGGTGCCAGATGCCCACCACTACTACCACCCTTACCCAGGGGGCTGGATGCCTACCACAACTACCACCCTTACCCAGGGGGGCTGGATGCCTACCACTACTACCACCCTTACCCAGGGGGCTGGATGCCTACCACTACTACCACCCTTACCCAGGGGGCTGGATGCCTACCACTACTACCACCCTTAGCCATGGGGGTGCCAGATGCCCACCACCACTACCACCCTTACCCAGGGGGCTGGATGCCTACCACTACTACCACCCTTACCCAGGGGGCTGGATGCCTACCACTACTACTACCATTACCCAGGGGGGGCTGGATGCCTACCACTACTACCACCCTTAGCCATGGGGGTGCCAGATGCCCACCACCACTACCACCCTTACCCAGGGGGGGCTGGATGCCTACCACTACTATCACCCTAAGCCAGGGGGGCAGGATGCCTACCACTACTACCACCCTTAGCCATGGGGGTGCCAGATGCCCACCACTACTACCACCCTTACCCAGGGGGCTGGATGCCTACCACTACTACCACCCTTAGCCATGGGGGTGCCAGATGCCCACCACTACTACCACCCTTATCCAGGGGGGGGCTGGATGCCTACCACTACTCCCACCCTTAGCCATGAGGGTGCCAGATGCCCACCACTACTACCACCCTTACCCAGGGGGGTGCCAGATGCCTACCACTACTACTACTCTTACCCAGGGGGGGCTGGATGCCTACCACTACTACCACCCTTAGCCAGGGTGATGCCAGATGCCCACCACCACTACCACCCTTACCCAGGGGGGCTGGATGCCTACCCCAACTACCACCCTTACCCAGGGGGGGCTGGATGCCTACCACTACTACCACCCTTACCCAGGGGGGGCTGGATGCCTGTCACTACTACCACCTCTACCCATGGGGGGCTGGATGCCTACCACCAACACCACCCCCACTCATAGGATGGACAATGCATGACACAACCAGCACACCACAACCTAGGGAATGCAAGAAAAAGACATCCCCCAACACCATGACAAGCGTGTGTAGACTGTGTCAAATGCCTACAACACTGAACATGACTTTGAACATACAATGTGACCCCCTATCACATGTGCCACACATATATGTGTGTGGCCCCCACAATGCAAGCAGGCCATGACCATTGTGGCAATGGGGTCCAAACCCCCATCATCACAGTGACCAAAAGGTAAGTGTGGGGTCCATAGCTGAAGCACATTTTGAACATTGTGGCAATGGGGTCCAAACCCCCATCATCACAGTGACCAAAATGTAAGTGTGGGGTCCATAGCTGAAGCACATTTTGAACATTGTGGCAATGGGGTCCAAACCCCCATCATCACAGTGACCAAAAGGTAAGTGTGGGGTCCATAGCTGAATCACATTTTGAACATTGTGGCAATGGGGTCCAAACCCCCATCATCACAGTGACCACAAGGTAAGTGTGGGGTCCATATCTGAAGCACATTTTGAACATTGTGGCAATGGGGTCCAAACCCCCATCATCACAGTGACCAAAAGGTAAGTGTGGGGTCCATAGCTGAAGCACATTTTGAACATTGTGGCAATGGGATCCAAATCCCCATCATCACAGTGACCAAAATGTAAGTGTTGACAAAGAAAAAGCTGCAACTGCCAAACTGCATGGATGATTCCTGGTCACAGAACATAAAACACATCAGTGGCAAAGTAGTGCATGTGTCCCATTGCAACATAGATTGGGGGAGGCAAATACTGCAGTGCAAATAAGACATACCTTTGGCCATGTGCAGACAAACAACACCCATGGGGGCTGACACAGTCAACATTCATCAATGACACAATGACAGAAGTGACCATCAGAATGCAGACCCACATATTTGCACCAATGGGCACACAAATGCAGATACCCTGTGGAGACTGTAGATGTGAGGTGAACAGATACCATACCATGGCAGCAATGGGACACACAAACCATGATCATTGTGCTGACTGATGACCTAGGAGTCCCAGGGACAGCAGGGGAAACCCACAAAACTACATACAGCCAATGGCACACCTAAGATATGCCAATGCAGTGGTGCAGATGCACAAACACAAACAGGCAGACCCACACTGCACATCAAACACAACAGGTGAGGGGGGTGCCAGTGTCCCCAGGCAACCACACAACACATGAGGAGGCCTGAATACCAATCATACAGATGTGCATACAGTGCCACACAAAGGTAACTCATGGATCCAAATCCCCTATGTGGGCAATCAGGCATTGTCAGATGAGAGGGAGCACAAATCACACATGTCACACAGGCACGTAGGAACAGCAACTGACACAGCAAGACACAGACACACCACAGCACTACCCCCAGGGCCCCCACAATGTGGTGACCCTGGGCTGCATTACAATCCCACTGTGATGACAAAGCTAAATGTCGTTCACACTGTGAACCACAGTCATGTGTCCTGAGCAACAAACTACCATCACACCTACACAAGCACAAATCAATCAGCACGGCCAGTAAGCCAAGGCCAACATGGAGGCAGGGGTCTAGCCGGGCAACAACTCTCATCTGCACACACTCAACACCACACACCTCGACCTCCAACAATGTGCAGCAGTGAAGCACACATGCACTGGTGACATTGCACATGCACCCATGACAATTCCAGGGTGGTGGGTGGGAACCAAGGTGCAGAAACACATCACACATGGCCACTCAACAAGACTCCTGAATGTCTGACACACTGCACACTACGCTGTACATGGACATGACGGCAATACCACACCAACCAATGGGATCCCAGCCACAGTCACACACCAATGAAGAAGCCAAGGTCACCCACAAAGAACACACATAGACAACAACCAACATTGCAGCCCGGACCCTGAGGAGTGCCAGCAGTCACACACACAACGTGTCACAATCACTGAAAGATAACACAAACTGGAAATCACATGACAGGTGCAAACAACAAGTGCCAAGGGGAAACCTGACTGTGACCCATCTGCGTCTGCACACAAACCCAGCCCTGACAGCAAACACACCTATGGGTGACACC
Organism: Calotriton arnoldi; assembly: GCA_963921515.1. Lineage (NCBI taxonomy): Eukaryota > Metazoa > Chordata > Amphibia > Caudata > Salamandridae > Calotriton > Calotriton arnoldi. Next base: position 172,163 of record CAWUFW010019018.1, on the reverse strand, counting down.
CTGATGACCAGTAATGTGCCATGCACCCACATCACAGAGAACCCAGGGTGAAGACTTTGGGGGAACATAGGTCAACTCAGCAAGCATCACAAACAGGTACAACACTAGGGATCACAGCATGCACAGCAAAACGGAAGTGAACACACAGACATGCTCATACAACACACACCTTGGGCGCATGCAATGTCACAGGAGTACACACTGCCATGAGGGGACTCCACTCCTGTGTGAGGAAAGCTGTGCCATATGTTGCCTCATTAGGGCCCCATCATGTCAGCTGAGCACTTGGTCACACAATCAACAATTAGCACCAAATGAAGGCTCCTGTCACATCAGCCTGGTCATGGAAGTGCCAACGAAATCATCAGCACAGATCCAACACACTTGTATAGCAATGTTGCACTGACAACACAGATGAGTCCTTCCCCATTGATGCCCAAACCTGCATGTCCAGTGGAGATGGCCACACGGTCAGGGAAGTAGACAAATTGAACAATGGCAGGCACAACAGATGTGCAGGGGTGGAAGCCACAGATGTGAAATTGCTAATGTAAGTAGGAAATCCCATTGCCAAATACTGAACACATGACACCCTCAGATGCTGCTATGGATGACATGGATACACCACAGGATAGGACACATTCCCCCTGGACCACATGTGTTCCTGCACAGTAACACTTCATTATCATGAGACCAAATATCACCATCACTGCAGCAAGGGCATGGTTAGCATCATCAACAACATGTACATCAGAAGCATAATCACTAGAGAACAGAAAATTGCTTTATTCAGCATATGTGTGTTTAAAAGTGAAAGTCCAGAAAAAACACAAAGGCCAATGGCCAGTCCATTGTCAAAGTCCAAACAGGGTGACAGTGGCAGATGTCACCCTACGCATGCCTGCACTGCACAAAACCAGGGACAATCCACTAGGAGGGGCAACCGGGGGGGGCAGGCCAGGCACCGCAGGGACAGGATCAGGGCTCACCAGGAGGAGGCAGGGAAGGGGTGGTGGGTGCTGGAGAGCCACTGACAACTGCAGTGGAGGTGTCTGACATGGTGTGTGCTGGCACAACTGGGGGCATGACTCAGATGTTGTGGGTGCCGGCACGACTGCAGTGGACCCTGCAGATGGAGTGGACAGGTCCGCCACTGCAGTGCCCAAGTCAGACAGGGTGGTAGTGGACTCCACTGCAGTGCCTACCACCAGGGGAGGAGAATGGGGAACAGGCAAGGTGGGCTGGACAGAGGGGGAGGACACCCTCACCACATCAGTGGCACATACAAGCGCAGCGGGGGTGTGGTGCCGGGAGAGCAAGTGGCAGGGGGAGAAGGCCGGATCCTCTTGGGGATGGTATATCTGTGGGTGGGAGAACCTGGGGCAGGGTGTGGTGGGGGCACCTGTGGAGTGGGGGCCTGAGGGATGGAGGAAGGAGACCTGGTGCCTGAGCTGCAGGGCGGCGGCGGGGTCTTGCTCTTACGACTCTGGGGGGACTTGCGGGTGGGGGCCTCAGTCTGTCTGCGCCTGGGGGAGGGTGTCCGGGGGCGAGGGGCACTCTGCTCCGTGTGGGTGGGCTTCCTCTTCCCCCTGAATGCTGTATCAGCTGGATCGGAGGGGAAGAGGCCGAGGTCACTGAGGAAGAGCCGCTGGGTATTTGGGGTTGCAGGTGAGGCAAGGGAGGGTGCTTTGGAGGGAGAGGCAAATGAGGACTGCGCAGTGCTCGTGGATGCGTGTGTGTGTTCCAGGGCCCCATCCCCTGTGAGTCTGGTTTCAGTCCCCTGACTGTGCGTGCGTGTGCGTTTTGTTTGTGGCGTGTGTGTCTGTGTGCTGGACGTGTGTGTGCTGGTGTGTGCCTGTGCCGGTGTGTGTGTGCTTGGGACGGGTAAGGTGCTGGGGAGTGTGGATGGAGCAGAGGCAGGAGGGGTGAGGGACTGTCTGAGGAGGGACACTGCTGCCGTCAGGGAGGAGTCCATGGACCTATTGCCCCTCTGTAGGTCAGACATGCCCGATGAGATGCCCTCCATGAACGACACCAGCTGAGTCAACAGAGCGGTGTGCGCATGGAGGACACTCAGCATGGCTGTCTGCCCTACATGGAGCTGGCGAAGGAGGTACACAGACTCCTCACTCAGGGCAGCAGGGGACACAGGGGCAGGGGGTGCGGTGCCTGGCCCAAAGGAGACATGCTCCAGAACATGGGAGCCTCCACGGACCTGGGGAATGGGAGCCGATGGGAGGGCGGTGGTGGTGCTGGTGGTGGCGGGGACAGCAACACTAGCTGGGGTGTGGTGGCTGCTGACACCCGCCTCCATAAGGGAGTCATCCTCCGAGCCGCTGTGGTCCTCAGCTGAGGTGGATGCTGCTGAGGACTCCTCGGTGTGGCTCCCCTCGCCCTCTGTGCCACTGGGTCCCCCCGACCACTCCTCGGCTGCTGACCCAGTCTGGCTCTCCGGCTCCTCCTGGTCCATGGAGCTGTCCCCTTCTGTGGCCGTGGATGTATCTGCAAACAATGGGGAAACAGACAGACATCAGTCACCTGCACCAAACGCACACACCACTGTGAGCACAGCACATTACAGAGCAAGCCCTGGCATCATTAGATGAACATTGCTAAAAGTGCCCTAACTGAACAGGAGAAGCCAATTGTCAGTCTGATGCCAACCATGGCACTCACATCCCACATGGCCTTGCACCCATCTGTCTGGTGTCTGTTGGATAGCAACACCCCAGTGTGGACACATGCACCACCTACACAGTAGTTGGACAGTGCAGAGGACACGGTGTAGCATGTGGACATGCACACATCACAACTCTTGCCACTGAGTCAGTACAGGTTTCCGGATGAAAGGGATGCCCAGAGTCAAATAGGAAATGCATGTGATGCATACCAGCGACAGACACCATGATGCACCCATGTCCTGATAGCCATCGCCACAATGGTGTGCATGTAGCACATGTCACTCCCCTGCAGGATCACCAATAAGTAGACACATACCATGGCGGAGGCATGACTGCTAAGTCATACATCACTGTCTCAGTGATGTATGACTTGGCAGCCAGACAACAACACTCTGCACTGTGTCACAATAGTAGGTCATGGGGAATGCAAGTCCTGGAGCTGCACAAGTGCACATGTACATCCCCCACACAACACATCATCTTAACCCTCATCTGTCCAGGTCATACCGATTGGACATATGGGAGACCTGTGACACTACCCTCTGAACCTGAGCCCCTCACAATCTGCTGCGAATGGGAAACAGCTGCCTGAACTTCACATTCGCATACCCCAGTCTGCACGGGCAGCTGATCAAACACCTATGTGACACACAAGTATCGTCTCCTATGGTCACATCTCCAGTGGCATGCTGAGCCCCTACCGAGAAACACCCCAGCAGTCCTGGCAACAAATCCACAGCACACTGACACAGAGGCAGACACCTGAGGGGTCAAATCACTGCGCACAACGTGTCAGCTGATACACGGGAGTGGGAGTACAGGTGTATTGGATGGGCTGGAGTAGGCATGACTGTCCTGCCCCACATGAATGAGGGATGAGCCCTGGACAGTGGATAGCTGGCTATGTATGTGTGACACACGTAATCTGCACACTCCTGGGGCCCAAACATTGTTCCCACCCGCTGCATGGGTGTGTGCCAGATACCCCAGGCACATGTGGTGGCTCAGCTCAGCAAGTGGACCGCATATCAAAGCAACACGCAGATTACATGTCCGAACACAGGCGTTGTGTGAACAATGGACCCACCCATGATGCCCACAACAGAGTTAGGGAAACAGATGCTGTCCCCCACCTTGAGTGAAGCAAACTGCAAGGACACAGTCCCAAGTGACACAATTCCCTGAATGTAAGGGCCACACCTGGGTATCAGATGAGGAGTGGGCAGTGCACAATAGAGGGACATGGCTCCTGGACAACATTACTGCTGTACTGTGGCAGTTTAACCAGGCCAGAGGAGGGCACATAGCATGTAATACAGAGTTCACAGTGCAGTCTTTGACTCACCCCCTCCTTGCTGCTGTCTGGCCTTCAGCTGCCCATCCAGGTCTGGAAACACCACCGCCAGGATCTGGAGCATGTGGGGGTCAGGGTCCGTGTTCCGCCCCTCCTGCGAGGAGGCGACAGCTTCAGCTGGACCCGTGCAATCCTCCGGGTCCAGCCCCGAAGGTCCTGCCACCTCTTCTGGCAGTTGCGGATCCGGCGCTTGTAGACCCCCACGGACCGGACAGCCCGGACGATGTCCTTCCAGATCTCCTGCTTCCGATGGGCATTAACCTGTCAGGATGACAAAGTGAAAAGGCCATTACTACACATGCAACATATCCGTGCATGACACAGTTGTATATACATGTCTCAATCACAGGGGCACATGATGTACACAGGCAGTGCAACGCTGCCCATGGACAGTTTGCCAGAAGTCACTACATGCTATCATTGCATGGGAAGTAAAACTTTGTTCAAATGCACTGTCACTGCACCATACCTGTCCAGTGCATGTCACTACACACTATGGGGGGTGACAACTACTCAGTGAGCCTGCTAGCCAGTGGCGTGCAGACTTTCAGCCTTGCTAGTCAGACAAAATGCACATTCAGAAAGGCAGTGCACAGAACACTCACCTGCTCCCCTGGTGTCCCATACAGCTTGCTGTACTGTGGAAGTAGGCTGTCCAGCAGGGCCTGGTTCTCCTCAAGGCTGAAGGCTGGGGCTCTCTCCACAGTACGTGCCATTGCAGGGTCCAGAGGGGCAGAGACAGCAGCAGTGCAGTGGCAGATGTCGTCCTGGAGCATGTAGTGCAGGCAAGTGAGCTCTCAGGGGAACAGCCAGCAATATATATGTGCTGCAGAGGCAGAAACTGTTCCATGTGTCCAAAGTGATAGGTCCAAGTCGTTTGCATCTTCTGAATCTGGCCAATCCATGGAATAGCAGCACCAATACACGCCCACAGCATCCTTCAAATCTTCAACTTCATGACATACATGATTTTGCAACATTGTTGTGGGTGACCAACTGAATTTCCAGCAACCGACTCGTTCGAATTTCGAAAACGCGTCCGTTGCCAGGCTAGGCCATTGACAATGGGTGCGCACCGATCGGTCCATTGCTGTTCAACGCGTACAGGGGTACAACGCGTACCCGCACTCATTGAATGAAATGGGCCGGCTGGGCGCACCGATCGGTCCATTGCGGTACAACACGTACAGGGGTACAACGTGTACCCACACACATTGAATGCAATGGGCCGGCCGGGCGCACCGATCGGTCCATTGCGGTACAACGCGTACAGGGGTACAACGCGTACCCGCACACATTGAATGCAATGGGCCGGCCGGGCGCACCGATCGGTCCATTGCTGTTCAACGCATCCCTGTACAAGTGACTGGCATATGTCACCATGCCTGTCTCAGATGAACATATGCCAGCCACAGATAGCTCCCAGGGAGTGAGGGGCACACCTACAACACCACAGCCTGTCCAAACTGTATCATAAGGCATGTAAGGCTGCATTTCCTAGTGTGTGTATGTTGGTGTACATGTTGTCCTGTGGGTGTCACCTGGGGGCAGCCACCCCCAGGCTGTGCACGTGTTCATGGGGACAGGATCCTGGGTGTTACGTGTACATGACCACTGTGATGTGCAACTGTTCATATCTGTGCATGTGCCATGGTCACATTTCACGGTGGTGTATGTGTATGTCATGTCACATACCCCGTGAGTCCCATGTGGGACGGTATGTTTGAGCCAGGGTGTCCCAGTGGCACAATAGTGATGGTCCTCCACAGTCTGTGTGCATGTAGTGTTTACAATGTCTCTGATTTCATGTGCACAATGGGAGACAGTCTCCACATCCACGTTGTGTGTGCATGGACTTTGATGTTGTGCGTGTGTGTGTCACAGACGTCCATGTCTGTCCTGCAGAGGCAAGTGGAACCACTACCTGTGGGGGTCATGGTTGTTTTGCTGTGGTGTATACCTGATACTCCATGTAATGCCAGTGTCCATGTGGCAGTACAGGGTCCCTGGGAATGTACCTGTCGTTGAGCTGTGATGCCTGGGGCACATCTGTCCTCACATGTCACTGTGGGGGGTGATTGTGACATGGCAGCAGGAGATGGGAACTGTGACACGGCCTCATGATATCCAATGGGCCAACCTGGGACTTATTGATGCCACTTGTTGAACCGTGATGACAGATGTTGGCCATGTATGTACCATACATGTCCTTACGGAACTGCACACTTCATGTAGTTGTGCCTCATAATGATGTATGATGTGATATTGAGTGTGTTCAATGCCGCATATGTGGGGTGACTGACAATCTTGCTTTCTTCTCCTCTGCACTGCAGGGCTCCTGCTGTCCATCGACCATTCCCAGACCTGGCAACGATGGTGGAACGGGACAGCATCCGACGGTACCGCTTCACCAGGCAGCTGATTGAGGATTTGGCAGTGCAGTTGGCCCCACATTTGCAGCCTGGCCGGCCGTATCCTACAGCGCTGACCCCCAAGGTGAAGGTGATGGCAGCCCTACACTTCTTTGCCACCGGTACCTTCCAACATACTGTGGCGACTGCTGGTGGGATGTCACAGACCATGTTGAGCCGTGTGCTCCGCGATGTTTTGGAGGCAATGTTGCTATACCTGAACCGGTACATCTATTTCCCTAGACTGCAACGACTCACTGACGTGAAGAGTGACTTCTATGCCCTGGGGAGGATGCCGCATGTCATTGGCTCCATTGATGGGACACATGTGGCTTTGGTACCACCACAGGCCCAGGAGCAGGCCTACCGTAACCGCAAGCACTACCACTCGGTCAATGCACTGGTGGTGTGTCTTGCAGATATGACCATCTCACACGTGTGTGCCCATTTCCCTGGTTCAGCACACGATGCCTTTGTGATGAGGAGTAGTCGCATCCCCAGGATGATGGCACAGATGCAGAACCAGCGTGCCTGGCTTGTCGGTGTGTACTGACTTTGTGCCATTGTGTGTGATCTGATCTGTAGTATTCCGCCCACTTTTCCAAGTCAGCTAATGTGCACTTGTCTGTCCGTAGGTGACTCGGGATACCCCAACATGCCGTGGTTGCTGACACCCCTCAGGAACCCTGTGACACCAGCCCAGATGCGCTACAATGAGGCACATGGTCGGACCAGGAGAGTCATTGAGCGGACATTTGGTCTCCTGAAGAGCCGCTTCCGCTGCCTCGACAAGACAGGAGGGTCCCTCCCATATGCCCCAGCGAAGGTGTTCAAGATTATCATCGTCTGCTGAATGCTCCACAACCTGGCAGTGCGGAAGGAGTTGCCTCTCATCCAGGATGACAATGACCAACATCCGCCACCTGTGGAGGATCCTGGCCTGGACCACGATGCCAGTGATGATGATGATGATGAGGGTGATGTCCGCACACAGCTCATCACCAACTTCTTTAGCTGAATGTGAGTATCCTGAGGTGTCATGTCAATGATGTGAGTTGGCATGATATGTGTAGGTGGTGCTCTGGTTCTGTTGGAGTGTGTCCATGGGCTACTTGACTGGATGTGTGTAGCGATGTGTGCTTACAGGTGGTCTGTACTCCCCAACAGTGTTGACATGCTAACTTGGTTCTGGGTGGGTATCTTGTAACATGTATTGTGCATGAGTTTTGCTGTTCTGTCCTGTTCTCCATTGCTTTTGACTGTGTGTCATTTCTGTCCTTCACAGGGTACTTTCAGATTCGTTTGGTCAACTGTGTCCACCGACGACGTGATTGTACTTCCAGGGTGGTAGCTGTTGTGTCCCTACAGGTGATGTGCGCCACACCCATGGACTTCCTTCCTTCTACAGTTGTTGACTGTGTGCCCGCTGCCAGGTGGGATTACCTTGCATCTGTAGTGGTTACGACATGTTGCAACTGTGTAATAAACCTGTGCTTCACTTTGTGATGTGCGTTGTCTGTGGTCACACATTTGACTGCCATTTGCTTACTGCACCTGTGGGCTACTTGACTACAACTGGGAATAGGTGTGGTGTCTGTGCATTGCACCGTCTTTCCTGGAAACATCAGTGTAGGCAATGAGTCAGATGGCCTAGGTGTGTATGTGTTGTGTAGCCCTGGTGGTGTGTCTCCCTCATATGTGTCACGTTGCCATTACTCACATGCCTATGTTGTACTTGCTGTTGCAGTTCGCATACACAGTGTAATTTTGCAGTTCATCATCCCCATGACAGCACCCACGTTGGAATCACAACAGAGGCAAGTATGGTGTATTAGTGTGTTTATTGTGATACATTTGTGTGAATAGTGCATAGGATGGTTAGTGCTGTACATTTATATTGCAATAAGAAGTTCCTAGGTGAATTGAAAGTCCTGGTAGACAAAATCCCCAGTATCGGGGCCACAGTTGTCTGAGACATTGGTCCAACTTGTACTCCCCATGTCATGTGTGGGAGTTGTGTTGCCGTCAACAGGGTGAACAGTTTGTGCACAAAGGTGAACATCCAGAACAGGTTCAGGCTTCCTGGGGGTTGCACTTGGCCATTGGCCTCTCACTTGCCCCTCCTCGGATGACCCCTCTTCTTTGGGGGGGGCCCCTCAAGTACAGGCTGCTGCGGTGCAGGGGACTCTCCGCCAGAGTCATCCTCCCTCCCTGTGGCAGTTGCAGTTTGTTCAGCACCAGATGTTGTTGGCACACAGGGAGGTGTAGACTGGTTGCTGTTCATCTGGCGGAGGCATTGTAATATGTCCCTGTGCACCGCCGTCATCTCTTGCAGTGCGTCCCACTTGGACTCCACGCGGGACATGTGTGAGTCCAAGCGGGCATGATGGGCAGCCTGCTGCTGTTTCATGTCTCTGAGGAGCCCCACTACCTGGCTGAGATCTCTGGTGCTGGACTGGTACGCATCGGCTATGCGTACCAGTTGTGGGTCATCATGCACACCAGACACCTCTGCAAGCAGTGACCTCTGTCTCCCACCCCTCCCACCACCCCTGCCGACATGTGCAGTGCGTGCAGTGGCACGCACAGATGACCCTGGTCCCCCTTGGGGGTTGGTGGTGGTGGTGGTGTCCATGGCCCCACGTTGGTCCAGGGTCCCTGTGCTGGTGGTGCTCCTTGTTCTGTCCATGTCGGCAGGGATGGTATTTGTGGTGACAGTCGTTGGAGGGGTGGGTGCAGGGGGTGCAGCTGGTGGTCCTGCTGGTGCTGCAGCTGGTGGTCCTGCTGGTGCTGCATGTTGACTTACACCGGAGGTGCCAGGTTGGTCTTCTTCATCCGAGGAGGGCAGAGGCTGTACGACACCAGTGAGCTCCGTATCCTCTTGAGCCTGGGACTGGGACTCCTCAGCGTCTGCTGCTGTGTCCCCATCATCACCTGTTTTTGGGAGACACACACAATGTATGTTATGTTTCTGCAGGCATCAATGGTTGACACACCTGACAGTTGTGACTGTGCCTCTGGGTGCGGGCCTGTACATTGCATTGTCCTAAGTTGTCACAGTTAGGGGTTGATATTGGTGTAGCACATTGTCCTGCATTATTTGGGCATTTCTATGTATTTGTTGGGGTGTGAACATGGTCTGCATTGGTTGTATTTGGTTGACAGCCGGCCCTCCTTCCCACCCAGCCAGTCAGTTATCCCACCATGGACTTTGCTTGCATTGCAGGGAGTGAAAGTTGTCTTTCAGGATGTCAGTCAGTGGTGTCCTGCTGTTGGTTGTTGCACAGTTGCCAGCAGGGCCTTGTGCTCCCCACAGCAGTAGCCAGTGTCAGCCATCTTGTCAGTTGTTTTCCACTCCCTGTGATGTGAGCATGGTTCAGGGTGGTGTTGATGGGACAGTTGTGGGGGTGAGCTATGTCTGTGACTATGACTCCCATCATGCTATTGCCTCCACCCCACTTCCCAGCATTCCCATACTTACTTGCTTTTGTGGGGAGTTCAGTGTGTGTGGGTGTGAGAGCAATGGCAAGATGGCTGACAGTGGTGTCCTGCTGTTGGTTGGTGTGCAGTTCCCAGCATGCCCTTGTGCTCCCCACGACACAGCAACAGTGTCAGACATCTTTGATGGGCCTTTCCACTCTCTGTGGGATGTGCATGCGTGAGTGTGAGATTGCTGGGCCATGTGGTGGGGGATGTAGAGCTGTGCCTACGACTCCCATCATGCTATTGCCTCCACCCCCTTCCCAGCATGCCCATGCTTCCTTCCTTTTGACTCTGCTTCCCTGTGGGGTGGGCTGCCTGTGCTGACAGGATGGCTGGGAGTGTTGTCCTGGCAGTTGTTTGGCTAAAAGTCCCAAGAGTGTCCCTGTGCTTCACACAACATAACCCAGGGTGGTGGTTCTTTGTGGGATCTTGAGTTAGGATGTGAGGCATTGCATTCTCCCAGGTGGGTTATGTGGAGTTTGTGTTGGGGGGTGTGTGAGGGGAGGTGCTTGTGACTATGGTCAGTGCTGCGAATCCTCCTTCCAACCCAGCCAGATATCCCACCATGGAATGTGCTTCCATTGCAGGGAGTGGATGTTGTCTCTCAGGATGTCAGTCAGTGGTGTCCTGCTGTTGGTTGTTGCACAGTTGCCAGCAGGGCCTTGTGCTCCCCACAGCAGTAGCCAGTGTCAGCCATCTTGTCAGTTGTTTTCCACTCCCTGTGATGTGAGCATGGTTCAGGGTGGTGTTGATGGGACAGTTGTGGGGGTGAGCTATGTCTGTGACTATGACTCCCATCATGCTTTTGCCTCCACCCCACTTCCCAGCATTCCCATACTTACTTGCTTTTGTGGGGAGTTCAGTGTGTGTGGGTGTGAGAGCAATGGCAAGATGGCTGACAGTGGTGTCCTGCTGTTGGTTGGTGTGCAGTTCCCAGCATGCCCTTGTGCTCCCCACGACACAGCAACAGTGTCAGACATCTTTGATGGGCCTTTCCACTCTCTGTGGGATGTGCATGCGTGAGTGTGAGCTTGCTGGGCCATGTGGTGGGGGATGTAGAGCTGTGCCTACGACTCCCATCATGCTATTGCCTCCACCCCTTCCCAGCATGCCCATGCTTCCTTCCATTTGACTCTGCTTCCCTGTGGGGTGGGCTGCCTGTGCTGACAGGATGGCTGGGAGTGTTGTCCTGGCAGTTGTTTGGCTAAAAGTCCCAAGAGTGTCCCTGTGCTTCACACAACATAACCCAGGGTGGTGGTTCTTTGTGGGATCTTGAGTTAGGATGTGAGGCATTGCATTCTCCCAGGTGGGTTATGTGGAGTTTGTGTTGAGGGGGTGTGTGAGGGGAGGTGCTTGTGACTATGGTCAGTGCTGCGAGTCCTCCTTCCCACCCAGCCAGATATCCCACCATGGAACGTGCTTCCATTGCAGGGAGTGGAAGTTGTCTTTCAGGATGTCAGTCAGTGGTGTCCTGCTGTTGGTTGTTGCACAGTTGCCAGCAGGGCCTTGTGCTCCCCACAGCAGTAGCCAGTGTCAGCCATCTTGTCAGTTGTTTTCCACTCCCTGTGATGTGAGCATGGTTCAGGGTGGTGTTGATGTGACAGTTGTGGGGGTGAGCTATGTCTGTGACTATGACTCCCATCATGCTATTGCCTCCACCCCACTTCCCAGCATTCCCATACTTACTTGCTTTTGTGGGGAGTTCAGTGTGTGTGGGTGTGAGAGCAATGGCAAGATGGCTGACAGTGGTGTCCTGCTGTTGGTTGGTGTGCAGTTCCCAGCATGCCCTTGTGCTCCCCACGACACAGCAACAGTGTCAGACATCTTTGATGGGCCTTTCCACTCTCTGTGGGATGTGCATGCGTGAGTGTGAGATTGCTGGGCCATGTGGTGGGGGATGTAGAGCTGTGCCTACGACTCCCATCATGCTATTGCCTCCACCCCCTTCCCAGCATGCCCATGCTTCCTTCCTTTTGACTCTGCTTCCCTGTGGGGTGGGCTGCCTGTGCTGACAGGATGGCTGGGAGTGTTGTCCTGGCAGTTGTTTGGCTAAAAGTCCCAAGAGTGTCCCTGTGCTTCACACAACATAACCCAGGGTGGTGGTTCTTTGTGGGATCTTGAGTTAGGATGTGAGGCATTGCATTCTCCCAGGTGGGTTATGTGGAGTTTGTGTTGAGGGGGTGTGTGAGGGGAGGTGCTTGTGACTATGGTCAGTGCTGCGAATCCTCCTTCCAACCCAGCCAGATATCCCACCATGGAACGTGCTTCCATTGCAGGGAGTGGATGTTGTCTCTCAGGATGTCAGTCAGTGGTGTCCTGCTGTTGGTTGTTGCACAGTTGCCAGCAGGGCCTTGTGCTCCCCACAGCAGTAGCCAGTGTCAGCCATCTTGTCAGTTGTTTTCCACTCCCTGTGATGTGAGCATGGTTCAGGGTGGTGTTGATGGGACAGTTGTGGGGGTGAGCTATGTCTGTGACTATGACTCCCATCATGCTATTGCCTCCACCCCACTTCCCAGCATTCCCATACTTACTTGCTTTTGTGGGGAGTTCAGTGTGTGTGGGTGTGAGAGCAATGGCAAGATGGCTGACAGTGGTGTCCTGCTGTTGGTTGGTGTGCAGTTCCCAGCATGCCCTTGTGCTCCCCACGACACAGCAACAGTGTCAGACATCTTTGATGGGCCTTTCCACTCTCTGTGGAATGTGCATGCGTGAGTGTGAGCTTGCTGGGCCATGTGGTGGGGGATGTTGAGCTGTGACTACGACTCCCATCATGCTATTGCCTCCACCCCCCTTCCCAGCATGCCCATGCTTCCTTCCTTTTGACTCTGCTTCCCTGTGGGGTGGGCTGCCTGTGCTGACAGGATGGCTGGGAGTGTTGTCCTGGCAGTTGTTTGGCTAAAAGTCCCAAGAGTGTCCCTGTGCTTCACACAACATAACCCAGGGTGGAGGTTCTTTGTGGGATCTTGAGTTAGGATGTGAGGCATTGCATTCTCCCAGGTGGGTTATGTGGAGTTTGTGTTGAGGGTGTGTGTGAGGGGAGGTGCTTGTGACTATGGTCAGTGCTGCAAGTCCTCCTTCCCACCCAGCCAGATATCCCACCATGGAACGTGCTTGCATTGCAGGGAGTGGAAGTTGTCTTTCAGGATGTCAGTCAGTGGTGTCGTGCTGTTTGTTGGTGCACAGTTGCCAGCAGGGCCTTGTGCTCCCCACAGCAGTAGCCAGTGTCAGCCATCTTGTCCGTCCTTATCCACTCCCTGTGATGTGAGCATGGTTCAGGGTGGTGTTGATGGGCCAGTTGTGAGGCTGAGCAATATCTGTGCCTTCTACTCCCATCATGCTATTGCCTCCACCCCCCTTCCCAGCATGCCCATGCTTCCTTCCTTTTGACTCTGCTTCCCTGTGGGGTGGGCTGCCTGTGCTGACAGGATGGCTGGGAGTGTTGTCCTGGCAGTTGTTTGGCTAAAAGTCCCAAGAGTGTCCCTGTGCTTCACACAACATAACCCAGGGTGGGGGTTCTTTGTGGGATCTTGAGTTAGGATGTGAGGCATTGCATTCTCCCAGGTGGGTTATGTGGAGTTTGTGTTGAGGGTGTGTGTGAGGGGAGGTGCTTGTGACTATGGTCAGTGCTGCAAGTCCTCCTTCCCACCCAGCCAGATATCCCACCATGGAACGTGCTTGCATTGCAGGGAGTGGAAGTTGTCTTTCAGGATGTCAGTCAGTGGTGTCCTGCTGTTTGTTGGTGCACAGTTGCCAGCAGGGCCTTGTGCTCCCCACAGCAGTAGCCAGTGTCAGCCATCTTGTCAGTCCTTATCCACTCCCCTGTGATGTGAGCATGGTTCAGGGTGGTGTTGATGGGCCAGTTGTGAGGCTGAGCAATATCTGTGCCTACTACTCCCATCATGCTATTGCCTCCACCCCCCTTCCCAGCCATGCCCATGCTTCCTTCCTTTTGACTCTGCTTCCCTGTGGGGTGGGCTGCCTGTGCTGACAGGATGGCTGGGAGTGTTGTCCTGGCAGTTGTTTGGCTAAAAGTCCCAAGAGTGTCCCTGTGCTTCACACAACATAACCCAGGGTGGAGGTTCTTTGTGGGATCTTGAGTTAGGATGTGAGGCATTGCATTCTCCCAGGTGGGTTATGTGGAGTTTGTGTTGAGGGGGTGTGTGAGGGGAGGTGCTTGTGACTATGGTCAGTGCTGCGAGTCCTCCTTCCCACCCAGCCAGATATCCCACCATGGAACGTGCTTCCATTGCAGGGAGTGGAAGTTGTCTCTCAGGATGTCAGTCAGTGGTGTCCTGCTGTTGGTTGTTGCACAGTTGCCAGCAGGGCCTTGTGCTCCCCACAGCAGTAGCCAGTGTCAGCCATCTTGTGAGTCCTTTTCCACTCCCTGTGATGTGCGCATGGTTCATGGTGGTGTTGATGGGACAGTTGTGGGGTGAGCAATATCTGTGACTACGACTCCCATGATGCTATTGGCTACATTGACTTGCCCAGCATACACAGAATTCCTTTCTTTCAGTGGTCTTCACTGTGTGTTGGTGTTGTAGTGGTGGCTACATGTCTGGATGTGTTTGTTAGTTATATTTGTGCCACTGCCTAGCTGTAGTTGTAGTTGTGTTTGTACATGTGATGACACGGTTAAATGTAACTTTGAGATGGCATGTGTTGTGTTTATCTGACTGACATACACATTTTGGGATGATTCTGTTCTGGTTGCTGTGTAATTGCTATGAGTGCATGGTTTGACTCTCCCTTGACAGTGATGTGTGTGTGTATTGTGGCAGAATATTGTGTACATTTGTTGTGTACTCACCAGGCTCTGGGATGTTCTCTAGTCCATAGACGCTCACTGGCGGAAGGATGGCCCGCACCTTCTCCTCCCAGGGCCTGAGGTATACTGGCTTGGCAGGAGTGCCACTGCCGGTGTATTGGCTCAGGAGGTAGTCCTTCTTCAGCAGCTCCCGTACCCTCCTGCGCACGTCATACCACCTGTTCTGGATGTCAGTCTTTGTGCGCAGACATGGTGATTGTGCGTTCACCCTGTTGATGATCCTCTCCCACATCTTTGTTTTCTGGGAGATGGGTGTCTGTTGGACCAGTGTGCCAAACAGCTGTGGCTCTACCCTGAGGATCTCGTCTACCAGGACTTCCAATTCACAATCTAGGAACTTGTGATTCTTCTTTGGGGGCATGGTGATGGGTGGTGATGGTGAGTGATGTGTGTGTTGGTGTGCAGGTGAGGGTGTGTGAGTTTAGCTGGGTGTATGTGAGGTAGCTATTTGTTGGTGTGCTGATGGTGTGTGGCTTGTGTGAGGGATGAGCTGTGGGTGTGTGGTTGCTGTCTGTTGAGTGCTGGCAGTAGAATAGCATTTGCAAAGGATCATGGTTGGGATTTGTGTCCTTTATATGGGTGGAGTTGTGGGTGTGTCTTTGTTCTCTGTCCCCACCGCCCCTAGTATTTATTGGCTTTGTAATTGCTTGTTTGGCCTTTTTTTGTGTATTTTTCCTTAGTACTTTCTGTGCATGTTGGAAACGTTCTTGTGACCGAGTCGGACCCTGCAGTTGTCTCAGTACGGTCTTCTCCGTTTCGTTCACGCTGTGTTTGTGCAGTTTTCTATGCTGCGTACGCGTCGGTCGCGGTGTTTTGTGTTACTCGGCTCGGTTTTGTATGCGTGCCGGTCGTACGGCTTGTCCTCCGTACGACTCGGTCGTGGTTTTCGCGCCTTGCATCGTACTTTGCGGTTTGGAGTTCGCGAGTGCGTTTCGGTTGGATTTGTTCCGGGTGCGTGTCGGTCGGTTCGATTCGCGTGTTTTTCCGGCCGGATTGCTGTTTTCCGTGCGTCTCGGTCGTTCGGCTTGGGTTCAGTACGTGTCGGTCGGATTTTGCACGCCTTGCATCGTACTTGGCGTGTCGGGCGCCACAGGTACGTGTCGGTCGGAATTAATTCCGGCTCCGAGTCTGTCGGTGCTTTTTCCGGCCCGAATGGGAATCGACCCCTTGGTATTTAAGAAGTAAAACATAAATATTTATGAAAATAATTTAAAGAATCAAATCAACATGATCCTACGCAAATAAATAAGACAAAAACTTTAACAGAGTCCTTCGAGAAATATCATGAACAACAAACCTGGTGAATAAAAAATTATATTTCTTTTTATTTTGAGTTATTTTCTCTGGGTTTTATAGAAAACCCCACAATCAATTAAATAAAAAGTTAAAAACAAACAAAGATATGTGACTATTTTGATACACATTAAATGAATATACTTCCTAAAGGACCACCATCACATATTTTTCAAGGATATCAAACTTCACAATCAATATTCATATTCACAATTAAAAATAATGAAATTAAAATTAAAAACAATAAGAAATTGCTTAGAACACACATATAGAGAAAGTAAAGGTAGCACCCAGTGGAGCATAAAAGATAGTACAAAACTAATGGGCAATTTCCCCTGTCAAATTACCCGGATGTTTAATTGCCAAATGAAGAATGTAATCTATGTCATAATATGATATTTTGGAGAAACTTGAAGAGAGATTCGAATCAGACTTAATGAGAATAAAAAATGCTTCCTTAGTGGAACATTGGATGGAACATAAACACTGTGAGAAATATCTTAAATGGTGTATTTTAGAACACATAACAGGCACAAGCAGAGGGGGCAATTTGGAGTACAAATGTAAGAGAAGAGAACAATATTAAATGTCTAAATTTAGTACCTATAAAAGCGGTCTAAATAACAGAGAAGAATGGGAAAGAATAATAAGATAATTTTCCTACTACCCTATATCGAGAGTGAGGTAAATAGACAGGAGGCTGGGCAATGAGTAGATGAAACTCACAGGACTTTTAGATATTGAATTGATGCACTGCCCCCCCCCCCCCCTTTCATTTTGAGCATTATAATCCCTTGGAAATAAAAACAATTCTGGAGTATAATTTTTTAGCATATTTTTTAACATAGTTTCTTTAACAAAATGTTTAAAATCTAATGGAGATTTTAGTGAGTTTATGATATGAATTATCTTATTATAAAAAAAGAATTTGATTGTCTGTCCCCTCTCAACTGAGGGCCTGATTCCGATGCGGTTATGAAGGCCTCCTAACAGCATTTGCTCTGTCCAAATCGGATTGAGAACGTATCTTTCCGACCGGCTCGGAAAGGTTTCCGACCGACCGAGTACGATGCGAGTCAGGCGTTGGGAATATCCCAATCCGAACCCGACGGCGTTTGGAATGACCGAGCTGTACGGAGCAGAATTGTACATCTCTATGGGCCGCATTTCCGAACGACTGAGTACGATGCTGGATTCAGACAGCCTTTCCGAATTGTGCCGTCCGACTCGAATCGGCAGCCAGAATAAGACTTTGGCGTGCCGTAGTGGGCCCCCCTCCACCCAGAGCCTTCCCAATCGGGCCCGTGGGGGAACCCATGGGTCACTCCTTACCAGCCATGCACAGTGTGGCAGGCAACAGGGGGTGCCCGCCACAGGGTGCCCAATTTTCCCCAGCCACACCTTTCTTCAATGGGAGCCTATGCATTCGGTCAGAACAAAGGCTCCCATTGAAGTCAATAGAAGTCCAACCAAATCGTATCTGGAAGCATCCAGATGCATCGTACTCGGTCGGTTGGACTCTCCCGATCTGATTCGGTCGGAAACCATTCCCAAACCCATTTGGCTGGGAAGCTTCCCAAACCGCATCAGAATCGGGCCCTAAGTCTGTTAATTTTAAAACCCCATGGTCTCCGTAGATTAGCTATAACTGGACACACAGATATTTGATCCCATAATCTAAGATAAAAATTAGAGATGGCTATACAATAATGTCACACTTGGGGTTTCAAGCATTTTTGAAATCCTATTGCTGACACAAAGCTGACTAAAGGGACATAGATATGGCAAGTCTGCAATTAGACGCTACTAATAGGAAATCAGGAGTAGCTATTATAGAAGAGATAGAACTTTGGTCTGTTTATAAAATTAACAAGTTCTACATAATACGATTTAAAAACAATGAGTATATGAATAAAGTGAAGATTTTAATATTGCCTGACCAATACATGTCTATCACCACAGATGTAGCTAATCATACGCAAGCGCGGTACAATGTTTTGATATGTTATGCGTCATCAATATGTACCATAAATAGACGTCGATGTCTATTAGGTATTTCTTTCCTTGCCACAGACAATACATCAAGCGATAGGCAGTTGAAAGTAAGGGACTATGTGGAAAAGAGGAAAAGAAGTATCACTGGTAATTTTTTTAAATTTATAAAAGTATTGGGGCAAGGTTTCCTCTATTAGAGCTTGATTTAAGTTATTGTAGAGATTAAATAGAGCAACAGGAGTTTCTCTAAATACATATACAAATGCATAACAGGCTCGACTATATTAAGTGGGCTCTTTACTCTATCCCACTTTGAATAGTGTATGACTGTCGTTTTTCAACTCTGTCAAGCGCATCACTTTTCCTGATATTTACTTATGTGGAGATTATGCATAGCACGGGCCCAATGTCTCAGGCATTTTTAGGGCAAATACATTGGCATTAACTTTAGATAAGTGATTCTACATGCCCGGGCCCAAATAAAAATGTACTATGATTTTGTTTGTAAATATCATAGTTATGATCTATTGAACAAAAGCTCCATTCAATTGAAAAATATGTATGGCATTGCATACTGGCTTCAGCTGCCACTCAATGACTCGCATTTTTAAATGAAAGAGGTAAGAGACGGTTACTGATCGAGTCTTCAATTTATTTGAAAAAAGTAGAAAAAATGATCCGCCCCCCTTTTTTATAATTTTATTACAATATATTTTATTTCCTTTAATTATAGGGTGAGGACGTGTTAAACTACATGTTTTTTATAGATTGATTTTTTGAGCATACTTACCTGCTCATTGATAGACAACATACTTACCGTAGTACCCCTTGGTACATTAAGTAAGTACCGTGTGTTATCTAAATTTAGGAAACGTAAACACAATAAGAAAAATTAAGGGAGTACTAATTTTCATCTTAATTTGATAGGTTCACTTAGTTAAATGATACACGCAGCAAAGAAAGTAATAGCTTGGATGTTTAAACCAGGCCCATGCAGGATGTACTGATAATCTCAGCGATGGTATCTTGATTGGAGGATTGTTCCCGATACAGGTATAGATATATATACATATTTTTGATTTCATAAACCTTAGGTATTCCCATACGAGAATAGGAATGTTAGAATCTTAGTACCATCCCTCATTTCACTTAATTTAATTTGAATAAAAACACTCTTTATCTAAATACAGGTAAAGTCTTTTTTAAGAATAAGCATCTATTATATGTCACTAGGCATTTGGTAGCATCTTTTAGTTGGTGAATTTCGGTAATTTAAAACTTTTGGAAAATCTATCTTCGAAAAACAAATGGACATGAATAGACTCCATAGCAATTATTGAATATTTGTAATGCATTTTGAAATGTTGTAATTAGAATGCATTTTTTGTCCTTCTCTGTTTTATCGAAATACATTTTTTACTTTGTTTGTCCTGAGGAAGGTGGGAGAAAATAATATTTTGTTGTTCACCGAAACGCTGCATCAACATTTTTTGTAACTCTGTATTTTGTATTTGAAATGTATATTTCATTATATTTCATTATTTTTAATTGTCAATACGAATATGGATTGTGAAATTTGATATCCTTGTATAATATGTGATGGTGGTCCTTTAGGAAGGATATTCATTTAATGTGTATCAAAATAGTAACATATGTTTGTTTATTTTTAACTTTTTATGTAATTTAATGTGGTTTTTCTTTAAAACCCAGAGAAACTAACTCATAATAAAAGGAAATATTATTTTTATACACCAGGTTTCTTGTTCATGATATTTGTCGAAGTACTCTGTTAAAGTTTTTGTCTTATATATTTGTGTAGGATCATGTCCATTTGAGTCTTTAAATTATTTCCATAAAAGAGTTTGGTTTAATTCTTAAATATGGAGTGCCTATACCATTTGAAACACGTATATACATAAAATAAGGAGGAAAAGGGGAACCATATTCTGTTCTTGTTTTACACTACCCTGTCCCTTTTTTTCTATGGAAGGGTGACTCTCTTGTGTTTTGAAGCCTTTTTACACCTATTTTGGAAAATAAATTGCTAGATAGGATAGAAGCTCCCATTACGCAGGCAGAAGTTAACAAAGCTTTCAAACTCCTTCCCGATGCTAAATCATGCGGTTACAATGGTATACCATCTGTATTCTATAAAATATTCGCCTCACAGCTGATGGATTTTTTAGTCAAATTCTTTAATGAATTCCTGGGCTGAAGCGAGATTCCAAAGGAATTCACAGAGGCAGTTATTGTTAGCTTCCAAAAGAAAGATAAACCTTGGGAACAAACCGGCTTGTACCAGCCTATATGTTTCAAGAACTCCGACTAAAAACTCTTTGCTAAAATCATGACGTTAAAGCTGGCCCCCGATGCATCGACACTATGCGGCGATCAAAATGGCTTTTTATCGGGAAGATCTATGTCATTAAATACAAGCTTCCATGTACAGGCAATAGATTACTACTCAGCCAATAAGATTGAAGCAGCAATAATTATGCTTGATGCCGAGAAGGCATTTGACCATGTACAGTGGTAGGTCTTCTCAATCCTTCTGTGTTTTGGATTCCCTTATAAACTTATAGGGCTTCTGCGTAATCTAGATGCCAAGGTAGAGGCCAAAATCATGATAAATTCCCAAATAGTAGGAATCATCCCAATACGTAGAGGTATGCATCAGGGCTGTCCAATGTCACCGGTATTGTTTGCACTTTTTGTTGAATCTCTGACGATGGCCCTTAGGCTAGACCCAGAAATTCGGCCAGCACTTTCTAGTGCCCCAAAGTTGAAACTATTCGCTGATGATATTATTCTCTATCTGGCAGGTACAGCCCATAATGCCCATAACTCCCTCTACAAAATACAATCCTTTTCAGATATTGGAGGTTATAAGACTAACTAGGCTTATCCCTGCAACATATTACTATTGAGAAAGGGGGAAGGCCGGGCACTATAGGTTTGGAAAATTTGTATTAGCTGGGCAGATAAAGACCTGGGAACACATAGTGGCAGACAATTTAAATATTTCACTCGACCTTGTATTTTCCTATCATCAGATTCAAGGTCATCTTCGGGTCTATATTCAGACATCCAGTACAGCTAAGGAACATATTAGTATAGCACATTTTTTGAATAAACAATTAGAACTAGGAAACTGGTATCAAACATTATACTTGTCTCTAGATGAGTCAGCTGCTCATGAGGCATTTGCCTCAATTTTGCAATATATTGAAGGGAGAATTGACTTTGCTAGTTGGGGCAGATTTATTCGTATGGCCCACAAGGCCATACAAGGACTAACTTTAAGCATATGGCTTTCTACTTGAAGTGGGTTCTCTATTATACCCCATATTGTCTGTAACTGATGTTTTTGACCTCATCTGCTAAGTGTTTTTAAATGCAGGCATCCGCGATGGGACTAGGCGCACGTGGGGTTTTTATGTCACAGATTAATTGATTTTTGGAACAAAGTGGCCTTCTTGAGTGAAAAACTACAAATTCAAATTGTACCTGATTTACAGGGGCGTTGTTCAGAATTTCACGCCCTAATTGTCAACTAAGGCTGCGACAGCAACAGTATTTTTTTATTGGGTCATTATTTGCAAATTCACTGATTCTCCAGTGGTAGAAATCCCCTAATCATCCCGTATTCGAAAATTGGATAACAAAATGGATCATGTTAGAAAGCTAGAGGAACTGTATGCTCAAATTATAGGTGCATTGAAGAAAGCCAAGGGAATTTGGAATTCTCCCAGGGAAGAAGTCCTAGAGGAATGATGCTGTGTTTTATTTTGCACGGGTAACTGGGCACACAAGTATGAATTAGGAGGCTTAGATTATATTTGACTGTTGTTTTACATATTTGTAATGTGATAACGACAATAACTGGAATGTGATACCTTTTCTTCGCAGATTGATGGAAATGGCTTTAGATAAAGCAGAACTCCCTTTTTATACATTTAGGTAGCATCTTTTCTATTCCTGTAGGTGAATGAATTCAGATGTTTCTCTTTGTATATTTGCATTTATGAATCATGAAGTGTTCCAGATTATCAATAAAAATAAATTTAAAAAAAAGTTCCACACCCACATTAAATTATAATTTTTTTCAAAAGTTTATAGGATTTTTTAAAATTATGGGGCATATTAGAAAGACCGGTGATAAAATTATCGCAGTTTTAGCGGCAGGAAACTGCCGCTAAAGCGGCGATAATGGGCTTGCTAATATGCGTTATAGAATTTCAATAGAAGCCCAGGTTAGATGTCCTGCACATCTAACCTGGGCTTCTATTGAATTCTATAACGCATATTAGCAAGCCCATTATCGCCGCTTTAGCTGCAGTTTCCTGCCGCTAAAACGGCGATAATTTTATCGCCGGTCTTGCTAATATGCCCCTATATTTTTATAATGTTTTGGATATTGACTTTTATAAATAATTTGTTGATGACTATGTGATTTATTATAGTATTACAATATTTTCATATTTATTTGAATATGATTTAAATTATTGACAATGGTTGCATACATTTAGAACATGTGTTTTGAGATACGTGTTTAGGATTGTATAGTTATTAACAACTAAATATGAATAACATTGAAATAGTTTACAAATAAAATTTAAAAAAAATTCTGAAGGTTATGACTGAGCGGGTATTCATGAATCTTAAACGTCACGTAAAATGATCATTCAAACCCCGCCATTGGTTGTGTGGACCTGTTTTTTATTGACAAGAAGAGAGAGCTAGGAGCAATCATTTACAATCGTTTACATAAACAGTGAGGGCCACAGGATTCCTCAGGAAATGACACAGAGAACTGAAGTGAGTTTAAAAGGCTTTATTAATCAATTTAGTTTAATCCAAATTATTAGTTCATTAAGTATTCCAGTTTCAGGGCCTGATAACGATGACGGCGGTCTTGGGACTGCCGTTGCGTTTTCGGCAGTCCAACTGCTGCCTCCTTGGAGGTCCGACTGCCCGATTATGATATGTGCCATGAGACCACCACAAGCCCCCCCACTACCGCAGACATTACAGCTACAGCGGCAGGAGAGGTGGCCCATGGAGGCGGTGCAGGCATTTTTCCCACCATGCAAATTATGACCTGCCTTTCCGACAACCGTTTCCTGCCGAGGTTGCCACCATGCAAGAGTTAGCAGAAAGGCAGAGAATGAGGGGGAAAACTGCCTCCAGGGCAAATGAGCACTTGTGAAATATAACTGGTACTCATGTTTTTACCTCCAATGCCTTTGGATCGAGTGTGCGCACTCTTTGTCTTGCACAACGTAATAAAAGAAAGCAGCGCACCCAACGGGCTGGAGGCCGTGTAACATGGCCAGAAATGGCTTCAGGCTCATTACCACTGCACAAGGGTACCACCACCATGACTCTGCTGCCCACACACCGCCAGCCCAGCTGTAAAGTCAAAATACAGCCGAAGTGATTCCGCTGGCTTGGTGCATTTTCTGAACTGCCACCGTGGCGGGCGGGCTGGCAATAAAACCACCAAAGTTGTAATCGGCCCCTTAGTCATCATTATTACAGATTCAAAATGTCTAAAGTTTATATTACAAAATAAGGTAAAATAGAACATTAACAAGAATTACAAATAGAATGAAGAATATGCTACAAGTGTGTTCCATAGTGGAAATGCCTAATCTAAATTAAGAAGGATAAGTCGAGAAAGGGCATTTGGTTAGGCAAATAAGGTAAAGTGTCAGCTCCAGAAAATAAAATAAAGGCATCTGATGAGAGAAATATGAACACTTAGGCATAAAGCTTTGTTCTCTGGAAGTGAAGATCATCTGAGATGAGAAGGGCCTTCTCAGATTGAAGTCAGCAAGCATCTTCTACTAACTGGTCTAAAGAACTCACACTATTATTAATCAACAGAAACACTATTTTTTCAGCTTGTTTCCACGCTCATTAGCCAATCAGCCTTCACTGGCCTCTATGAGCAGATAAACTCTCTTGTTTCCCAGGATAAGCAATAGTAAAAATATGGATACGTTTGTGAGTTATTACACTAAACAGATTGTTGGGTACATTCAGCTCTTCCCACAAATCGCTCTCCCATCCTGGCATCTCCACCTTTTGATGAGAACCTCACTATCAGTTGTCTAATACTTAACAAATGACTAATCACTAGCTAACAGAAGGCTTCTGAAAAAAACTCAGCCTCTGCAGTATGAAGAAAACATAACATGCAAAACAACAGAAAAAGAGATTTACAGGCGTCTTAGCCTTAAACATGTAAAAGCCGACATTCAAAATGGCATTAATATTAAGCTAACTTACATTATACAAACATGTTAATTCAGGTGCTGCTTATAATGGCTGAAACAGTCACCTACTACAAAATACATGATTAATATGCACACATTATTCATCAGTGTAAATTGCATTTACTAATACATTTGTTTAATTATTCAAATGTCAAGTTGCTCTCTTCCACTATCCCCCTGTGATGGCTAGAATAGCCATCACAACAAATACAAATTAATCCCCAAGGAATACCTTATTTATCTGCTATCTGCTTTATCTGGCCCTTCGAGTTGTGCAACTCCTTCAGTTCCTTTGGACTCTACCCTTTCTTTCTTCCTTTTCTATTTCCTCCTTCTTTTGCCTTTGTCACTCCTCTCTTTTCCTATCTGCTTGTAAACACCCAAAATCCCTTACATAAAGCAAATAAACAAATAAAACAAATGCCAATAATAAAAATAGGCCAGAGTATAGCTCCTAAAAATCAGTTACCAGTGCTTCCAAGCCAGCTGCCCATAGCAGAAACTCCCTTGCCTAAGGTTCCTAAAACACTAAGGGGCATATTTACAAGAAACTGGCGGGGCGCTGTGTTATGCCAAAATTGGTAATGTCACACTCCGATAGTTTCAAAACGCAGGGATGCGCCGTATTCACATTAATGCGGTGCACCCCTGTTTTACCCATAGCGCTGGCGCTAAAACGATGCTTAGCGCCAGTGCAAGCACCCTAGCGCCATTTTGCTAGGGTGCCTGTGCTGCAGGGGCAATTGTTTATGTGCAGGACACTTTCCTGCACATAAACAATCATTACAGGTGATTTGCTCTATCTATGTGTGCTGCAGAATGCAGCACGTGTTGCAAGAGCAAAATACGAGGAGAACAAAAAACACTTCTCCCCATATCACCTGCTTAAGACAGGTATTCCCTGGCTGTATTTTTGGCACTGCCCATACCTTGTAAGTGCGAGGCAGCATCAAAAAGCAATGTGCTGTGTGAATAGGGGCATTATTTGCAAGGCGGCTTTAAGCCACCTTAACTGGCTTAACGCCGCCTTGTAAATAAGGTGAAGGAGTTAACGCCACCAGAACGTTTGAAAAAAGTGACATTCTGGTGGCTTTAACTGCTTGCAAATATGCCCCTAGGTGTTTTTAAATCCTCTAATTCAGGTTTTAAGACAGAAATGTTCTTTGCAAATTCTTCTAGCTCTTTGCTTCTTAGTTATGTCTGCACAACAATTTTGCACTTTCAGCTTCTTACAGAATCCTCCTTTCTCTGCTAACAATATATCTACAGCTAGTCGAACTTGGAAGACCATAGACCGAAGAGCTGCTAATTCTGTCTTTACTGCTAGCAAAGCACCAGATGTACTAGTTGCTAGCAGATCCACTACTGTAGAAAGCTTTCTAATCCTCTCATCATTTAGGACTACTCCCACTGAAGGAATAATGGCACCAAAAACATCCCCTACTAAATGTTAACCATCATCAGTATTACATTTAGATCTATGTAGTAAGTTTGTCTCTAAAGACTATAACCTATTCATCATCATCATAAAATGTAATTTAGATCACATTGATTTTATAAAGTGCATCTCACAAGATTATTACAATCATAACAATCATAATTTAAAGATAGCTTAAAATATTGAAAAAAGAACAGTAAAACATAGAATTACCTGCCTGCAAAGACGGTTGAAATGGCCCACTAACAGCATAGTATGACTTTGCTCCATGGGATATTTCCCTATCTAATCATATATAGTCCCATATATGCACAATGGTTCCTGGAGCAACATGCATACCATTCATAATAAAACAAGGTCTGCGACCTGGCCCATACATAAATATTTAAAATGAAGGGCTTAATGCCCAAAAACATACATCTCAAGAAATTGAATAGAAAAAAAAGCCATCACGGAATGAAAAATATCACACAATACACTTCGAATGTCTAATCCATAGAGTCAATCAGAAAAAGGGGGAGGAGGAGGATTGGGCTAGGTTCACCCTCCTGTGTGATCAGAATACATCAAAAAGAATCCGTAGGTGACGGATCAAAAGAACCTAGCCAAGAAACAAGGGCGGGTTCACCAATTGGAGTGAAGGCCACCTCTGCTGGTTGAAAAGAAAAATGTCTTTTCTTGTGTCCCCTCACTCACCCAGGGTTGCCCCTAGGTGACATACTCCATCATTGGGGCCATCCCAAACATCTACTGATTGGGGCGTGCTGCGACTTGCGGATTTACGTAGGAGCACCTACCTTGTGAGGCTATGTGTTGTGCAGTGTAGGGGGGAGTGGTGTAAGTGATGTTTTAAAATTACCTAACTAGTGAGCTATTGTTTTATTCCTGCTCCTAGTTGGTAGGGATAAAAAGGGGGTTAATAAAAGGAAAATGTAACTGTTATGTAATTATAATCCCTTGTATTATGTCAACATGTTTCAAGGTATCCCCTAAACCTTTTCTTCAGGACAACAAAGGGACCAGCCCTTTGTGTACCAATCCATGCCGGACCTATAATAAAGTGAAGGGAAAATTATTAATGCACACCTATTGTGTGAGCATTGGGAAAAATATATACATACGGTTGCTTCTGAACACGTAGTAATTATTTTTTGGCAAAAGTGCGCCTCATGGTCTGTCTGGGTGGAGGGGCCTGTAGAAACCTGTGCTCAGCAACCCTCCGTCAATACGACCTATTCAGTCCCAAAGCAGACCGCTCTGCTTTTATTAACCCCCTTTTTATCCCTACCAACTAGGAGCAGGAATAAAACAATAGCTCACTAGTTAGGTAATTTTAAAACATCACTTACACCACTCCCCCCTACACTGCACAACACATAGCCTCACAAGGTAAGTGCTCCTACGTAAATCCGCAAGTCGCAGCACGCCCCAATCAGTAGATGTTTGGGATGGCCCCAATGATGAAGCATGTCACCTAGGGGCAACCCTGGGTGAGTGAGGGGACACAAGAAAAGACATTTTTCTTTTCAACCAGCAGAGGTGGCCTTCACTCCAATTGGTGAACCCGCCCTTGTTTCTTGGCTAGGTTCTTTTGATCCGTCACCTACGGATTCTTTTTGATGTATTCTAATCCATAGAGTCACCAGGAATTTTGCTAAGCCTAATACCACAACTCTCCTTGTGCTATTGCTAAGAATTCGGAGCACTTCAAGATGGTTTCTGGAAGCAATACACCTACATTGGGGGACAATCCACTTGGACCTCAAATTATTGTAGTAAGGCCAAAAGAATAATAAATGAACCAGGGATTCAGGTCCTCCTCTGCATGCTGGACATAGATCATCAATTGGGGCTTGGATTCGCCATCTACTGCAAAACACCCTGGTAGGGAGTGCGTGTATCTAAATTGAAGGAACAGTTTCCGCGCCATAGCTGGAACAACCTCATCAATGGTGTGTTCTTATTGGGGATAGGGTTTAAAGTCCATGAACACTAGAGTAAGCGATCCCGCAACTTTGGTTACACTTTCCAAATGATTCACATGATATATCTTCGAGAAAAATAAAGCTAGGTAACAAGTACCTTACCAATCAGCGGGCATTTTTAAATAGGTATCCTGTCTGCATGCAAAGTATACTCCAGGGATCACAGGATCTTCTCCAGTAAGAATCTGAGCAGGCCCACGAAGAACTTCAAATGTGTGTTCCCATCAACTGAATCCGATTTGTCGAGCTAAAGTGCAAGTCCTTCTCATATAAACGCATGGCTTTCCTTTCTGTTGTCTGTCTAATTTCAATCTAGGATACACCCTCTTTCCTTTATACTCATCTTCTTCTTTCTTCCACACATTCTTTAAAACATCTTCCTTTTCTGCTCCCTTATGAAACATGTGTGCTCTCCTGTCCTCTAAAGCTTGTAGAATGTATTTTCTAATTGATTCATGGAATATGTTAATTTACATTCATATACCTTAACAGTGTATCTTCTAGTAGGGGAACCTAAAGAAATACCAGGCTGTTTCAATCTCCTTAGCCTGTGGATGAGGAATCATTCTTTTGTGAGGGGGAACTTCTGTAAGAATAAAAATGTAATTGGAAAAATAATACACAAAATGATTCTGCCTATAAAATAAACTAAGCAATTTACTACAGGTGATTGCATAGGAAAGTGGAATATGATGATGAATTACGACCTCAGCAGCTGAAGCAGGTAAATGTGCACGAGCATAACAATCCTTAGCATCCAGGGCATGTGTATGTTTTTGCACTAATCTACAATAAATGTTTGAAGCATCTATAAATGAAGCCTTCAGTTTTATCTGATCTATTGAATGTGCAGCTGATGTAGGTGTAGGGGATGACCTAAGGGTACCTATTTCAGGAGTAACGCTCATACTAACTAAAAGGTTTTCTTACACTAACACAACTGTTAATGTCACAGCAATCACTTTCCTTCACTTAGTGGCTTGATATGATTTTGGATGTCCTACAGTGGACAGTGCAACATGCCGTCCGCTGTAGGACCGCCAAAGCCATGGTGTGACCACTCACCAGATTACAGGTTAAACCCTGGTCTGGCAGGCGGTCTTGCAGTGGTCTGACAGCAGGGGTCAAATAGGCTCAAAGAAGAGCCTATCATGCAGACCGCCACAGTCAGAGCACCAACTGCACCTTCCTGCATGGTGTGGCATACACCGTGCAGGAAGGAGAAGTGCGAATCAAGGGGGGAACTACATGTGCCCTCCGCATGCACCCCAGGCCCAAATCCAGCATGAGGCCCTGTTAGAGCCACCTTTGTTGCTATTCTGACACCCTTTTAATGGCAGGTTCACCACCATGAAGAGGGCGGTGAAATGAAAACTCGGAATATGCTGCGGCACCGCCAGCATATTCCTGCCAGTGAAAGACCGCTGGCCCAGCGGGATCCTTGATCCTGGCAGTGCCAGCGGTCTCATGGCAGTCCGACCACTGCAGCAGTAATACTGTGGGTGGTCCTGCAGTGTGACGGTCGTCGGACCACCACTATGGGTACAGCGGTCCCATTGGCCACCATACTCGTAAAGAGTCCCTTACTCTTGATAATAAACCACATGGTTGTCCGCAGTCAGACCGTAAATATAATATAGCAGCAAGCAGATTGTAATATCCTGCAATTGGTTCTACTTGTGCCAAATAAGCAAAACTTGTTGCTATTAATTGCAGTTATTTCATTCAGTTTATATACAGCAGTCGTCATGAGGAATCCTTAACCCTACTCCATCTTCTTCTAAAAATGGCAGCTCTGCTGTTCTACTGCACCCTTGGCACTTGTGAATGTTCTTTATTCTTTATTTAGGTATTAATTTTCTTTAAAGCAATGATTGCAATTTTTCTTTCTTCAAAGTCAGTTCAGTTCAGACACAGTTCATCAATGACAGAATTAGATTAATGTCAGATTGATCAAGTTCAAAACATCAGTCACTAATACTGTTGTGGCACATCATGTGGCTCAAGTGGGTCTGCTTTCAGTTCTTTCGGGTCATAGATTGTCAAATTAGGCACACGGTCTATGTAAAAGTACATTCAAGTGCTGAATACCTGCGAAAAGGTACTCTTGCTCTCTTTGATATTTTAGATGCCTGGTGATCTCTTTTAGCAACGCTTACACCACTGGATTGTGTCTCTTCAGTGAAAGTTTGTGATATGTGTTCAACTGACACATTAGTTCTTAGTGTCTCTGAGCTCCTTGGCCAGTCCTCTGTCTACTGGGTTCTCCCACTCCATTCACTTGTTCTTTCACCAAGTTGCATGTTTTCACCTGTGGTCGCTCTGCAGTGCTTCCTCCCTCTGATATTGTCTCCTCTTATTCTTCCTCTTGCTCTTCTGCATCACTCTGTGAGATTTCTGGGACTTAGGTGGCTGGGAAACCCTGGTGCACATAACACCCCCTCTGGTCCTTCTGGGCGGCCAGGCACAGGAAGTTACAGACTTGGTTCAGGCGTCACCACCTCTTTGAACAAACATCTTATTCTCTGGTGTGGGAGACATGTATCTAGTTAGCAAACCACCACATTTCACAACTTCAGTGTCCCATTAATCTGTTCATAACTAACCGAAGCTTCTGGTCTGTAGCTACAATGTAATTGTTGTTCCACGTCTAGTGCCACACACACACACATATATATGAGTGGTGGGGTGACAGTCTGATTTACTATTCTAACTCCAGTCTCACTAAAATTGGGGACAGTGCTTGTATTTGGGGGGCTGATTTACTATTGCAACTTCAGTCATGCAAACATTGCAGAAAGTGGGCATACATGTGGGGAGGGGCAGAGTTACTATTCTAGCTGTAGTACTAGGAACAAGGGGGAAAGTGCATATAACTGGGGGCTAGATTTAATATTTTAGCTCCATTAACCCTGAGGAAAGTATGTATACTATGGGGAGATCAGATTTACTATTCTAACTACAGTCCTACCAACATTTGGGAAAGTACCTATATCTCTCTCTATTTGGGAGAATTAGAGCAGGATGTATCAAGAAAGCTCATAAAATCTGGGTCTCATCTGAAGGAAGACCTGTGTCGCTTGACAGTTTGTTGTTCCCAATGACTAGATATGTTCATGGTCCTGCATATATAGGGATAAAGGCCATGGTTAGATTGTTCAGACAGAATTTGTTCAATCCCCAATTTAGAGTTCTGGCTGAACAATTGTACCATAGATGCATAACCTGTCAGAAAATAAATGTGTTGAGAGCAACCCTAGTAGCTATGGTAGATCAGGATGACCCTTTAACAGAATGCAGTTGGACTTCATTGAGATGCCTGTCTGTAACTGGATGAGATATGTCCTGGTCAGAGTGTTCAATCCCCAATTTAGAGACCTCTGGTCTGCGTCAACTCTCTCCCCAGCAGCTCTGCAGTGCCGTCGCCGCGCCGCAGTACTTAGACCTCCTCCTGGTGAGGTTTGCGCTTGCTGCCCGATCCTGCCTGCCTCTGCCCAGTCTTCAGCCTTTCGCCTGTTGCCCCCGTTTTGGTATTTATTTTTAACTTCACTGCCCCGCTTATTTACTCTTCACTTATAACTTATTTTTACTTGCCTGTTTTCCAGCCGCTGCTGCCCCTGCGGCCCCTTCCCCCCGGACAGCCCCCGCTCCCGCCTCCCAGCCTCTTGTCCCACCCCCCTCCACTATTTAATGGCGGCCGCCGCGGGGGAGCGCGAGTAAGACCTTGACCTCTGGTCTGGGTCGACTCTCTCCCCAGCAGCTCCGCAGTGCCGTCGCCGTGCCGCAGTACTTAGACCTCCTCCTGGTGAGGTTCGCGCCTGCTGCCCGATCCTGCCTGCCTCTACCCAGCCTTCAGCCGTACGCCTGTTGTCCCCGTTTTGGTATTTATTTTTAACTTCACTGCCCCGCTTATTTTCTCTTCACTTATAACTTATTTTTACTTGCCTGTTTTCACGCCGCTGCTGCTCCTGCGGCCCCTCCTCCCCAGACAGCCCCGCCCCCACCTCCCAGCCTCTCATCCCGCCCCCTCCCCTATTTAATGGCGGCCGCTGCGGGGGAGCGCGAGTAAGACCTTGACCTCTGGTCTGGGTCAACTCTCTCCCCAGCAGCTCCGCAGTTCCGTCGCCGCAGTACTTAGACCTCCTCCTGGTGAGGCTCACGCCTGCTGCCCAATCCTGCCTGCCTCTACCCAGCCTTTTGCCTGTTGTCCCCGTTTTGTTATTTATTTTTAACTTCACTGCCCCGCTTATTTAATCTTCGTTTTCACTTATAACTTATTTTTACTTGCCTATTTTCCCGTCGCTGCTGCCCCTTTGACCCCTCCCCCCTGGACAGCCCCCGCTCCCGTCTCCCAGCCTCTCGTCCCGCCCCCTCCCCTATTTAATAGCGGCCGCTGCACGGTCGCACCGGTGGTATGCCCCCACTGTGACCAGCGCCAGGGACCTGGATCCCGAACCATCCACCACTACAATGCAGCTGCCCTCCTCGCACTCAACCCCGGAAGAAACAACAACTGCCAGAATGCCACGCCTAACACGACCCACGGGCAGTTCTCCTGCCGCCACTGCCGGCAGACCTTCACCACTGCTCCGGCCGTCAAACCCCCTGACGCCCTAAGATGCATCCTCCTCAACATGCGCTCCTTGCACCGACACGACGTGGAAATCTGGAACCTCCTGGACTCACTCTCACCCAACGTCGCCTTTTTCATGGAAAACTGGACCAGCGCCTCCTAGGCCCCCGACGTCGCCATCGCCATCCTAGTCGGATACAAGATCCAGAGGAAGGACCGCCCCAACCACCCAGGAGGAGGTATCGCCATCGCGCACAAAAACACCCTCCGCCTTACCACCTCCAGCGAAAACTTCCCCGCCTCCGAGCACCTGCACTTCCAGATCCAGACCAGCCCTAACTCCACACTCTGCGGCACCCTCACCTACAGACCCCCCGGCCCCTGAGCACTCTTCACCGACACCATCACCGACCTCATCGCACTCCACGCCATCACCGCCACGGACTACATACTCATCAGAGACCTGAACTTCCACCTCGACAACTTCAACGACCCCAACACGGCCGCCCTCTGGGACAACCTCGCCAACATCAGGCTGAAACAACTTGTCACCACACCGACCCACAAGGCAGGACACACTCTCGACCCCATCTTCGCTGGAGGCAACAGCGTTCACTGCACCCACACCACGCAGCCCCCCTGGACTGACCACCACTGCGCACACTTCCTCCTCAACAAACCCAAGCCACCCGAATCTGCTCCGCGCCCCCTGCGAAGGATCTGGAGCAGAGTCACCGAGGAACAACTCACCTCCACCCTCAACGGCAACACCCCTTCCGCTGCAACCGATG
This sequence comes from Calotriton arnoldi, assembly GCA_963921515.1. NCBI lineage: Eukaryota > Metazoa > Chordata > Amphibia > Caudata > Salamandridae > Calotriton > Calotriton arnoldi. The sequence goes on along the minus strand of CAWUFW010019018.1, from coordinate 139,050 downwards.
CCAACCTTGCGGCCATGGAATTCCACACTTGGATCGCCAACTGCGCAGACAAACTCGCCCCGCTGCGGAACCCCGACAAGAAATGCCCCAGTAACGCCGCCTGGTTCACCACAGACCTCCAAGAAACCAGACGCACCTGCATATGCCTGGATAAGAACTGGAGAAACAACAAGACACCCGAAAACGACACCACCTTCAAAGACGCTATGACGGAATACCATCAACGCATCAGAACCACCAAAAGGACCTTCATCCACAACAAAATCCTCGCCAATCCAGCAACTCCAAGGAACTTTTCAGCGTCATCCAGGAATTCACCAAACCCCGCAGCGAAGCCACGGACATCACCCCCTCCAAGGACCTCTGCGACAAACTTGGATCCTACTTCCACCTGAAGATAAAGAACCTCTACAACAACTTCAAAGATGCACGCCTGACCCCAAAATCAGCCCACCCGGCGGCAACGTAAGCCAGACCTCCATCTCCGCCTGGACACCAATCACGACAGAGGAGACCGTGGTGACCATGAAAGGCATCCACTCCGGGGACCCTACAGACCCCTGCCCACCCCACATATACCACAGAGTCACCACCACAGTCGCACCCGTGTTGCAATGCACCATCAACAGCACCTTCGAGACCGGCTCCTTCCCCGAAGACTGGAAACACGCAGAAGTCAGGCCCCTACTCAAAAAGCCCTCAGCAGACCTGACTGACCTCAAGAACTACCGGCCCATCTCGCTCCTCCCTTTTGCAGCTAAAGTCGCAGAGAAGACAGTCAACGCAGAACTGACAAGGTTCATCGAAGACAACGCCATCCTCGACCCTTCCCAATACGGATTCCGAAGCAACCACAGCACCGAGACCAACCTACTCGCCGCCACTGACGACATCCGCACCCTTTTCGACCAATGCCACACCGCAGCCCTGATTCTACTCAACCTATCAGGAGCTTTCGACACCGTCTCCCACCGCACATTCGCAGCCAGACTACATGACGCCGGCATACAAGGCACCGCCCTCGACTGGATCAGATTGTTCCTCACCGGCAGGAGCCAAAGGATCAGACTGCCACCCTTCCTGTCCAAACCCACGGAAATCAACTGCGGAGTCCCACAGGGATCATCACTCAGCCCAACCCTTTTCAACATCTACATGGTGCCCCTCGCCGCCATCGTCCGACAGCACGGCCTCAGCATAGTCTCCAATGCCGACGACACCCAGCTCATCCTCTCCCACACCAAGGACCCCACCACCACCAGACTCAACTTCCAAGAAGGAACGCAGGACGTTGCAGCCTGGATGAGCAACAGCTGCCTAAAGCTTAACTCAGAGAAGACAGAAGTCCTCGTCCTCGGAACCACCCCTTCGGCATGGGACAACTTCTGGTGGCCCACCGCCCTCGGCACCCCCCAACCCCCATGGACCACGCCAAGAACCTAGGCATCGTACTCGACAGGTCAACGCCGTCACCTCCAGCTGTTTCAACACCCTCCGCATCCTCCGTAAGACATTCAAATGGATCCCCCATGAGGCAAGGAAAACAGTCACACACGTACTCATCACCAGCAGTCTGGACTATGGAAATGCCCTCTACACCGGCATCAACAAGTCTCTACTCCTTAAGCTACAAACAATACAGAAGACCGCCACCAGACTCATCCTTGGGGTCCCTCGACACGAACACATCAGCCAACACCTACGCGGGCTCCACTGACTCCCAGTCGAGAAAAGAGTTACCTTCATGATACTCACCTACACCTACAAATGCCTACACAACACCGGACCCCAATACCTCAACGACAGAATCACCCTCCACGTACCCAAACGAAACCTCCGCCCCACCAACCTCCTCCTCATTGAAACCCCGCACATCCGCAGAGCCAGAACAGGGGGAAGATCCTTCTCATACAACATGGCCAGGACCTGGAACGAGCTCCCCACCGACATCAGACGTGCCCCCACCCTGAACACCTTCAGGAAGGCTCTGAAGACCTGGCTCTTTGACTGATACGGAACTGCTGACCCCCCCACCCAGCGCCTTGAGACCCTCATGGGTGAGTAGTGCGCTTATAATTCCCCTGATTGATTGATTGATTGGCTGAGGAATTGTGCCATAGATGCATGACCTGTCAGAAAATAAATGTAGGGAGAGCAACCGCAGTAGATATGGTAGATCAGAAGGACCCTTTAACAGAATGGAGTTGGACTTCATTGAGATGCCTTTCTGTAACCGAATGAGATATGTCCTGGTCATAGTGTGCATTTTCTCCTGATGGATGGAAGCCTACACAACACAGAGAAATGACAGTTTCACTGTGGCCAAACTGCTGTTGCAAGAACTCATACCAAGGTTTGAATTTGCAGTTTCTCAGGAGTCAGACTGAGGAACACATTTTATTAATGAGATCCTTAGAATGCTATGTGTGGCGCTACAAGTGGAACAATGATAACATAGTAGCTATGGACCAGAAGCTTTGGGTATTGTAGAACAGATCAATGGGGCATTGAAGTCTTGTTTAGCAAATATGTGTATGTTCACTTCTTCAAAACAGGCAGATGCTCTGCTTTTGGTGTTGATGAGTCTCTGATGTACTCCTGGCAGAAGAACAGGATTATCGCCACACGAAATACTCATGGGATGTGCCATGAGACTGCCCAACTGGTCTAAGGAACACACACTGTTATTATTCAGCAGAAACACTAGTTGCAACATTTCAGCATGTTTCCACTCTCAGGAGCCAATCTGTCTTCTCCAGACTCTGGGAGCAGGTAAACTCCCTTCTTTCCCAGGAAAAACAATAGTGAAACCATAGCTACATCCTTGAGTTGCTACATTGAACAGACTATTGAGTACAGTCAGCTCTTCCCACAAATCGCTCTCAAATCCTGGCATCTTCTCCTCCTTCTGATGAGAACCTCACTACCAGCTGTCTAATACATACCAAATGCTTAGCTAGCAAAAGGCCTCTTGAAAAAACACAGCATTTGCAGTGGGAAGAAAACATAAGATGCAAAACAACAGAAAAAAAAGATGAGCAGGCATCTTAGCATGAAAGTGTAAAGGTTGACATTCAAAATACCATTAATATTAAGCTAGCAAGTTATACAAACATGTTAATTTAGGTGCTGCTTATAATGGCTAAATATGGTCACCTACTGCAAATATGAACACATTATTCAGCAGTGTTAAATTATATTTTCTACTAAATGTGTGTAATTATGCAAATGTCAAGTTACGCTCTCCCAGTTATACAGTTTTGTTAATTATGTATGATATTTTAAAAAATTTGTAATATTGTTTTATATTATGATAAAATAATTGTGTTAAATAAAAATAATACTTCTTTCAGCTTGCACAATTCAGCTTTTTTCCACTCTCAGGAGCCAATCCGGCTTTTCCAGACTATGGGAGCAGGTAAACTTCGTTCTTTCCCAGGAAAAACAATAGTGAAAACATGGCTAAGTCCTTGAGTTGTTACATTGAACAGACTGTTGAATACATTCAGCTGTTCCCACAAATCACTCTCCCATCCTTGCATCCTCACCTCCTTCTGATAAGAACCTCACTATCAGCTAATACATAACAAATGCCTAGCTAGCAAAAGGCTTCTGGAAAACACAGCATTTGCAGTGGAAAAAAACATGACATGCAAAACAACAGAAAAAGAGATGAACAGGCCTCTTAGCCTTAATCATGTAAAAGCTGACATTCAAAATGCTGTTAATATTATGCTAACAAATTATACAAACATGTTAATTCAGGTGCTGCTTATAATGGCTAAATGCGGTCACCTACTACAAATTGCATGATTAATATGTACACATTATTCAGCAGTGTAAATTACCTTTTCTACTAAATGTGTTTAATTATGCAAATGTCAAGCTACGCTCTCCCATTTATACAGTTTTGCTAATTATGTATGATATTTTTAGAAGTGCGTAATATTGTTTTACATTATGATAAAATAATTGTTAAATAAAAATAATACTTCTTTTAAAATATTAATTTTATTTGTAGTTGTTCATACATATAATGCATCTTATACATTTACTTTATTTTTTAAATTACTACTATAGTTAATTTGTTTGTGTTTGTTTAGGAATGTATTTGCAAGTATGTGTAGATCAGATCAGAAAACGTTTTATTAGGCAAAAGCCATAGAAGACAAACACACAAATAAAATACTAATGCATACAGACATTTAAGACATCCAAGTTTAAAAAGTCCCCAATAAATAGTATCAAAACATCTGCTAGGGGCTCATTTACCAACCATTTTTCTAATTATTACAACAGCCCATAAAAATGTGTAAGTCATTGAGCACACAAATTCTGATTGAATCAGTTGGAGATGAAGTAACGCCGCCTTACATTGCCTTATACTAAGAACCTGCAGTAAAGGTAGCAAGAACAGCCTCCTCAGTTTATCATATAACTTACAAAAGAAAAATAAATGTAACGTAGATTGAATTTATTCCAAGCCACAGGGACTCAAATCAAGTTCCACTGCCCTACACGCACCACCAGGTTAGAAGAATTGATAATGAGCTGCATAAAATTGAAAGCAAATTAAAGGCAATGTGTTTCTGGTGTTCTGAATGATGCCCAAAGAGGTCTGCATAGCCTTGGTGGTTGAAAGGCAACAGTATCTTTCCACCGACCTCTTGGTCAATTCAATCCATTCACGCTCAACATTAAACATACTTAAAAATGCTTTTTTATGGGATCCTTCATGGATGTGGTGGTGCACTTTGAATTGCTGAAGGAATATGGCCTAACTTGCTCTTTAATGTATCGCAGCCACGTGATTGAAAAAGCGTTATCGTGCCTCAGGCAGTCTCGAAATCTAAAGACAGTTAAAATTAGTTTCCCTTTCGACTAGATCGATATCCAGAGCATTAATGGACTACATTTAACAAAATCCTCTAGAAACAGCGGGCCCAATTCTAGGTGGAACATATATGTCGAGAATCTGGTGGGGACACCAAGCCATCTCCTTACCAAGGCTTTTTAGGATGTATGTATGTTGGTTGCATGGGATACCCCTGAGAGACTGGCACCATATTTAGCCACCAAAACAGATCTAGCTTGGTGGATGTTAATCTTGGTGTCTAAGGGTATGAACCCTAACTTGGCTGAGAAGTGGAAAATTGCAGCTGGGGATTGTTCAATTTAAGACCTTCTTATCTTCAGAAGGTGCTGCCCATTACACTTTGCATCAAATGGGACGCCCAAATATGTAAAGATTGCAACACACATAAAGCTAAATCCCTTTATCAAATGCATTTTAATCATTTAATGTTTGGGACCATAGCCCATGGTGAATGATTTGCAGAGTTTGGTGTTTCAATCCAGACTGTCCATAAACATAGTAAAAGAATCCAGAAGCTTCTGTAGGCACAAAGAAGTTATTGCCATTAAAACACAATTGTCAGCATAAAGTAATACAGGGGTTGGTCTGTTTCCCACCTTCAGAGTATCAGTCCCTAAGTTGGCCAGCGTGTGCTCCAGATCATTGATATAGAGGGTGAAAAGGAAAGGGGTCAGGACACCCTTGCCTGACCCCTCTCGCAATCCTAGTTGGGCTGGAGTACTTGCCGTCTGGGCTGAATCTGAAGATGCTGTAACATTATTGTAAAATTGTCTAAGGAGATCCACTAGAGGTTCTTCTACTCTCAATAATGTAATCAGCTTCCATAGTCTAGTGCGGATCAAAATTCAAAGTAGAGGATAAGTGCATGACGGCGAGATGGGCAATTTATTTTTGCTCCTATGTATTTATTGATTATTAGATAAAGATTCAAGTACTGGTTAATGGTACCAAGAGCCTCACAGAACCCATATTAAGCTTCAGAGAGGATAGAGTTTTCTTTGGCACATGACTGCAATCATCTAAGAGGGCTCTACCCAAAACCTTAGCTGTGGAGTAGATCAAGATATGGGGTGGTACCATCTAGGGTCAGACCTGTCCCCCACTTTTCTGAATAGGCACAATGATCACATTCGACCACGATTGTGGAGGCCCTCTTTGAGCTGCGTTCCTGAGAGCATTAACTAACAAAGAGACCCAAATATCAATATTTTCCCCAAAAATATCCATAGAGACTCTGTCACAGGTTGGCGCACTGTTCCGTGGGCTGCATAAAATGGCTCTGGTAACTTCTGCTAGATCCAATGTTAATTTGCCTTGGTTTTCCTTGTACCCATAGCAGAGATCAGGATGATGGCTCCTTATATGACATTGGAAAAGTGAGTTGCCCATTCCTCAACAGGAATAGAGTCATCGGTAATCGCATTGTGACCATCCCTAAAGTTGGATGCATTCACTGTCTTCCAAAATAGGGAGAAATCATTCCTGCTACTGCCATCTCTTGTTTTCTCTCAAGCATCCTGTCTGATGCAGTTTTTCAACATGGAAATCACATTTTATACTGAGCCTATAGTCTGATTTCCTGTGGGACATGCAGAGTATTCTTGAGGGAGGCAATAAGTCACCATCAAGATAACGAGCAAGCCTCCATCAAACCATTTCTCCATTTTGTGGTTCCTGGACCAGAAAGAGACTGCCATAATTTTCCTAATGATCTGACAGAGAAAACTGAAAGAGCTCAAGAGTTTAACTGGATTGCCATCTTCCCCCAAAACAGATTAAAAAGTCTCTCAGATTCCGATTCAGCAATGCAGACAAAAATGTCTGAAGGTCAGTTGTGGCCCATTTTACTAATATGCTTTGTTCTTGGGGGCTTCAAGGAGAAATATGGTCAGTTCGCTCAGCGGGGCACACTACTCAGTGCTAAACAAAGTATCCGTATATGCTGAGATACCCCTCCTGGGGGTGATTCATTCATGTTACAAATTATATAAATAAATAAATAAATAAATAAATTGTGGTCAGGCACAATTAAACATTTTGAAAACATGGGCCCACCTTCTTTTGAGACAATGATGTAGTCTATCATGCTACCCTTCTGCTTCCCAGTGAAGGTCACTTGTGCAGCATGAGGCAATGACACCAAATCAAGTAAAAAAATCAGATTGAACTTCATCATAATATGATTAAAAACCTCATCACATGAGTTGTGCTAAAAATGCTGGAAATCTCTATTGTCGAGATTCGATGAATACAAGAGTGTTTGTAAGAGAACATGTTCTTGTGTTAAAATCACCCACCCAAATGATTAAAAAATTGCCTTTTAAGGCCAAAATAGCATTATCCAGTGCTGACGCTCGATAATTCACAATGTTCAAGTGGTGTAATTAGACGTAATGTAATTAGTGTGCAACGGGGTAAAATCTGAAAATATGGCGTGCAATGGTGTAAAACATCAAAATAGGGCGTGCAATGGGGTAAAATATGAAAATAGGGCGTGCAATGGGGTAACATATGAAAATAGGGCGTGCAATGGGGTAAAATCTGAAAATAGGGCGTGCAATGGCGTAAAATCTGAAAATAGGGCGTGCAATGGGGTAAAACCTGCCTTTCTGTGTGTCCTAAGCAATTAGCTTTGAAGCATCGACCACCTCCAGATCAACAAGCCCTACAACAAGTATGTGGACCACTAACTTGACACAGCAGACAGACCACCAGCACCCCTGAGACAACAACCAGCCCGCCATCTCCAAATAGACACCATGCACGGATGAAGACACCTCCTCCGCTAGGAAAGACATCCACTCTGGGGCCCACACAGACCCCTGGCCCCCTCACATCTACCACAGAGCCACATCTGCCTCCGCACACGAACCACTACACAACATCAACATCACCTTCAACACATGCACGTACACAGATAACTTGAAGCGTGCCGAAAGTCATGCCCCTATGCCTTGTGACCCCCACGGGTGAGAAGCACACTTAAAAAATCCATGATTGATTGATGGTTCTCTTGTTAGGTATGCAATTATGGTGTGAACTGTGTTGAATGTTGCAAGTTAGGGTGTCATGTGTTGTGAAACATCATTTATATGGTGTCATTTGAGTGCCAACCAACTTCAACATGTTGTTACATGGCTCTGACATGAAATTTGCAGCAAAATTGCCATTGATTTCCTCTTAGCGTGCAGATCTGCCCGCTAACACGAAAAAGCGATATTTTCTCTTTCCATCCGCCCAATGTTAAAATACATTGCGCAACACTTTTTGCCATTAGAAAGTTTACTCATGTGACCATTTGCGTGCAGATTTTCGCCGCTTACTCAAAAACGGGCCGCAAAGAGACAGGAAGTGATGTCTGCATGCTTCCTGTCTACTGGAGTAGTGTTTTCCACTTTCACTTTCTCTTTTGAGCACATTGCTGGTGATTGTGGAGAGTGTTGGAGCTGTTTGGTGGTGTGTGCTGCAGTTTGGAGATTTTGAGAGTGTTGCTGTGTCCTGTGTCCTGTTGATAGTGTCTGTGAAGTGTTGTGTACTGATTTATTGTGTTTAACTGTCTCCTGTCCTCAGTTTTGTCGGGTGTCTGTCTTGGGGTAGTACACTAACATTGTTTTTGGGGATATTTTAGAGGGATTATTTTGTTATTCTCTGGCTGTGGGCTCACAGGTGTGCAGGGAGATGCCAGGTGTGGGCAGGGAGGGTAGGATGTCCGAGGGGGCATTGGGGGGCTTCCTGTGGCTCATAAAATTCCACCTGCTACTGATGTTGGAGAGGGGAGGCCGTATCCTGCAAGGATACAACGTGAGTGTGCGGAAAATTAGGTGGGAGCGTGTGCGGGTGCATATGCGCAGGTTGTTTGGAGTGGACCGTAACGTGCGCCACTGGAAGCACCGCTGGCAGGACATGCTTGCACGAGAAGCTGACCTCCTTGACTACGTGGGAGTCATGACAGGCCTACAGGGTGGTAAGTACAAACTCCACATTTAATCTGGTGTACTGAAACGAATGAAAATTACGACGTGTGTGACACTGGTGTCAAAGTGAGAAATGGTTGCTGATTAAGGTGGGAGACGCAATGCGTTTGAGCATCTTGTTGGCACACCGCAACACAACGCAGCATCACATTGATAAGCATATGTTGCAAGTCTGTGTCACCCACTGCGCTGGACTAACACTTGGCACTGTACTGCCATAGCTGGCAAACCTGCGCAAAATGTGCGTGCAAGCAGAAGATTGTTTGGGTACGGCAGGGGTGACTGTACATGAACCAGCCATGGAATTGTCCTTGTGAGCTGTGTGCTGGCCAAAAGGTAGAGTCAAAATGCTGTCCTCATGATTTGTGTTACGTTAGCTACGCTGCCCTGTGAACATAGTTGCTGTGTGACAAAGTATTGTATAGGTACAAATGGTCTAAGGAAAGTGGACATCCCCAGATTGTCATACACCACCTACCTCTGTGTGACTGCTTTGTGCAATCTGCAGCTACTCAATTGTACAAAGTGCATGTAGAACATCAGGATGCATGTAGTAATGTTGCCTTGTGGATGACTCACACTACGATCATGGGCATGTCAGCTAGCATTACAGTCTTGTCTGTCCAAAACCAGCTGTCACAAGTCTGGTGTGAATGGCAGTCAAAGTTGACCCAATCATGTAGTCAACATGAAACGCCACACTACAGTTACGTAGCATTTGCTGTCATGGTGATGATTGGTATGAGGAATACGACACATATGAATTGAAGTCTAATCCCAACACATATTTCTTTCCTTGTCTCACAGATGGACAACCGCCAATCACACAGGGGGACATTGACAGCTTCGAGGACCCACACGCCACTGGTGAGTTGGAACGTAATTGACTAGCATGTTGCGTTGGCATGGATGTCTGGTTCACATGATCACCGTTGCAGTATGTAGTATGGGTGCGTATCACGTCTACCTTGCCTACAGTGTGATGATGTATTGTGGAAGTCAGCAGTGTGCACTAATCGGGAAGTGACTCTGGACAAATGCATTGGTCTCACAGTTGTGACTTGGCCCATCCCCAGTCAGTGACACACATTGGAAGTGAGGTGCATATCATCAAGCCCATATCGCAAATTCAACGTAACTGTCATCAAAGTTGTGTTGTCAATAGGGGCCTAGCATCATAATCTGAGCAGAGTTAATACATTCCACGTGTATTAATGCTTACTTATCAATGAGGTACACTGTCACGCTGTGTTGAGTGTGAACGGGGAGTGCATTGGGGGTTGTGTTCGGCATTCCACGGCAACACCCATTGTATCAGAGGCTGGCCCTGATGTCCAAGTGCGGCATTCATAGTTGGCAGCGCACAACTTGCCAACAGTTACATCCCGGTTGTATTCTGGCCATATGGGCAGGGATGCTTCTTGATCATCATGTTTGCTTTGTACATGTGAGCTGCTTTTGGTGTTGATGAGTCTCTGATGTACTCCTGGCAGAAGAACAGGATTATCGCCACACGAAATACTCATGGGATGTGCCATGAGACTGCCCAACTGGTCTAAGGAACACACACTGTTATTATTCAGCAGAAACACTAGTTGCAACATTTCAGCATGTTTCCACTCTCAGGAGCCAATCTGTCTTCTCCAGACTCTGGGAGCAGGTAAACTCCCTTCTTTCCCAGGAAAAACAATAGTGAAACCATAGCTACATCCTTGAGTTGCTACATTGAACAGACTATTGAGTACAGTCAGCTCTTCCCACAAATCGCTCTCAAATCCTGGCATCTTCTCCTCCTTCTGATGAGAACCTCACTACCAGCTGTCTAATACATACCAAATGCTTAGCTAGCAAAAGGCCTCTTGAAAAAACACAGCATTTGCAGTGGGAAGAAAACATAAGATGCAAAACAACAGAAAAAAAGATGAGCAGGCATCTTAGCATGAAAGTGTAAAGGTTGACATTCAAAATACCATTAATATTAAGCTAGCAAGTTATACAAACATGTTAATTTAGGTGCTGCTTATAATGGCTAAATATGGTCACCTACTGCAAATATGAACACATTATTCAGCAGTGTTAAATTATATTTTCTACTAAATGTGTGTAATTATGCAAATGTCAAGTTACGCTCTCCCAGTTATACAGTTTTGTTAATTATGTATGATATTTTAAAAAATGTGTAATATTGTTTTATATTATGATAAAATAATTGTGTTAAATAAAAATAATACTTCTTTCAGCTTGCACAATTCAGCTTTTTTCCACTCTCAGGAGCCAATCCGGCTTTTCCAGACTATGGGAGCAGGTAAACTTCGTTCTTTCCCAGGAAAAACAATAGTGAAAACATGGCTAAGTCCTTGAGTTGTTACATTGAACAGACTGTTGAATACATTCAGCTGTTCCCACAAATCACTCTCCCATCCTTGCATCCTCACCTCCTTCTGATAAGAACCTCACTATCAGCTAATACATAACAAATGCCTAGCTAGCAAAAGGCTTCTGGAAAACACAGCATTTGCAGTGGAAAAAAACATGACATGCAAAACAACAGAAAAAGAGATGAACAGGCCTCTTAGCCTTAATCATGTAAAAGCTGACATTCAAAATGCTGTTAATATTATGCTAACAAATTATACAAACATGTTAATTCAGGTGCTGCTTATAATGGCTAAATGCGGTCACCTACTACAAATTGCATGATTAATATGTACACATTATTCAGCAGTGTAAATTACCTTTTCTACTAAATGTGTTTAATTATGCAAATGTCAAGCTACGCTCTCCCATTTATACAGTTTTGCTAATTATGTATGATATTTTTAGAAGTGCGTAATATTGTTTTACATTATGATAAAATAATTGTTAAATAAAAATAATACTTCTTGTAAAATATTAATTTTATTTGTAGTTGTTCATACATATAATGCATCTTATACATTTACTTTATTTTTTAAATTACTACTATAGTTAATTTGTTTGTGTTTGTTTAGGAATGTATTTGCAAGTATGTGTATATCAGATCAGAAAACGTTTTATTAGGCAAAAGCCATAGAAGACAAACACACAAATAAAATACTAATGCATACAGACATTTAAGACATCCAAGTTTAAAAAGTCCCCAATAAATAGTATCAAAACATCTGCTAGGGGCTCATTTACCAACCATTTTTCTAATTATTACAACAGCCCATAAAAATGTGTAAGTCATTGAGCACACAAATTCTGATTGAATCAGTTGGAGATGAAGTAACGCCGCCTTACATTGCCTTATACTAAGAACCTGCAGTAAAGGTAGCAAGAACAGCCTCCTCAGTTTATCATATAACTTACAAAAGAAAAATAAATGTAACGTAGATTGAATTTATTCCAAGCCACAGGGACTCAAATCAAGTTCCACTGCCCTACACGCACCACCAGGTTAGAAGAATTGATAATGAGCTGCATAAAATTGAAAGCAAATTAAAGGCAATGTGTTTCTGGTGTTCTGAATGATGCCCAAAGAGGTCTGCATAGCCTTGGTGGTTGAAAGGCAACAGTATCTTTCCACTTGGTCAATTCAATCCATTCACGCTCAACATTAAACATACTTAAAAATGCTTTTTTATGGGATCCTTCATGGATGTGGTGGTGCACTTTGAATTGCTGAAGGAATATGGCCTAACTTGCTCTTTAATGTATCGCAGCCACGTGATTGAAAAAGCGTTATCGTGCCTCAGGCAGTCTCGAAATCTAAAGACAGTTAAAATTAGTTTCCCTTTCGACTAGATCGATATCCAGAGCATTAATGGACTACATTTAACAAAATCCTCTAGAAACAGCGGGCCCAATTCTAGGTGGAACATATATGTCGAGAATCTGGTGGGGACACCAAGCCATCTCCTTACCAAGGCTTTTTAGGATGTAAGTATGTTGGTTGCATGGGATAACCCTGAGAGACTGGCACCATATTTAGCCACCAAAACAGATCTAGCTTGGTGGATGTTAATCTTGGTGTCTAAGGGTATGAACCCTAACTTGGCTGAGAAGTGGAAAATTGCAGCTGGGGATTGTTCAATTTAAGTCCTTCTTATCTTCAGAAGGTGCTGCCCATTACACTTTGCATCAAATGGGACGCCCAAATATGTAAAGATTGCAACACACATAAAGCTAAATCCCTTTATCAAATGCATTTTAATCATTTAATGTTTGGGACCATAGCCCATGGTGAATGATTTGCAGAGTTTGGTGTTTCAATCCAGACTGTCCATAAACATAGTAAAAGAATCCAGAAGCTTCTGTAGGCACAAAGAAGTTATTGCCATTAAAACACAATTGTCAGCATAAAGTAATACAGGGGTTGGTCTGTTTCCCACCTTCAGAGTATCAGTCCCTAAGCTGGCCAGCGTGTGCTCCAGATCATTGATATAGAGGGTGAAAAGGAAAGGGGTCAGGACACCCTTGCCTGACCCCTCTCGCAATCCTAACTGGGCTGGAGTACTTGCCGTCTGGGCTGAATCTGAAGATGCTGTAACATTATTGTAAAATTGTCTAAGGAGATCCACTAGAGGTTCTTCTACTCTCAATAATGTAATCAGCTTCCATAGTCTAGAGCGGATCAAAATTCAAAGTAGAGGATAAGTGCATGACGGCGAGATGGGCAATTTAATTTTTGCTCCTATGTATTTATTGATTATTAGATAAAGATTCAAGTACTGGTTAAGGTACCAAGAGCCTCACAGAACCCATATTAAGCTTCAGAGAGGATAGAGTTTTCTTTGGCACATGACTGCAATCATCCAAGAGGGCTCTACCCAAAACCTTAGCTGTGGAGTAGATCAAGATATGGGGTGGTACCATCTAGGGTCAGACCTGTCCCCCACTTTTCTGAATAGGCACAATGATCACATTCGACCACGATTGTGGAGGCCCTCTTTGAGCTGCGTTCCTGAGAGCATTAACTAACAAAGAGACCCAAATATCAATATTTTCCCCAAAAATATCCATAGAGACTCTGTCACAGGTTGGCGCCCTGTTCCGTGGGCTGCATAAAATGGCTCTGGTAACTTCTGCTAGATCCAATGTTAATTTGCCTTGGTTTTCCTTGTACCCATAGCAGAGATCAGGATGATGGCTCCTTCTATGACATTGGAAAAGTGAGTTGCCCATTCCTCAACAGGAATAGAGTCATCGGTAATCGCATTGTGACCATCCCTAAAGTTGGATGCATTCACTGTCTTCCAAAATAGGGAGAAATCATTCCTGCTACTGCCATCTCTTGTTTTCTCTCAAGCATCCTGTCTGATGCAGTTTTTCAACATGGAAATCACATTTTATACTGAGCCTATAGTCTGATTTCCTGTGGGACATGCAGAGTATTCTTGAGGAAGGCAATAAGTCACCATCAAGATAACGAGCAAGCCTCCATCAAACCATTTCTCCATTTTGTGGTTCCTGGACCAGAAAGAGACTGCCATAATTTTCCTAATGATCTGACAGAGAAAACTGAAAGAGCTCAAGAGTTTAACTGGATTGCCATCTTCCCCCAAAACAGATTAAAAAGTCTCTCAGATTCCGATTCAGCAATGCAGACAAAAATGTCTGAAGGTCAGTTGTGGCCCATTTTACTAATATGCTTTGTTCTTGGGGGCTTCAAGGAGAAATATGGTCAGTTCGCTCAGCGGGGCACACTACTCAGTGCTAAACAAAGTATCCGTATATGCTGAGATACCCCTCCTGGGGGTGATTCATTCATGTTACAAATTATATAAATAAATAAATAAATAAATAAATTGTGGTCAGGCACAATTAAACATTTTGAAAACATGGGCCCACCTTCTTTTGAGACAATGATGTAGTCTATCATGCTACCCTTCTGCTTCCCAGTGAAGGTCACTTGTGCAGCATGAGGCAATGACACCAAATCAAGTAAAAAAATCAGATTGAACTTCATCATAATATGATTAAAAACCTCATCACATGAGTTGTGCTAAAAATGCTGGAAATCTCTATTGTCGAGATTCGATGAATACAAGAGTGTTTGTAAGAGAACATGTTCTTGTGTTAAAATCACCCACCCAAATGATTAAAAAATTGCCTTTTAAGGCCAAAATAGCATTATCCAGTGCTGACGCTCGATAATTCACAATGTTCAAGTGGTGTAATTAGACGTAATGTAATTAGTGTGCAACGGGGTAAAATCTGAAAATATGGCGTGCAATGGTGTAAAACATCAAAATAGGGCGTGCAATGGGGTAAAATATGAAAATAGGGCGTGCAATGGGGTAACATATGAAAATAGGGCGTGCAATGGGGTAAAATCTGAAAATAGGGCGTGCAATGGCGTAAAATCTGAAAATAGGGCGTGCAATGGGGTAAAACCTGCCTTTCTGTGTGTCCTAAGCAATTAGCTTTGAAGCATCGACCACCTCCAGATCAACAAGCCCTACAACAAGTATGTGGACCACTAACTTGACACAGCAGACAGACCACCAGCACCCCTGAGACAACAACCAGACCGCCATCTCCAAATGGACACCATGCACGGATGAAGACACCTCCTCCGCTAGGAAAGGCATCCACTCTGGGGCCCACACAGACCCCTGGCCCCCTCACATCTACCACAGAGCCACATCTGCCTCCGCACACGAACCACTACACAACATCAACATCACCTTCAACACATGCACGTACACAGATAACTTGAAGCGTGCCGAAAGTCATGCCCCTATGCCTTGTGACCCCCACGGGTGAGAAGCACACTTAAAAAATCCATGATTGATTGATGGTTATCTTGTTAGGTATGCAATTATGGTGTGAACTGTGTTGAATGTTGCAAGTTAGGGTGTCATGTGTTGTGAAACATCATTTATATGGTGTCATTTGAGTGCCAACCAACTTCAACATGTTGTTACATGGCTCTGACATGAAATTTGCAGCAAGACTGTACATCAGTGCATTGATTTCCTCTTAGCGTGCAGATCTGCCCGCTAACACGAAAAAGCGATATTTTCTCTTTCCATCCGCCCAATGTTAAAATACATCGCGCAACACTTTTTGCCATTAGAAAGTTTACTCATGTGACCATTTGCGTGCAGATTTTCGCCGCTTACTCAAAAACGGGCCGCAAAGAGACAGGAAGTGATGTCTGCATGCTTCCTGTCTACTGGAGTAGTGTTTTCCACTTTCACTTTCTCCTTTGAGCACATTGCTGGTGATTGTGGAGAGTGTTGGAGCTGTTTGGTGGTGTGTGCTGCAGTTTGGAGATTTTGAGAGTGTTGCTGTGTCCTGTGTCCTGTTGATAGTGTCTGTGAAGTGTTGTGTACTGATTTATTGTGTTTAACTGTCTCCTGTCCTCAGTTTTGTCGGGTGTCTGTCTTGGGGTAGTACACTAACATTGTTTTTGGGGATATTTTAGAGGGATTATTTTTTTATTCTCTGGCTGTGGGCTCACAGGTGTGCAGGGAGATGCCAGGTGTGGGCAGGGAGGGCAGGATGTCCGAGGGGGCATTGGGGGGCTTCCTGTGGCTCATAAAATTCCACCTGCTACTGATGTTGGAGAGGGGAGGCCGTATCCTGCAAGGATACAACGTGAGTGTGCGGAAAATTAGGTGGGAGCGTGTGCGGGTGCATATGCGCAGGTTGTTTGGAGTGGACCGTAACGTGCGCCACTGGAAGCACCGCTGGCAGGACATGCTTGCACGAGAAGCTGACCTCCTTGACTACGTGGGAGTCATGACAGGCCTACAGGGTGGTAAGTACAAACTCCACATTTAATCTGGTGTACTGAAACGAATGAAAGTTACGACGTGTGTGACACTGGTGTCAAAGTGAGAAATGGTTGCTGATTAAGGTGGGAGACGCAATGCGTTTGAGCATCTTGTTGGCACATCCGCAACACAACGCAGCATCACATTGACAAGCATATGTTGCAAGTCTGTGTCACCCACTGCGCTGGACTAACACTTGGCTCTGTACTGCCATAGCTGGCAAACCTGCGCAAAATGTGCGTGCAAGCAGAAGATTGTTTGGGTACGGCAGGGGTGACTGTACATGAACCAGCCATGGAATTGTCCTTGTGAGCTGAGTGCTGGCCAAAAGGTAGAGTCAAAATGCTGTCCTCATGATTTGTGTTACGTTAGCTACGCTGCCCTGTGAACATAGTTGCTGTGTGACAAAGTATTGTATAGGTACAAATGGTCTAAGGAAAGTGGACATCCCCAGATTGTCATACACCACCTACCTCTGTGTGACTGCTTTGTGCAATCTGCAGCTACTCAATTGTACAAAGTGCATGTAGAACATCAGGATGCATGTAGTAATGTTGCCTTGTGGATGACTCACACTACGATCATGGGCATGTCAGCTAGCATTACAGTCTTGTCTGTCCAAAACCAGCTGTCACAAGTCTGGTGTGAATGGCAGTCAAAGTTGACCCAATCATGTAGTCAACATGAAACGCCACACTACAGTTACGTAGCATTTGCTGTCATGGTGATGATTGGTATGAGGAATACGACACATATGAATTGAAGTCTAATCCCAACACATATTTCTTTCCTTGTCTCACAGATGGACAACCGCCAATCACACAGGGGGACATTGACAGCTTCGAGGACCCACACGCCACTGGTGAGTTGGAACGTAATTGACTAGCATGTTGCGTTGGCATGGATGTCTGGTTCACATGATCACCGTTGCAGTATGTAGTATGGGTGCGTATCACGTCTACCTTGCCTACAGTGTGATGATGTATTGTGGAAGTCAGCAGTGTGCACTAATCGGGAAGTGACTCTGGACAAATGCATTGGTCTCACAGTTGTGACTTGGCCCATCCCCAGTCAGTGACACACATTGGAAGTGAGGTGCATATCATCAAGCCCATATCGCAAATTCAACGTAACTGTCATCAAAGTTGTGTTGTCAATAGGGGCCTAGCATCATAATCTGAGCAGAGTTAATACATTCCACGTGTATTAATGCTTACTTATCAATGAGGTACACTGTCACGCTGTGTTGAGTGTGAACGGGGAGTGCATTGGGGGTTGTGTTCGGCATTCCACGGCAACACCCATTGTATCAGAGGCTGGCCCTGATGTCCAAGTGCGGCATTCATAGTTGGCAGCGCACAACTTGCCAACAGTTACATCCCGGTTGTATTCTGGCCATATGGGCAGGGATGCTTCTTGATCATCATGTTTGCTTTGTACATGTGAGCTGCTTTTGGTGTTGATGAGTCTCTGATGTACTCCTGGCAGAAGAACAGGATTATCGCCACACGAAATACTCATGGGATGTGCCATGAGACTGCCCAACTGGTCTAAGGAACACACACTGTTATTATTCAGCAGAAACACTAGTTGCAACATTTCAGCATGTTTCCACTCTCAGGAGCCAATCTGTCTTCTCCAGACTCTGGGAGCAGGTAAACTCCCTTCTTTCCCAGGAAAAACAATAGTGAAACCATAGCTACATCCTTGAGTTGCTACATTGAACAGACTATTGAGTACAGTCAGCTCTTCCCACAAATCGCTCTCAAATCCTGGCATCTTCTCCTCCTTCTGATGAGAACCTCACTACCAGCTGTCTAATACATACCAAATGCTTAGCTAGCAAAAGGCCTCTTGAAAAAACACAGCATTTGCAGTGGGAAGAAAACATAAGATGCAAAACAACAGAAAAAAAAGATGAGCAGGCATCTTAGCATGAAAGTGTAAAGGTTGACATTCAAAATACCATTAATATTAAGCTAGCAAGTTATACAAACATGTTAATTTAGGTGCTGCTTATAATGGCTAAATATGGTCACCTACTGCAAATATGAACACATTATTCAGCAGTGTTAAATTATATTTTCTACTAAATGTGTGTAATTATGCAAATGTCAAGTTACGCTCTCCCAGTTATACAGTTTTGTTAATTATGTATGATATTTTAAAAAATGTGTAATATTGTTTTATATTATGATAAAATAATTGTGTTAAATAAAAATAATACTTCTTTCAGCTTGCACAATTCAGCTTTTTTCCACTCTCAGGAGCCAATCCGGCTTTTCCAGACTATGGGAGCAGGTAAACTTCGTTCTTTCCCAGGAAAAACAATAGTGAAAACATGGCTAAGTCCTTGAGTTGTTACATTGAACAGACTGTTGAATACATTCAGCTGTTCCCACAAATCACTCTCCCATCCTTGCATCCTCACCTCCTTCTGATAAGAACCTCACTATCAGCTAATACATAACAAATGCCTAGCTAGCAAAAGGCTTCTGGAAAACACAGCATTTGCAGTGGAAAAAAACATGACATGCAAAACAACAGAAAAAGAGATGAACAGGCCTCTTAGCCTTAATCATGTAAAAGCTGACATTCAAAATGCTGTTAATATTATGCTAACAAATTATACAAACATGTTAATTCAGGTGCTGCTTATAATGGCTAAATGCGGTCACCTACTACAAATTGCATGATTAATATGTACACATTATTCAGCAGTGTAAATTACCTTTTCTACTAAATGTGTTTAATTATGCAAATGTCAAGCTACGCTCTCCCATTTATACAGTTTTGCTAATTATGTATGATATTTTTAGAAGTGCGTAATATTGTTTTACATTATGATAAAATAATTGTTAAATAAAAATAATACTTCTTGTAAAATATTAATTTTATTTGTAGTTGTTCATACATATAATGCATCTTATACATTTACTTTATTTTTTAAATTACTACTATAGTTAATTTGTTTGTGTTTGTTTAGGAATGTATTTGCAAGTATGTGTATATCAGATCAGAAAACGTTTTATTAGGCAAAAGCCATAGAAGACAAACACACAAATAAAATACTAATGCATACAGACATTTAAGACATCCAAGTTTAAAAAGTCCCCAATAAATAGTATCAAAACATCTGCTAGGGGCTCATTTACCAACCATTTTTCTAATTATTACAACAGCCCATAAAAATGTGTAAGTCATTGAGCACACAAATTCTGATTGAATCAGTTGGAGATGAAGTAACGCCGCCTTACATTGCCTTATACTAAGAACCTGCAGTAAAGGTAGCAAGAACAGCCTCCTCAGTTTATCATATAACTTACAAAAGAAAAATAAATGTAACGTAGATTGAATTTATTCCAAGCCACAGGGACTCAAATCAAGTTCCACTGCCCTACACGCACCACCAGGTTAGAAGAATTGATAATGAGCTGCATAAAATTGAAAGCAAATTAAAGGCAATGTGTTTCTGGTGTTCTGAATGATGCCCAAAGAGGTCTGCATAGCCTTGGTGGTTGAAAGGCAACAGTATCTTTCCACAGACCTCTTGGTCAATTCAATCCATTCACGCTCAACATTAAACATACTTAAAAATGCTTTTTTATGGGATCCTTCATGGATGTGGTGGTGCACTTTGAATTGCTGAAGGAATATGGCCTAACTTGCTCTTTAATGTATCGCAGCCACGTGATTGTAAAAGCGTTATCGTGCCTCAGGCAGTCTCGAAATCTAAAGACAGTTAAAATTAGTTTCCCTTTCGACTAGATCGATATCCAGAGCATTAATGGACTACATTTAACAAAATCCTCTAGAAACAGCGGGCCCAATTCTAGGTGGAACATATATGTCGAGAATCTGGTGGGGACACCAAGCCATCTCCTTACCAAGGCTTTTTAGGATGTATGTATGTTGGTTGCATGGGATACCCCTGAGAGACTGGCACCATATTTAGCCACCAAAACAGATCTAGCTTGGTGGATGTTAATCTTGGTGTCTAAGGGTATGAACCCTAACTTGGCTGAGAAGTGGAAAATTGCAGCTGGGGATTGTTCAATTTAAGTCCTTCTTATCTTCAGAAGGTGCTGCCCATTACACTTTGCATCAAATGGGACGCCCAAATATGTAAAGATTGCAACACACATAAAGCTAAATCCCTTTATCAAATGCATTTCAATCATTTAATGTTTGGGACCATAGCCCATGGTGAATGATTTGCAGAGTTTGGTGTTTCAATCCAGACTGTCCATAAACATAGTAAAAGAATCCAGAAGCTTCTGTAGGCACAAAGAAGTTATTGCCATTAAAACACAATTGTCAGCATAAAGTAATACAGGGGTTGGTCTGTTTCCCACCTTCAGAGTATCAGTCCCTAAGCTGGCCAGCGTGTGCTCCAGATCATTGATATAGAGGGTGAAAAGGAAAGGGGTCAGGACACCCTTGCCTGACCCCTCTCGCAATCCTAACTGGGCTGGAGTACTTGCCGTCTGGGCTGAATCTGAAGATGCTGTAACATTATTGTAAAATTGTCTAAGGAGATCCACTAGAGGTTCTTCTACTCTCAATAATGTAATCAGCTTCCATAGTCTAGAGCGGATCAAAATTCAAAGTAGAGGATAAGTGCATGACGGCGAGATGGGCAATTTATTTTTGCTCCTATGTATTTATTGATTATTAGATAAAGATTCAAGTACTGGTTAATGGTACCAAGAGCCTCACAGAACCCATATTAAGCTTCAGAGAGGATAGAGTTTTCTTTGGCACATGACTGCAATCATCCAAGAGGGCTCTACCCAAAACCTTAGCTGTGGAGTAGATCAAGATATGGGGTGGTACCATCTAGGGTCAGACCTGTCCCCCACTTTTCTGAATAGGCACAATGATCACATTCGACCACGATTGTGGAGGCCCTCTTTGAGCTGCGTTCCTGAGAGCATTAACTAACAAAGAGACCCAAATATCAATATTTTCCCCAAAAATATCCATAGAGACTCTGTCACAGGTTGGCGCCCTGTTCCGTGGGCTGCATAAAATGGCTCTGGTAACTTCTGCTAGATCCAATGTTAATTTGCCTTGGTTTTCCTTGTACCCATAGCAGAGATCAGGATGATGGCTCCTTCTATGACATTGGAAAAGTGAGTTGCCCATTCCTCAACAGGAATAGAGTCATCGGTAATCGCATTGTGACCATCCCTAAAGTTGGATGCATTCACTGTCTTCCAAAATAGGGAGAAATCATTCCTGCTACTGCCATCTCTTGTTTTCTCTCAAGCATCCTGTCTGATGCAGTTTTTCAACATGGAAATCACATTTTATACTGAGCCTATAGTCTGATTTCCTGTGGGACATGCAGAGTATTCTTGAGGAAGGCAATAAGTCACCATCAAGATAACGAGCAAGCCTCCATCAAACCATTTCTCCATTTTGTGGTTCCTGGACCAGAAAGAGACTGCCATAATTTTCCTAATGATCTGACAGAGAAAACTGAAAGAGCTCAAGAGTTTAACTGGATTGCCATCTTCCCCCAAAACAGATTAAAAAGTCTCTCAGATTCAGATTCAGCAATGCAGACAAAAATGTCTGAAGGTCAGTTGTGGCCCATTTTACTAATATGCTTTGTTCTTGGGGGCTTCAAGGAGAAATATGGTCAGTTCGCTCAGCGGGGCACACTACTCAGTGCTAAACAAAGCATCCGTATATGCTGAGATACCCCTCCTGGGGGTGATTCATTCATGTTACAAATTATATAAATAAATAAATAAATAAATTGTGGTCAGGCACAATTAAACATTTTGAAAACATGGGCCCACCTTCTTTTGAGACAATGATGTAGTCTATCATGCTACCCTTCTGCTTCCCAGTGAAGGTCACTTGTGCAGCATGAGGCAATGACACCAAATCAAGTAAAAAAATCAGATTGAACTTCATCATAATATGATTAAAAACCTCATCACATGAGTTGTGCTAAAAATGCTGGAAATCTCTATTGTCGAGATTCGATGAATACAAGAGTGTTTGTAAGAGAACATGTTCTTGTGTTAAAATCACCCACCCAAATGATTAAAAAATTGCCTTTTAAGGCCAAAATAGCATTATCCAGTGCTGACGCTCGATAATTCACAATGTTCAAGTGGTGTAATTAGACGTAATGTAATTAGTGTGCAACGGGGTAAAATCTGAAAATATGGCGTGCAATGGTGTAAAACATCAAAATAGGGCGTGCAATGGGGTAAAATATGAAAATAGGGCGTGCAATGGGGTAACATATGAAAATAGGGCGTGCAATGGGGTAAAATCTGAAAATAGGGCGTGCAATGGCGTAAAATCTGAAAATAGGGCGTGCAATGGGGTAAAACCTGCCTTTCTGTGTGTCCTAAGCAATTAGCTTTGAAGCATCGACCACCTCCAGATCAACAAGCCCTACAACAAGTATGTGGACCACTAACTTGACACAGCAGACAGACCACCAGCACCCCTGAGACAACAACCAGACCGCCATCTCCAAATGGACACCATGCACGGATGAAGACACCTCCTCCGCTAGGAAAGGCATCCACTCTGGGGCCCACACAGACCCCTGGCCCCCTCACATCTACCACAGAGCCACATCTGCCTCCGCACACGAACCACTACACAACATCAACATCACCTTCAACACATGCACGTACACAGATAACTTGAAGCGTGCCGAAAGTCATGCCCCTATGCCTTGTGACCCCCACGGGTGAGAAGCACACTTAAAAAATCCATGATTGATTGATGGTTCTCTTGTTAGGTATGCAATTATGGTGTGAACTGTGTTGAATGTTGCAAGTTAGGGTGTCATGTGTTGTGAAACATCATTTATATGGTGTCATTTGAGTGCCAACCAACTTCAACATGTTGTTACATGGCTCTGACATGAAATTTGCAGCAAGACTGTACATCAGTGCATTGATTTCCTCTTAGCGTGCAGATCTGCCCGCTAACACGAAAAAGCGATATTTTCTCTTTCCATCCGCCCAATGTTAAAATACATCGCGCAACACTTTTTGCCATTAGAAAGTTTACTCATGTGACCATTTGCGTGCAGATTTTCGCCGCTTACTCAAAAACGGGCCGCAAAGAGACAGGAAGTGATGTCTGCATGCTTCCTGTCTACTGGAGTAGTGTTTTCCACTTTCACTTTCTCCTTTGAGCACATTGCTGGTGATTGTGGAGAGTGTTGGAGCTGTTTGGTGGTGTGTGCTGCAGTTTGGAGATTTTGAGAGTGTTGCTGTGTCCTGTGTCCTGTTGATAGTGTCTGTGAAGTGTTGTGTACTGATTTATTGTGTTTAACTGTCTCCTGTCCTCAGTTTTGTCGGGTGTCTGTCTTGGGGTAGTACACTAACATTGTTTTTGGGGATATTTTAGAGGGATTATTTTTTTATTCTCTGGCTGTGGGCTCACAGGTGTGCAGGGAGATGCCAGGTGTGGGCAGGGAGGGCAGGATGTCCGAGGGGGCATTGGGGGCTTCCTGTGGCTCATAAAATTCCACCTGCTACTGATGTTGGAGAGGGGAGGCCGTATCCTGCAAGGATACAACGTGAGTGTGCGGAAAATTAGGTGGGAGCGTGTGCGGGTGCATATGCGCAGGTTGTTTGGAGTGGACCGTAACGTGCGCCACTGGAAGCACCGCTGGCAGGACATGCTTGCACGAGAAGCTGACCTCCTTGACTACGTGGGAGTCATGACAGGCCTACAGGGTGGTAAGTACAAACTCCACATTTAATCTGGTGTACTGAAACGAATGAAAGTTACGACGTGTGTGACACTGGTGTCAAAGTGAGAAATGGTTGCTGATTAAGGTGGGAGACGCAATGCGTTTGAGCATCTTGTTGGCACATCCGCAACACAACGCAGCATCACATTGACAAGCATATGTTGCAAGTCTGTGTCACCCACTGCGCTGGACTAACACTTGGCTCTGTACTGCCATAGCTGGCAAACCTGCGCAAAATGTGCGTGCAAGCAGAAGATTGTTTGGGTACGGCAGGGGTGACTGTACATGAACCAGCCATGGAATTGTCCTTGTGAGCTGAGTGCTGGCCAAAAGGTAGAGTCAAAATGCTGTCCTCATGATTTGTGTTACGTTAGCTACGCTGCCCTGTGAACATAGTTGCTGTGTGACAAAGTATTGTATAGGTACAAATGGTCTAAGGAAAGTGGACATCCCCAGATTGTCATACACCACCTACCTCTGTGTGACTGCTTTGTGCAATCTGCAGCTACTCAATTGTACAAAGTGCATGTAGAACATCAGGATGCATGTAGTAATGTTGCCTTGTGGATGACTCACACTACGATCATGGGCATGTCAGCTAGCATTACAGTCTTTTTCTGTCCAAAACCAGCTGTCACAAGTCTGGTGTGAATGGCAGTCAAAGTTGACCCAATCATTTAGTCAACATGAAACGCCACACTACAGTTACGTAGCATTTGCTGTCATGGTGATGATTGGTATGAGGAATACGACACATATGAATTGAAGTCTAATCCCAACACATATTTCTTTCCTTGTCTCACAGATGGACAACCGCCAATCACACAGGGGGACATTGACAGCTTCGAGGACCCACACGCCACTGGTGAGTTGGAACGTAATTGACTAGCATGTTGCGTTGGCATGGATGTCTGGTTCACATGATCACCGTTGCAGTATGTAGTATGGGTGCGTATCACGTCTACCTTGCCTACAGTGTGATGATGTATTGTGGAAGTCAGCAGTGTGCACTAATCGGGAAGTGACTCTGGACAAATGCATTGGTCTCACAGTTGTGACTTGGCCCATCCCCAGTCAGTGACACACATTGGAAGTGAGGTGCATATCATCAAGCCCATATCGCAAATTCAACGTAACTGTCATCAAAGTTGTGTTGTCAATAGGGGCCTAGCATCATAATCTGAGCAGAGTTAATACATTCCACGTGTATTAATGCTTACTTATCAATGAGGTACACTGTCACGCTGTGTTGAGTGTGAACGGGGAGTGCATTGGGGGTTGTGTTCGGCATTCCACGGCAACACCCATTGTATCAGAGGCTGGCCCTGATGTCCAAGTGCGGCATTCATAGTTGGCAGCGCACAACTTGCCAACAGTTACATCCCGGTTGTATTCTGGCCATATGGGCAGGGATGCTTCTTGATCATCATGTTTGCTTTGTACATGTGAGCTGCTTTTGGTGTTGATGAGTCTCTGATGTACTCCTGGCAGAAGAACAGGATTATCGCCACACGAAATACTCATGGGATGTGCCATGAGACTGCCCAACTGGTCTAAGGAACACACACTGTTATTATTCAGCAGAAACACTAGTTGCAACATTTCAGCATGTTTCCACTCTCAGGAGCCAATCTGTCTTCTCCAGACTCTGGGAGCAGGTAAACTCCCTTCTTTCCCAGGAAAAACAATAGTGAAACCATAGCTACATCCTTGAGTTGCTACATTGAACAGACTATTGAGTACAGTCAGCTCTTCCCACAAATCGCTGTCAAATCTTGGCATCTTCTCCTCCTTCTGATGAGAACCTCACTACCAGCTGTCTAATACATACCAAATGCTTAGCTAGCAAAAGGCCTCTTGAAAAAACACAGCATTTGCAGTGGAAAGAAAACATAAGATGCAAAACAACAGAAAAAAAAGATGAGCAGGCATCTTAGCATGAAAGTGTAAAGGTTGACATTCAAAATACCATTAATATTAAGCTAGCAAGTTATACAAACATGTTAATTTAGGTGCTGCTTATAATGGCTAAATATGGTCACCTACTGCAAATATGAACACATTATTCAGCAGTGTTAAATTATATTTTCTACTAAATGTGTGTAATTATGCAAATGTCAAGTTACGCTCTCCCAGTTATACAGTTTTGTTAATTATGTATGATATTTTAAAAAATTTGTAATATTGTTTTATATTATGATAAAATAATTGTGTTAAATAAAAATAATACTTCTTTCAGCTTGCACAATTCAGCTTTTTTCCACTCTCAGGAGCCAATCCGGCTTTTCCAGACTATGGGAGCAGGTAAACTTCGTTCTTTCCCAGGAAAAACAATAGTGAAAACATGGCTAAGTCCTTGAGTTGTTACATTGAACAGACTGTTGAATACATTCAGCTGTTCCCACAAATCACTCTCCCATCCTTGCATCCTCACCTCCTTCTGATAAGAACCTTACTATCAGCTAATACATAACAAATGCCTAACTAGCAAAAGGCTTCTGGAAAACACAGCATTTGCAGTGGAAAAAAAACATGACATGCAAAACAACAGAAAAAGAGATGAACAGGCCTCTTAGCCTTAATCATGTAAAAGCTGACATTCAAAATGCTGTTAATATTATGCTAACAAATTATACAAACATGTTAATTCAGGTGCTGCTTATAATGGCTAAATGCGGTCACCTACAACAAATTGCATGATTAATATGTACACATTATTCAGCAGTGTAAATTACCTTTTCTACTAAATGTGTTTAATTATGCAAATGTCAAGCTACGCTCTCCCATTTATACAGTTTTGCTAATTATGTATGATATTTTTAGAAGTGCGTAATATTGTTTTACATTATGATAAAATAATTGTTAAATAAAAATAATACTTCTTTTAAAATATTAATTTTATTTGTAGTTGTTCATACATATAATGCATCTTATACATTTACTTTATTTTTTAAATTACTACTATAGTTAATTTGTTTGTGTTTGTTTAGGAATGTATTTGCAAGTATGTGTAGATCAGATCAGAAAACGTTTTATTAGGCAAAAGCCATAGAAGACAAACACACACATAAAATACTAATGCATTTAGACATTTAAGACATCCAAGTTTAAAAAGTCCCCAATAAATAGTATCAAAACATCTGCTAGGGGCTCATTTACCAACCATTTTTCTAATTATTACAACAGCCCATAAAAATGTGTAAGTCATTGAGCACACAAATTCTGATTGAATCAGTTGGAGATGAAGTAACGCCGCCTTACATTGCCTTATACTAAGAACCTGCAGTAAAGGTAGCAAGAACAGCCTCCTCAGTTTATCATATAACTTACAAAAGAAAAATAAATGTAACGTAGATTGAATTTATTCCAAGCCACAGGGACTCAAATCAAGTTCCACTGCCCTACACGCACCACCAGGTTAGAAGAATTGATAATGAGCTGCATAAAATTGAAAGCAAATTAAAGGCAATGTGTTTCTGGTGTTCTGAATGATGCCCAAAGAGGTCTGCATAGCCTTGGTGGTTGAAAGGCAACAGTATCTTTCCACCGACCTCTTGGTCAATTCAATCCATTCACGCTCAACATTAAACATACTTAAAAATGCTTTTTTATGGGATCCTTCATGGATGTGGTGGTGCACTTTGAATTGCTGAAGGAATATGGCCTAACTTGCTCTTTAATGTATCGCAGCCACGTGATTGAAAAAGCGTTATCGTGCCTCAGGCAGTCTCGAAATCTAAAGACAGTTAAAATTAGTTTCCCTTTCGACTAGATCGATATCCAGAGCATTAATGGACTACATTTAACAAAATCCTCTAGAAACAGCGGGCCCAATTCTAGGTGGAACATATATGTCGAGAATCTGGTGGGGACACCAAGCCATCTCCTTACCAAGGCTTTTTAGGATGTATGTATGTTGGTTGCATGGGATACCCCTGAGAGACTGGCACCATATTTAGCCACCAAAACAGATCTAGCTTGGTGGATGTTAATCTTGGTGTCTAAGGGTATGAACCCTAACTTGGCTGAGAAGTGGAAAATTGCAGCTGGGGATTGTTCAATTTAAGACCTTCTTATCTTCAGAAGGTGCTGCCCATTACACTTTGCATCAAATGGGACGCCCAAATATGTAAAGATTGCAACACACATAAAGCTAAATCCCTTTATCAAATGCATTTGAGTCATTTAATGTTTGGGACCATAGCCCATGGTGAATGATTTGCAGAGTTTGGTGTTTCAATCCAGACTGTCCATAAACATAGTAAAAGAATCCAGAAGCTTCTGTAGGCACAAAGAAGTTATTGCCATTAAAACACAATTGTCAGCATAAAGTAATACAGGGGTTGGTCTGTTTCCCACCTTCAGAGTATCAGTCCCTAAGCTGGCCAGCGTGTGCTCCAGATCATTGATATAGAGGGTGAAAAGGAAAGGGGTCAGGACACCCTTGCCTGACCCCTCTCGCAATCCTAACTGGGCTGGAGTACTTGCCGTCTGGGCTGAATCTGAAGATGCTGTAACATTATTGTAAAATTGCCTAAGGAGATCCACTAGAGGTTCTTCTACTCTCAATAATGTAATCAGCTTCCATAGTCTAGAGCGGATCAAAATTCAAAGTAGAGGATAAGTGCATGACGGCGAGATGGGCAATTTATTTTTGCTCCTATGTATTTATTGATTATTAGATAAAGATTCAAGTACTGGTTAATGGTACCAAGAGCCTCACAGAACCCATATTAAGCTTCAGAGAGGATAGAGTTTTCTTTGGCACATGACTGCAATCATCTAAGAGGGCTCTACCCAAAACCTTAGCTGTGGAGTAGATCAAGATATGGTGTGGTACCATCTAGGGTCAGACCTGTCCCCCACTTTTCTGAATAGGCACAATGATCACATTCGACCACGATTGTGGAGGCCCTCTTTGAGCTGCGTTCCTGAGAGCATTAACTAACAAAGAGACCCAAATATCAATATTTTCCCCAAAAATATCCATAGAGACTCTGTCACAGGTTGGCGCCCTGTTCCGTGGGCTGCATAAAATGGCTCTGGTAACTTCTGCTAGATCCAATGTTAATTTGCCTTGGTTTTCCTTGTACCCATAGCAGAGATCAGGATGATGGCTCCTTCTATGACATTGGAAAAGTGAGTTGCCCATTCCTCAACAGGAATAGAGTCATCGGTAATCGCATTGTGACCATCCCTAAAGTTGGATGCATTCACTGTCTTCCAAAATAGGGAGAAATCATTCCTGCTACTGCCATCTCTTGTTTTCTCTCAAGCATCCTGTCTGATGCAGTTTTTCAACATGGAAATCACATTTTATACTGAGCCTATAGTCTGATTTCCTGTGGGACATGCAGAGTATTCTTGAGGAAGGCAATAAGTCACCATCAAGATAACGAGCAAGCCTCCATCAAACCATTTCTCCATTTTGTGGTTCCTGGACCAGAAAGAGACTGCCATAATTTTCCTAATGATCTGACAGAGAAAACTGAAAGAGCTCAAGAGTTTAACTGGATTGCCATCTTCCCCCAAAACAGATTAAAAAGTCTCTCAGATTCCGATTCAGCAATGCAGACAAAAATGTCTGAAGGTCAGTTGTGGCCCATTTTACTAATATGCTTTGTTCTTGGGGGCTTCAAGGAGAAATATGGTCAGTTCGCTCAGCGGGGCACACTACTCAGTGCTAAACAAAGTATCCGTATATGCTGAGATACCCCTCCTGGGGGTGATTCATTCATGTTACAAATTATATAAATAAATAAATAAATAAATAAATTGTGGTCAGGCACAATTAAACATTTTGAAAACATGGGCCCACCTTCTTTTCAGACAATGATGTAGTCTATCATGCTACCCTTCTGCTTCCCAGTGAAGGTCACTTGTGCAGCATGAGGCAATGACACCAAATCAAGTAAAAAAATCAGATTGAACTTCATCATAATATGATTAAAAACCTCATCACATGAGTTGTGCTAAAAATGCTGGAAATCTCTATTGTCGAGATTCGATGAATACAAGAGTGTTTGTAAGAGAACATGTTCTTGTGTTAAAATCACCCACCCAAATGATTAAAAAATTGCCTTTTAAGGCCAAAATAGCATTATCCAGTGCTGACGCTCGATAATTCACAATGTTCAAGTGGTGTAATTAGACGTAATGTAATTAGTGTGCAACGGGGTAAAATCTGAAAATATGGCGTGCAATGGTGTAAAACATCAAAATAGGGCGTGCAATGGGGTAAAATATGAAAATAGGGCGTGCAATGGGGTAACATATGAAAATAGGGCGTGCAATGGGGTAAAATCTGAAAATAGGGCGTGCAATGGCGTAAAATCTGAAAATAGGGCGTGCAATGGGGTAAAACCTGCCTTTCTGTGTGTCCTAAGCAATTAGCTTTGAAGCATCGACCACCTCCAGATCAACAAGCCCTACAACAAGTATGTGGACCACTAACTTGACACAGCAGACAGACCACCAGCACCCCTGAGACAACAACCAGACCGCCATCTCCAAATGGACACCATGCACGGATGAAGACACCTCCTCCGCTAGGAAAGGCATCCACTCTGGGGCCCACACAGACCCCTGGCCCCCTCACATCTACCACAGAGCCACATCTGCCTCCGCACACGAACCACTACACAACATCAACATCACCTTCAACACATGCACGTACACAGATAACTTGAAGCGTGCCGAAAGTCATGCCCCTATGCCTTGTGACCCCCACGGGTGAGAAGCACACTTAAAAAATCCATGATTGATTGATGGTTCTCTTGTTAGGTATGCAATTATGGTGTGAACTGTGTTGAATGTTGCAAGTTAGGGTGTCATGTGTTGTGAAACATCATTTATATGGTGTCATTTGAGTGCCAACCAACTTCAACATGTTGTTACATGGCTCTGACATGAAATTTGCAGCAAGACTGTACATCAGTGCATTGATTTCCTCTTAGCGTGCAGATCTGCCCGCTAACACGAAAAGCGATATTTTCTCTTTCCATCCGCCCAATGTTAAAATACATCGCGCAACACTTTTTGCCATTAGAAAGTTTACTCATGTGACCATTTGCGTGCAGATTTTCGCCGCTTACTCAAAAACGGGCCGCAAAGAGACAGGAAGTGATGTCTGCATGCTTCCTGTCTACTGGAGTAGTGTTTTCCACTTTCACTTTCTCTTTTGAGCACATTGCTGGTGATTGTGGAGAGTGTTGGAGCTGTTTGGTGGTGTGTGCTGCAGTTTGGAGATTTTGAGAGTGTTGCTGTGTCCTGTGTCCTGTTGATAGTGTCTGTGAAGTGTTGTGTACTGATTTATTGTGTTTAACTGTCTCCTGTCCTCAGTTTTGTCGGGTGTCTGTCTTGGGGTAGTACACTAACATTGTTTTTGGGGATATTTTAGAGGGATTATTTTTTTATTCTCTGGCTGTGGGCTCACAGGTGTGCAGGGAGATGCCAGGTGTGGGCAGGGAGGGCAGGATGTCCGAGGGGGCATTGGGGGCTTCCTGTGGCTCATAAAATTCCACCTGCTACTGATGTTGGAGAGGGGAGGCCGTATCCTGCAAGGATACAACGTGAGTGTGCGGAAAATTAGGTGGGAGCGTGTGCGGGTGCATATGCGCAGGTTGTTTGGAGTGGACCGTAACGTGCGCCAGTGGAAGCACCGCTGGCAGGACATGCTTGCACGAGAAGCTGACCTCCTTGACTACGTGGGAGTCATGACAGGCCTACAGGGTGGTAAGTACAAACTCCACATTTAATCTGGTGTACTGAAACGAATGAAAATTACGACGTGTGTGACACTGGTGTCAAAGTGAGAAATGGTTGCTGATTAAGGTGGGAGACGCAATGCGTTTGAGCATCTTGTTGGCACATCCGCAACACAACGCAGCATCACATTGACAAGCATATGTTGCAAGTCTGTGTCACCCACTGCGCTGGACTAACACTTGGCACTGTACTGCCATAGCTGGCAAACCTGCGCAAAATGTGCGTGCAAGCAGAAGATTGTTTGGGTACGGCAGGGGTGACTGTACATGAACCAGCCATGGAATTGTCCTTGTGAGCTGTGTGCTGGCCAAAAGGTAGAGTCAAAATGCTGTCCTCATGATTTGTGTTACGTTAGCTACGCTGCCCTGTGAACATAGTTGCTGTGTGACAAAGTATTGTATAGGTACAAATGGTCTAAGGAAAGTGGACATCCCCAGATTGTCATACACCACCTACCTCTGTGTGACTGCTTTGTGCAATCTGCAGCTACTCAATTGTACAAAGTGCATGTAGAACATCAGGATGCATGTAGTAATGTTGCCTTGTGGATGACTCACACTACGATCATGGGCATGTCAGCTTGCATTACAGTCTTGTCTGTCCAAAACCAGCTGTCACAAGTCTGGTGTGAATGGCAGTCAAAGTTGACCCAATCATGTAGTCAACATGAAACGCCACACTACAGTTACGTAGCATTTGCTGTCATGGTGATGATTGGTATGAGGAATACGACACATATGAATTGAAGTCTAATCCCAACACATATTTCTTTCCTTGTCTCACAGATGGACAACCGCCAATCACACAGGGGGACATTGACAGCTTCGAGTTCCCACACGCCACTGGTGAGTTGGAACGTAATTGACTAGCATGTTGCGTTGGCATGGATGTCTGGTTCACATGATCACCGTTGCAGTATGTAGTATGGGTGCGTATCACGTCTACCTTGCCTACAGTGTGATGATGTATTGTGGAAGTCAGCAGTGTGCACTAATCGGGAAGTGACTCTGGACAAATGCATTGGTCTCACAGTTGTGACTTGGCCCATCCCCAGTCAGTGACACACATTGGAAGTGAGGTGCATATCATCAAGCCCATATCGCAAATTCAACGTAACTGTCATCAAAGTTGTGTTGTCAATAGGGGCCTAGCATCATAATCTGAGCAGAGTTAATACATTCCACGTGTATTAATGCTTACTTATCAATGAGGTACACTGTCACGCTGTGTTGAGTGTGAACGGGGAGTGCATTGGGGGTTGTGTTCGGCATTCCACGGCAACACCCATTGTATCAGAGGCTGGCCCTGATGTCCAAGTGCGGCATTCATAGTTGGCAGCGCACAACTTGCCAACAGTTACATCCCGGTTGTATTCTGGCCATATGGGCAGGGATGCTTCTTGATCATCATGTTTGCTTTGTACATGTGAGCTGCTTTTGGTGTTGATGAGTCTCTGATGTACTCCTGGCAGAAGAACAGGATTATCGCCACACAAAATACTCATGGGATGTGCCATGAGACTGCCCAACTGGTCTAAGGAACACACACTGTTATTATTCAGCAGAAACACTAGTTGCAACATTTCAGCATGTTTCCACTCTCAGGAGCCAATCTGTCTTCTCCAGACTCTGGGAGCAGGTAAACTCCCTTCTTTCCCAGGAAAAACAATAGTGAAACCATAGCTACATCCTTGAGTTGCTACATTGAACAGACTATTGAGTACAGTCAGCTCTTCCCACAAATCGCTCTCAAATCCTGGCATCTTCTCCTCCTTCTGATGAGAACCTCACTACCAGCTGTCTAATACATACCAAATGCTTAGCTAGCAAAAGGCCTCTTGAAAAAACACAGCATTTGCAGTGGGAAGAAAACATAAGATGCAAAACAACAGAAAAAAAAGATGAGCAGGCATCTTAGCATGAAAGTGTAAAGGTTGACATTCAAAATACCATTAATATTAAGCTAGCAAGTTATACAAACATGTTAATTTAGGTGCTGCTTATAATGGCTAAATATGGTCACCTACTGCAAATATGAACACATTATTCAGCAGTGTTAAATTATATTTTCTACTAAATGTGTGTAATTATGCAAATGTCAAGTTACGCTCTCCCAGTTATACAGTTTTGTTAATTATGTATGATATTTTAAAAAATTTGTAATATTGTTTTATATTATGATAAAATAATTGTGTTAAATAAAAATAATACTTCTTTCAGCTTGCACAATTCAGCTTTTTTCCACTCTCAGGAGCCAATCCGGCTTTTCCAGACTATGGGAGCAGGTAAACTTCGTTCTTTCCCAGGAAAAACAATAGTGAAAACATGGCTAAGTCCTTGAGTTGTTACATTGAACAGACTGTTGAATACATTCAGCTGTTCCCACAAATCACTCTCCCATCCTTGCATCCTCACCTCCTTCTGATAAGAACCTCACTATCAGCTAATACATAACAAATGCCTAACTAGCAAAAGGCTTCTGGAAAACACAGCATTTGCAGTGGAAAAAAACATGACATGCAAAACAACAGAAAAAGAGATGAACAGGCCTCTTAGCCTTAATCATGTAAAAGCTGACATTCAAAATGCTGTTAATATTATGCTAACAAATTATACAAACATGTTAATTCAGGTGCTGCTTATAATGGCTAAATGCGGTCACCTACTACAAATTGCATGATTAATATGTACACATTATTCAGCAGTGTAAATTACCTTTTCTACTAAATGTGTTTAATTATGCAAATGTCAAGCTACGCTCTCCCATTTATACAGTTTTGCTAATTATGTATGATATTTTTAGAAGTGCGTAATATTGTTTTACATTATGATAAAATAATTGTTAAATAAAAATAATACTTCTTTTAAAATATTCATTTTATTTGTAGTTGTTCATACATATAATGCATCTTATACATTTACTTTATTTTTTAAATTACTACTATAGTTAATTTGTTTGTGTTTGTTTAGGAATGTATTTTCAAGTATGTGTAGATCAGATCAGAAAACGTTTTATTAGGCAAAAGCCATAGAAGACAAACACACAAATAAAATACTAATGCATACAGACATTTAAGACATCCAAGTTTAAAAAGTCCCCAATAAATAGTATCAAAACATCTGATAGGGGCTCATTTACCAACCATTTTTCTAATTATTACAACAGCCCATAAAAATGTGTAAGTCATTGAGCACACAAATTCTGATTGAATCAGTTGGAGATGAAGTAACGCCGCCTTACATTGCCTTATACTAAGAACCTGCAGTAAAGGTAGCAAGAACAGCCTCCTCAGTTTATCATATAACTTACAAAAGAAAAATAAATGTAACGTAGATTGAATTTATTCCAAGCCACAGGGACTCAAATCAAGTTCCACTGCCCTACACGCACCACCAGTTTAGAAGAATTGATAATGAGCTGCATAAAATTGAAAGCAAATTAAAGGCAATGTGTTTCTGGTGTTCTGAATGATGCCCAAAGAGGTCTGCATAGCCTTGGTGGTTGAAAGGCAACAGTATCTTTCCACCGACCTCTTGGTCAATTCAATCCATTCACGCTCAACATTAAACATACTTAAAAATGCTTTTTTATGGGATCCTTCATGGATGTGGTGGTGCACTTTGAATTGCTGAAGGAATATGGCCTAACTTGCTCTTTAATGTATCGCAGCCACGTGATTGAAAAAGCGTTATCGTGCCTCAGGCAGTCTCGAAATCTAAAGACAGTTAAAATTAGTTTCCCTTTCGACTAGATCGATATCCAGAGCATTAATGGACTACATTTAACAAAATCCTCTAGAAACAGCGGGCCCAATTCTAGGTGGAACATATATGTCGAGAATCTGGTGGGGACACCAAGCCATCTCCTTACCAAGGCTTTTTAGGATGTATGTATGTTGGTTGCATGGGATACCCCTGAGAGACTGGCACCATATTTAGCCACCAAAACAGATCTAGCTTGGTGGATGTTAATCTTGGTGTCTAAGGGTATGAACCCTAACTTGGCTGAGAAGTGGAAAATTGCAGCTGGGGATTGTTCAATTTAAGACCTTCTTATCTTCAGAAGGTGCTGCCCATTACACTTTGCATCAAATGGGACGCCCAAATATGTAAAGATTGCAACACACATAAAGCTAAATCCCTTTATCAAATGCATTTTAATCATTTTATGTTTGGGACCATAGCCCATGGTGAATGATTTGCAGAGTTTGGTGTTTCAATCCAGACTGTCCATAAACATAGGAAAAGAATCCAGAAGCTTCTGTAGGCACAAAGAAGTTATTGCCATTAAAACACAATTGTCAGCATAAAGTAATACAGGGGTTGGTCTGTTTCCCACCTTCAGAGTATCAGTCCCTAAGCTGGCCAGCGTGTGCTCCAGATCATTGATATAGAGGGTGAAAAGGAAAGGGGTCAGGACACCCTTGCCTGACCCCTCTCACAATCCTAACTGGGCTGGAGTACTTGCCGTCTGGGCTGAATCTGAAGATGCTGTAACATTATTGTAAAATTGTCTAAGGAGATCCACTAGAGGTTCTTCTACTCTCAATAATGTAATCAGCTTCCATAGTCTAGAGCGGATCAAAATTCAAAGTAGAGGATAAGTGCATGACGGCGAGATGGGCAATTTATTTTTGCTCCTATGTATTTATTGATTATTAGATAAAGATTCAAGTACTGGTTAATGGTACCAAGAGCCTCACAGAACCCATATTAAGCTTCAGAGAGGATAGAGTTTTCTTTGGCACATGACTGCAATCATCTAAGAGGGCTCTACCCAAAACCTTAGCTGTGGAGTAGATCAAGATATGGGGTGGTACCATCTAGGGTCAGACCTGTCCCCCACTTTTCTGAATAGGCACAATGATCACATTCGACCACGATTGTGGAGGCCCTCTTTGAGCTGCGTTCCTGAGAGCATTAACTAACAAAGAGACCCAAATATCAATATTTTCCCCAAAAATATCCATAGAGACTCTGTCACAGGTTGGCGCCCTGTTCCGTGGGCTGCATAAAATGGCTCTGGTAACTTCTGCTAGATCCAATGTTAATTTGCCTTGGTTTTCCTTGTACCCATAGCAGAGATCAGGATGATGGCTCCTTCTATGACATTGGAAAAGTGAGTTGCCCATTCCTCAACAGGAATAGAGTCATCGGTAATCGCATTGTGACCATCCCTAAAGTTGGATGCATTCACTGTCTTCCAAAATAGGGAGAAATCATTCCTGCTACTGCCATCTCTTGTTTTCTCTCAAGCATCCTGTCTGATGCAGTTTTTCAACATGGAAATCACATTTTATACTGAGCCTATAGTCTGATTTCCTGTGGGACATGCAGAGTATTCTTGAGGAAGGCAATAAGTCACCATCAAGATAACGAGCAAGCCTCCATCAAACCATTTCTCCATTTTGTGGTTCCTGGACCAGAAAGAGACTGCCATAATTTTCCTAATGATCTGACAGAGAAAACTGAAAGAGCTCAAGAGTTTAACTGGATTGCCATCTTCCCCCAAAACAGATTAAAAAGTCTCTCAGATTCCGATTCAGCAATGCAGACAAAAATGTCTGAAGGTCAGTTGTGGCCCATTTTACTAATATGCTTTGTTCTTGGGGGCTTCAAGGAGAAATATGGTCAGTTCGCTCAGCGGGGCACACTACTCAGTGCTAAACAAAGTATCCGTATATGCTGAGATACCCCTCCTGGGGGTGATTCATTCATGTTACAAATTATATAAATAAATAAATAAATAAATAAATTGTGGTCAGGCACAATTAAACATTTTGAAAACATGGGCCCACCTTCTTTTCAGACAATGATGTAGTCTATCATGCTACCCTTCTGCTTCCCAGTGAAGGTCACTTGTGCAGCATGAGGCAATGACACCAAATCAAGTCAAAAAATCAGATTGAACTTCATCATAATATGATTAAAAACCTCATCACATGAGTTGTGCTAAAAATGCTGGAAATCTCTATTGTCGAGATTCGATGAATACAAGAGTGTTTGTAAGAGAACATGTTCTTGTGTTAAAATCACCCACCCAAATGATTAAAAAATTGCCTTTTAAGGCCAAAATAGCATTATCCAGTGCTGACGCTCGATAATTCACAATGTTCAAGTGGTGTAATTAGACGTAATGTAATTAGTGTGCAACGGGGTAAAATCTGAAAATATGGCGTGCAATGGTGTAAAACATCA
Organism: Calotriton arnoldi; assembly: GCA_963921515.1. Lineage (NCBI taxonomy): Eukaryota > Metazoa > Chordata > Amphibia > Caudata > Salamandridae > Calotriton > Calotriton arnoldi. The sequence goes on along the minus strand of CAWUFW010019018.1, from coordinate 100,750 downwards.
AAATAGGGCGTGCAATGGGGTAAAATATGAAAATAGGGCGCGCAATGGGGTAACATATGAAAATAGGGCGTGCAATGGGGTAAAATCTGAAAATAGGGCGTGCAATGGCGTAAAATCTGAAAATAGGGCGTGCAATGGGGTAAAACCTGCCTTTCTGTGTGTCCTAAGCAATTAGCTTTGAAGCATCGATCACCTCCAGATCAACAAGCCCTACAACAAGTATGCGGACCACTAACTTGACACAGCAGACAGACCACCACCACCCCTGAGACAACAACCAGACCGCCATCTCCAAATAGACACCATGCACGGATGAAGACACCTCCTCCGCTAGGAAAGGCATCCACTCTGGGGCCCACACAGACCCCTGGCCCCCTCACATCTACCACAGAGCCACATCTGCCTCCGCACACGAACCACTACACAACATCAACATCACCTTCAACACATGCACGTACACAGATAACTTGAAGCGTGCCGAAAGTCATGCCCCTATGCCTTGTGACCCCCACGGGTGAGAAGCACACTTAAAAAATCCATGATTGATTGATGGTTCTCTTGTTAGGTATGCAATTATGGTGTGAACTGTGTTGAATGTTGCAAGTTAGGGTGTCATGTGTTGTGAAACATCATTTATATGGTGTCATTTGAGTGCCAACCAACTTCAACATGTTGTTACATGGCTCTGACATGAAATTTGCAGCAAGACTGTACATCAGTGCATTGATTTCCTCTTAGCGTGCAGATCTGCCCGCTAACACGAAAAAGCGATATTTTCTCTTTCCATCCGCCCAATGTTAAAATACATCGCGCAACACTTTTTGCCATTAGAAAGTTTACTCATGTGACCATTTTCGTGCAGATTTTCGCCGCTTACTCAAAAACGGGCCGCAAAGAGACAGGAAGTGATGTCTGCATGCTTCCTGTCTACTGGAGTAGTGTTTTCCACTTTCAATTTCTCTTTTGAGCACATTGCTGGTGATTGTGGAGAGTGTTGGAGCTGTTTGGTGGTGTGTGCTGCAGTTTGGAGATTTTGAGAGTGTTGCTGTGTCCTGTTGATAGTGTCTGTGAAGTGTTGTGTACTGATTTATTGTGTTTAACTGTCTCCTGTCCTCAGTTTTGTCGGGTGTCTGTCTTGGGGTAGTACACTAACATTGTTTTTGGGGATATTTTAGAGGGATTCTTTTTTTATTCTCTGGCTGTGGGCTCACAGGTGTGCAGGGAGATGCCAGGTGTGGGCAGGGAGGGCAGGATGTCCGAGGGGGCATTGGGGGGCTTCCTGTGGCTCATAAAATTCCACCTGCTACTGATGTTGGAGAGGGGAGGCCGTATCCTGCAAGGATACAACGTGAGTGTGCGGAAAATTAGGTGGGAGCGTGTGCGGGTGCATATGCGCAGGTTGTTTGGAGTGGACCGTAACGTGCGCCAGTGGAAGCACCGCTGGCAGGACATGCTTGCACGAGAAGCTGACCTCCTTGACTACGTGGGAGTCATGACAGGCCTACAGGGTGGTAAGTACAAACTCCACATTTAATCTGGTGTACAGAAACGAATGAAAATTACGACGTGTGTGACACTGGTGTCAAAGTGAGAAATGGTTGCTGATTAAGGTGGGAGACGCAATGCGTTTGAGCATCTTGTTGCCACATCCGCAACACAACGCAGCATCACATTCACAAGCATATGTTGCAAGTCTGTGTCACCCACTGCGCTGGACTAACACTTGGCACTGTACTGCCATAGCTGGCAAACCTGCGCAAAATGTGCGTGCAAGCAGAAGATTGTTTGGGTACGGCAGGGGTGACTGTACATGAACCAGCCATGGAATTGTCCTTGTGAGCTGTGTGCTGGCCAAAAGGTAGAGTCAAAATGCTGTCCTCATGATTTGTGTTACGTTAGCTACGCTGCCCTGTGAACATAGTTGCTGTGTGACAAAGTATTGTATAGGTACAAATGGTCTAAGGAAAGTGGACATCCCCAGATTGTCATACACCACCTACCTCTGTGTGACTGCTTTGTGCAATCTGCAGCTACTCAATTGTACAAAGTGCATGTAGAACATCAGGATGCATGTATTAATGTTGCCTTGTGGATGACTCACACTACGATCATGGGCATGTCAGCCAGCATTACAGTCTTGTCTGTCCAAAACCAGCTGTCACAAGTCTGGTGTGAATGGCAGTCAAAGTTGACCCAATCATGTAGTCAACATGAAACGCCACACTACAGTTACGTAGCATTTGCTGTCATGGTGATGATTGGTATGAGGAATACGACACATATGAATTGAAGTCTAATCCCAACACATATTTCTTTCCTTGTCTCACAGATGGACAACCGCCAATCACACAGGGGGACATTGACAGCTTCGAGGACCCACACGCCACTGGTGAGTTGGAACGTAATTGACTAGCATGTTGCGTTGGCATGGATGTCTGGTTCACATGATCACCGTTGCAGTATGTAGTATGGGTGCGTATCACGTCTACCTTGCCTACAGTGTGATGATGTATTGTGGAAGTCAGCAGTGTGCACTAATCGGGAAGTGACTCTGGACAAATGCATTGGTCTCACAGTTGTGACTTGGCCCATCCCCAGTCAGTGACACACATTGGAAGTGAGGTGCATATCATCAAGCCCATATCGCAAATTCAACGTAACTGTCATCAAAGTTGTGTTGTCAATAGGGGCCTAGCATCATAATCTGAGCAGAGTTAATACATTCCACGTGTATTAATGCTTACTTATCAATGAGGTACACTGTCACGCTGTGTTGAGTGTGAACGGGGAGTGCATTGGGGGTTGTGTTCGGCATTCCACGGCAACACCCATTGTATCAGAGGCTGGCCCTGATGTCCAAGTGCGGCATTCATAGTTGGCAGCGCACAACTTGCCAACAGTTACATCCCGGTTGTATTCTGGCCATATGGGCAGGGATGCTTCTTGATCATCATGTTTGCTTTGTACATGTGAGCTGCTTTTGGTGTTGATGAGTCTCTGATGTACTCCTGGCAGAAGAACAGGATTATCGCCACACGAAATACTCATGGGATGTGCCATGAGACTGCCCAACTGGTCTAAGGAACACACACTGTTATTATTCAGCAGAAACACTAGTTGCAACATTTCAGCATGTTTCCACTCTCAGGAGCCAATCTGTCTTCTCCAGACTCTGGGAGCAGGTAAACTCCCTTCTTTCCCAGGAAAAACAATAGTGAAACCATAGCTATATCCTTGAGTTGCTACATTGAACAGACTATTGAGTACAGTCAGCTCTTCCCACAAATCGCTCTCAAATCCTGGCATCTTCTCCTCCTTCTGATGAGAACCTCACTACCAGCTGTCTAATACATACCAAATGCTTAGCTAGCAAAAGGCCTCTTGAAAAAACACAGCATTTGCAGTGGGAAGAAAACATAAGATGCAAAACAACAGAAAAAAAGATGAGCAGGCATCTTAGCATGAAAGTGTAAAGGTTGACATTCAAAATACCATTAATATTAAGCTAGCAAGTTATACAAACATGTTAATTTAGGTGCTGCTTATAATGGCTAAATATGGTCACCTACTGCAAATATGAACACATTATTCAGCAGTGTTAAATTATATTTTCTACTAAATGTGTGTAATTATGCAAATGTCAAGTTACGCTCTCCCAGTTATACAGTTTTGTTAATTATGTATGATATTTTAAAAAATGTGTAATATTGTTTTATATTATGATAAAATAATTGTGTTAAATAAAAATAATACTTCTTTCAGCTTGCACAATTCAGCTTTTTTCCACTCTCAGGAGCCAATCCGGCTTTTCCAGACTATGGGAGCAGGTAAACTTCGTTCTTTCCCAGGAAAAACAATAGTGAAAACATGGCTAAGTCCTTGAGTTGTTACATTGAACAGACTGTTGAATACATTCAGCTGTTCCCACAAATCACTCTCCCATCCTTGCATCCTCACCTCCTTCTGATAAGAACCTCACTATCAGCTAATACATAACAAATGCCTAACTAGCAAAAGGCTTCTGGAAAACACAGCATTTGCAGTGGAAAAAAACATGACATGCAAAACAACAGAAAAAGAGATGAACAGGCCTCTTAGCCTTAATCATGTAAAAGCTGACATTCAAAATGCTGTTAATATTATGCTAACAAATTATACAAACATGTTAATTCAGGTGCTGCTTATAATGGCTAAATGCGGTCACCTACAACAAATTGCATGATTAATATGTACACATTATTCAGCAGTGTAAATTACCTTTTCTACTAAATGTGTTTACTTATGCAAATGTCAAGCTACGCTCTCCCATTTATACAGTTTTTCTAATTATGTATGATATTTTTAGAAGTGCGTAATATTGTTTTACATTATGATAAAATAATTGTTAAATAAAAATAATACTTCTTTTAAAATATTAATTTTATTTGTAGTTGTTCATACATATAATGCATCTTATACATTTACTTTATTTTTTAAATTACTACTATAGTTAATTTGTTTGTGTTTGTTTAGGAATGTATTTGCAAGTATGTGTAGATCAGATCAGAAAACGTTTTATTAGGCAAAAGCCATAGAAGACAAACACACAAATAAAATACTAATGCATACAGACATTTAAGACATCCAAGTTTAAAAAGTCCCCAATAAATAGTATCAAAACATCTGCTAGGGGCTCATTTACCAACCATTTTTCTAATTATTTCAACAGCCCATAAAAATGTGTAAGTCATTGAGCACACAAATTCTGATTGAATCAGTTGGAGATGAAGTAACGCCGCCTTAAATTGCCTTATACTAAGAACCTGCAGTAAAGGTAGCAAGAACAGCCTCCTCAGTTTATCATATAACTTACAAAAGAAAAATAAATGTAACGTAGATTGAATTTATTCCAAGCCACAGGGACTCAAATCAAGTTCCACTGCCCTACACGCACCACCAGGTTAGAAGAATTGATAATGAGCTGCATAAAATTGAAAGCAAATTAAAGGCAATGTGTTTCTGGTGTTCTGAATGATGCCCAAAGAGGTCTGCATAGCCTTGGTGGTTGAAAGGCAACAGTATCTTTCCACCGACCTCTTGGTCAATTCAATCCATTCACGCTCAACATTAAACATACTTAAAAATGCTTTTTTATGGGATCCTTCATGGATGTGGTGGTGCACTTTGAATTGCTGAAGGAATATGGCCTAACTTGCTCTTTAATGTATCGCAGCCACGTGATTGAAAAAGCGTTATTGTGCCTCAGGCAGTCTCAAAATCTAAAGACAGTTAAAATTAGTTTCCCTTTCGACTAGATCGATATCCAGAGCATTAATGGACTACATTTAACAAAATCCTCTAGAAACAGCGGGCCCAATTCTAGGTGGAACATATATGTCGAGAATCTGGTGGGGACACCAAGCCATCTCCTTACCAAGGCTTTTTAGGATGTATGTATGTTGGTTGCATGGGATACCCCTGAGAGACTGGCACCATATTTAGCCACCAAAACAGATCTAGCTTGGTGGATGTTAATCTTGGTGTCTAAGGGTATGAACCCTAACTTGGCTGAGAAGTGGAAAATTGCAGCTGGGGATTGTTCAATTTAAGACCTTCTTATCTTCAGAAGGTGCTGACCATTACACTTTGCATCAAATGGGACGCCCAAATATGTAAAGATTGCAACACACATAAAGCTAAATCCCTTTATCAAATGCATTTTAATCATTTAATGTTTGGGACCATAGCCCATGGTGAATGATTTGCAGAGTTTGGTGTTTCAATCCAGACTGTCCATAAACATAGGAAAAGAATCCAGAAGCTTCTGTAGGCACAAAGAAGTTATTGCCATTAAAACACAATTGTCAGCATAAAGTAATACAGGGGTTGGTCTGTTTCCCACCTTCAGAGTATCAGTCCCTAAGCTGGCCAGCGTGTGCTCCAGATCATTGATATAGAGGGTGAAAAGGAAAGGGGTCAGGACACCCTTGCCTGACCCCTCTCGCAATCCTAACTGGGCTGGAGTACTTGCCGTCTGGGCTGAATCTGAAGATGCTGTAACATTATTGTAAAATTGTCTAAGGCGATCCACTAGAGGTTCTTCTACTCTCAATAATGTAATCAGCTTCCATAGTCAAGATCGGATCAAAATTCAAAGTAGAGGATAAGTGCATGACGGCAAGATGGGCAATTTATTTTTTGCTCCTATGTATTTATTGATTATTAGATAAAGATTCAAGTACTGGTTAATGGTACCAAGAGCCTCACAGAACCCATATTAAGCTTCAGAGAGGATAGAGTTTTCTTTGGCACATGACTGCAATCATCTAAGAGGGCTCTACCCAAAACCTTAGCTGTGGAGTAGATCAAGATATGGGGTGGTACCATCTAGGGTCAGACCTGTCCCCCACTTTTCTGAATAGGCACAATGATCACATTCAACCACGATTGTGGAGGCCCTCTTTGAGCTGCGTTCCTGAGAGCATTAACTAACAAAGAGACCCAAATATCAATATTTTCCCCAAAAATATCCATAGAGACTCTGTCACAGGTTGGCGCCCTGTTCCGTGGGCTGCATAAAATGGCTCTGGTAACTTCTGCTAGATCCAATGTTAATTTGCCTTGGTTTTCCTTGTACCCATAGCAGAGATCAGCATGATGGCTCCTTCTATGACATTGGAAAAGTGAGTTGCCCATTCCTCAACAGGAATAGAGTCATCGGTAATCGCATTGTGACCATCCCTAAAGTTGGATGCATTCACTGTCTTCCAAAATAGGGAGAAATCATTCCTGCTACTGCCATCTCTTGTTTTCTCTCAAGCATCCTGTCTGATGCAGTTTTTCAACATGGAAATCACATTTTATACTGAGCCTATAGTCTGATTTCCTGTGGGACATGCAGAGTATTCTTGAGGAAGGCAATAAGTCACCATCAAGATAACGAGCAAGCCTCCATCAAACCATTTCTCCATTTTGTGGTTCCTGGACCAGAAAGAGACTGCCATAATTTTCCTAATGATCTGACAGAGAAAACTGAAAGAGCTCAAGAGTTTAACTGGATTGCCATCTTCCCCCAAAACAGATTAAAAAGTCTCTCAGATTCCGATTCAGCAATGCAGACAAAAATGTCTGAAGGTCAGTTTTGGCCCATTTTACTAATATGCTTTGTTCTTGGGGGCTTCAAGGAGAAATATGGTCAGTTCGCTCAGCGGGGCACACTACTCAGTGCTAAACAAAGTATCCGTATATGCTGAGATACCCCTCCTGGGGGTGATTCATTCATGTTACAAATTATATAAATAAATAAATAAATAAATAAATTGTGGTCAGGCACAATTAAACATTTTGAAAACATGGGCCCACCTTCTTTTGAGACAATGATGTAGTCTATCATGCTACCCTTCTGCTTCCCAGTGAAGGTCACTTGTGCAGCATGAGGCAATGACACCAAATCAAGTAAAAAATCAGATTGAACTTCATCATAATATGATTAAAAACCTCATCACATGAGTTGTGCTAAAAATGCTGGAAATCTCTATTGTCGAGATTCGATGAATACAAGAGTGTTTGTAAGAGAACATGTTCTTGTGTTAAAATCACCCACCCAAATGATTAAAAAATTGCCTTTTAAGGCCAAAATAGCATTATCCAGTGCTGACGCTCGATAATTCACAATGTTCAAGTGGTGTAATTAGACGTAATGTAATTAGTGTGCAACGGGGTAAAATCTGAAAATATGGCGTGCAATGGTGTAAAACATCAAAATAGGGCGTGCAATGGGGTAAAATATGAAAATAGGGCGTGCAATGGGGTAACATATGAAAATAGGGCGTGCAATGGGGTAAAATCTGAAAATAGGGCGTGCAATGGCGTAAAATCTGAAAATAGGGCGTGCAATGGGGTAAAACCTGCCTTTCTGTGTGTCCTAAGCAATTAGCTTTGAAGCATCGACCACCTCCAGATCAACAAGCCCTACAACAAGTATGTGGACCACTAACTTGACACAGCAGACAGACCACCAGCACCCCTGAGACAACAACCAGACCGCCATCTCCAAATGGACACCATGCACGGATGAAGACACCTCCTCCGCTAGGAAAGGCATCCACTCTGGGGCCCACACAGACCCCTGGCCCCCTCACATCTACCACAGAGCCACATCTGCCTCCGCACACGAACCACTACACAACATCAACATCACCTTCAACACATGCACGTACACAGATAACTTGAAGCGTGCCTAAAGTCATGCCCCTATGCCTCGTGACCCCCACGGGTGAGAAGCACACTTAAAAAATCTATGATTGATTGATGGTTCTCTTGTTAGGTATGCAATTATGGTGTGAACTGTGTTGAATGTTGCAAGTTAGGGTGTCATGTGTTGTGAAACATCATTTATATGGTGTCATTTGAGTGCCAACCAACTTCAACGTGTTGTTACATGGCTCTGACATGAAATTTGCAGCAAGACTGTACATCAGTGCATTGATTTCCTCTTAGCGTGCAGATCTGCCCGCTAACACGACAAAGCGATATTTTCTCTTTCCATCCGCCCAATGTTAAAATACATCGCGCAACACTTTTTGCCATTAGAAAGTTTACTCATGTGACCATTTGCGTGCAGATTTTCGCCGCTTACTCAAAAACGGGCCGCAAAGAGACAGGAAGTGATGTCTGCATGCTTCCTGTCTACTGGAGTAGTGTTTTCCACTTTCACTTTCTCTTTTGAGCACATTGCTGGTGATTGTGGAGAGTGTTGGAGCTGTTTGGTGGTGTGTGCTGCAGTTTGGAGATTTTGAGAGTGTTGCTGTGTCCTGTGTCCTGTTGATAGTGTCTGTGAAGTGTTGTGTACTGATTTATTGTGTTTAACTGTCTCCTGTCCTCAGTTTTGTCGGGTGTCTGTCTTGGGGTAGTACACTAACATTGTTTTTGGGGATATTTTAGAGGGATTATTTTTTTATTCTCTGGCTGTGGGCTCACAGGTGTGCAGGGAGATGCCAGGTGTGGGCAGGGAGGGCAGGATGTCCGAGGGGGCATTGGGGGCTTCCTGTGGCTCATAAAATTCCACCTGCTACTGATGTTGGAGAGGGGAGGCCGTATCCTGCAAGGATACAACGTGAGTGTGCGGAAAATTAGGTGGGAGCGTGTGCGGGTGCATATGCGCAGGTTGTTTGGAGTGGACCGTAACGTGCGCCAGTGGAAGCACCGCTGGCAGGACATGCTTGCACGAGAAGCTGACCTCCTTGACTACGTGGGAGTCATGACAGGCCTACAGGGTGGTAAGTACAAACTCCACATTTAATCTGGTGGACTGAAACGAATGAAAATTACGACGTGTGTGACACTGGTGTCAAAGTGAGAAATGGTTGCTGATTAAGGTGGGAGACGCAATGCGTTTGAGCATCTTGTTGGCACATCCGCAACACAACGCAGCATCACATTGACAAGCATATGTTGCAATTCTGTGTCACCCACTGCGCTGGACAAACACTTGGCACTGTACTGCCATAGCTGGCAAACCTGCGCAAAATGTGCGTGCAAGCAGAAGATTGTTTGGGTACGGCAGGGGTGACTGTACATGAACCAGCCATGGAATTGTCCTTGTGAGCTGTGTGCTGGCCAAAAGGTAGAGTCAAAATGCTGCCCTCATGATTTGTGTTACGTTAGCTACGCTGCCCTGTGAACATAGTTGCTGTGTGACAAAGTATTGTATGGGTACAAATGGTCTAAGGAAAGTGGACATCCCCAGATTGTCATACACCACCTACCTCTGTGTGACTGCTTTGTGCAATCTGCAGCTACTCAATTGTACAAAGTGCATGTAGAACATCAGGATGCATGTAGTAATGTTGCCTTGTGGATGACTCACACTACGATCATGGGCATGTCAGCTAGCATTACAGTCTTGTCTGTCCAAAACCAGCTGTCACAAGTCTGGTGTGAATGGCAGTCAAAGTTGACCCAATCATGTAGTCAACATGAAACGCCACACTACAGTTACGTAGCATTTGCTGTCATGGTGATGATTGGTATGAGGAATACGACACATATGAATTGAAGTCTAATCCCAACACATATTTCTTTCCTTGTCTCACAGATGGACAACCGCCAATCACACAGGGGGACATTGACAGCTTCGAGGACCCACACGCCACTGGTGAGTTGGAACGTAATTGACTAGCATGTTGCGTTGGCATGGATGTCTGGTTCACATGATCACCGTTGCAGTATGTAGTATGGGTGCGTATCACGTCTACCTTGCCTACAGTGTGATGATGTATTGTGGAAGTCAGCAGTGTGCACTAATCGGGAAGTGACTCTGGACAAATGCATTGGTCTCACAGTTGTGACTTGGCCCATCCCCAGTCAGTGACACACATTGGAAGTGAGGTGCATATCATCAAGCCCATATCGCAAATTCAACGTAACTGTCATCAAAGTTGTGTTGTCAATAGGGGCCTAGCATCATAATCTGAGCAGAGTTAATACATTCCACGTGTATTAATGCTTACTTATCAATGAGGTACACTGTCACGCTGGGTTGAGTGTGAACGGGGAGTGCATTGGGGGTTGTGTTTGGCATTCCACGGCAACACCCATTGTATCAGAGGCTGGCCCTGATGTCCAAGTGCGGCATTCATAGTTGGCAGCGCACAACTTGCCAACAGTTACATCCCGGTTGTATTCTGGCCATATGGGCAGGGATGCTTCTTGATCATCATGTTTGCTTTGTACATGTGAGCTGCTTTGTGCAGCACACATGGGAATAGAGAATTGACATGGTGTGTATAAGTACAGCAAGGTGGCCCTTCCAGTACATACATTAACATGCCTCATTTTTCCCCAATGTATCTTTCCTGTGTGCTGCACTAAGCAACACACATGATAGTCACAACATGGTCCTCTAGGATGGAATCTGTGCATGAAGGGGCACCTTTATGTACAGAGACCAAACTCACCTGCACACACACAACCTTGCACTCTGGTGCAAGGGTGCCTGTGTTTGCGCAGTCATGATGAACCGCACACATGTGGTGGGGGACACACATGCCTGCACATGGGCATAGTACCTATCATGCAGCCCTGTGTCACTGGAGAGGATGAGGGTAGTGCTACACACAGGGGGGTAATGCTTTCCTCCTCCGATTGCTTGTACATGTCACCCTCTGCCCGTGTATGTACTGGCCAAATCTTTTGGCACTGTCAGCCAAATTACTTAGTGGCAGTGCATGTACCTTGCCATGCACTGTCATGTCAGTCTCCCCAGCATGTAGTCACTGATCCATGCATCAACATGTCGTTGTCCAGGTCACTTGCTGACTTCACATAGTTACGATGTAGTGTATGCTTCCATGTTGAAGTGAACTTGTATTACAGATGTGTATGGAGGAAATTGAAATTGGCTAAGGGACTCTAATTTGCCTTTGTGTATGTTTTACAGACAACATGACGCCTGGGCAAATACATGCCTTCCAGGTGCGGAAGGACCGTTACCGCCATATGAAGAAGGTTGGGAAGGGGTACCGTAACATGTCCAAGAGGTACCATGAGGAACGTAGGAAGGGCACATGGAAGGCGGTGCCTGGGCATGCCCAGGATATCACACAGCCCCCCCAGGCACCTCAGGCGTCAGTGGTGTGTCCCAGCCGGTACAGGTGGCACATCCCACTACGCCCCCCCACCCCAAGGCACTGTCCCACCTGCAACTGGGGATCAAGTAGTCTCGTTCACATTGCGGGACAGGAGGCTGCCACAGGACATTGTGGTATCGCTGGCAGAGCTCAGGCGTGAATTGTCTGATGTCAACAGACAAGTGATGGACATACACAAACACTTGGGACTGCCATGATGGGTGGACCTGTTGGACACCATCCCCCTCTTCTCCCTTCCCCCAATGTTTGAAATATTTTATCATGTAGTGTCAGGTTAGTTAATTATTTGTTAGGTAGTGTAGTTTTAGTGTAGATTTTAGTTAGTGTTAGCTTGTTAGGTAGATATAAGATTGTAATTAGTCATCCTTATTTGGGGATAAGTTTCCTTTTCCTTTGGGAGGGGGGTTGATGTGTTTTTTCTTCATAAAAAATAAAAACTCAGGGGCATATTAGCAAGACCGGCGATAAAATTATTGCCGTTTTAGCGGCAGGAAACTGCCGCTAAAACGGTGATAATGGGCTTGCTAATATGCGTTATAGAATTCCAATAGAAGCCCAGGTTAGATGTGCAGGACATCTAACCTGGGCTTCGATTGGAATTCTATAACGCATATTAGCAAGCCAATTATCGCCGTTTTAGCGGCAGTTTCCTGCCGCTAAAACGGCGATAATTTTATCGCCGGTCTTGCTAATATGCCCCAAAATCTTACAAAAAAATATATATTTGTGTAGGTTACATGTTTAGTTAGTTTATGTATAGCTTAGATGTCTTTGTCCTGTCTCGTGGTGTGCCTTAAGGGTGGGAGGGGGGTTGATGTTTATGATGTGTTGTTGCATGTTTAGGATTAGTTAGGGTAGATAGTTTAGGTAAGTAAAATTGTTTTATAGTTAGTTTAGATTTTAGAAGTAGTTATAGTGATAAGTGTTAGTTTAAGTCACTTGCAAATTTATACTGTTCTAATAAAAATGTGATACTTTGGATTTCTGCTTGCACTTATGTCAGGAACGAGGTTGTGGAGTGTGGCTCTTTCCATTGTATGCAACTTTTCACATCACTGGACTATCCATTGGAATCGCTAAGTCTGCTCATGACATGTAAGTTTGCAGGATGTAATGTGTCAGGATCCCTTAGATGGGAGCACACTGGACTTGCATTGATGACACGGTGTCAATTTGGATTGACGCCCTGGTCTAGGGACAGTCGTCTGTGACGTTCTACATCTTCTGTGTGACTCACAGATTTGGACAGTACATTGTTGCACATTTTGGACATGACCTAGTGAGATGGCATGGCAAGTGAATACAGTTAGCTTCTGTTATCCAGCATGGAGATGGATGTATGCGCCAGGTTCCACGGATTCCGTCACACACCTGCATGTCAGATGCTCCTGCGCAGAGTCCATCTACATTGCACAGACCTAGCCACACTTGCTGCGTAGTGCCAGTGTCTCCGCTTCCTTTGCAAGATATGTTCCGGTTCATGTACGCTCACTCTCCAGACCATGCATCATTTGTTAGAAATCTGTGTGCATTGTGTACAGGACATGGAACAGCAGTGTTCATGATTTACAAAAGTAACCTGTGAGTAAGTGATGACTTCACATTTTACGTTACTCACAAATGTAGTTTGGGAGTAGTGGATTTTGCTTTACAGAGTTGACATTTCCTAAATGCCTACCGTGACTCACTGGACTAGTCAAGTTTTGATTTTGTCAAAGCTAATGTTTGGGGGGTGGCACACTGTCCTGCTGCACACAAGGGGGAAATGTTGCATTTCTCCCTGTAGTAACAGTGTCATGGAGACTTGTCCCAGCTGTTACTTCTGCCATTGGCTCATGTTGATGAGGCCCTTGAAATGTTGTTGGTGCATTTGACTCTATTCTGAGTGCAGTGCCACACACATCCCTACACACATTGCCCGATACGCTTGCAGTGGTCACAGCATGGGAGGGGGCATATTTTAGGTTACATCATTTGTCAACAGGGAGGGGCTGACTGAGGGCTTGCACTTTGGGGTCAGCCCCTATTTGCCAATCTACTTCACTGAGGCAGACATTGTGGTTCCGCATGTGTATGGTAGACATGTGCCCTTCCATGTCTTCATCAATGTGAATATGCTGTCCAGTATTTTGGGATGTGACATGCAATGAACACCATCACAACAGGCTTTATCCACCACGTAGTGTGTGAGTAGATATACCAAGAGATATCTGCTTACAAGTGTTAAGGAGGACACATCTCGTGGCCTGCAACAGACTAGGACATTTTTGCACATATGCCTTTTCATGTGAGGACGTGGGGCTAGGTTGGTATATTGCTAGATGGTTGTTATGGAGCAATGGGGGCAACGCTAGTTCACACATACACTGCCATCTCACTGCCTATCTGTATCAGGTAAAACTGGTATATTGCTCGTATTTCCCTTGGTGTCCTTTCTGGGTGAATCAGTGTCCTAACACTTTTTACATACTTCCATATGTGATTGGTCAAGAACCGCACACATCTGTGTGAGTTAAACAATTTTATTGACATTCAGAGGATGAAGACTGGACCAGTGCTTGGCCATACATGCCCACATTGCATAGATGCCCGTTGGAGGGCCAGACAGAGTCATTTGGTGGTAACAGGTCCAAGGGAAGTGGCATAGTTCAGTCTGCAGGCTGATTGCAGTGGCATTGGCAAGAGAAAAAGTTATATGGCAGTCCATGTGGAGGTCCAAGGGGATTTTCGGGGGACAGTGGAAGACAGTGCAAGAAGATTTTCTGTGGCATGATACTAAGCCCGGCACCAAGGAGGAAACTGGGCTTTTGGCGCAGATGGATGCTACAGCTTCCTCCTTAGCACAAATGCACTTTCACCCTCCTCTTTGTCCTCTGATGTGTCATGTGCCTCACATGTGGGTGGTGGTATGGTGGGTGCAGCACTGTGAGGCACTGACACATCAGGTGGCGGAGCTGAGGAGGTGGAGGCAGCAGCAGCATTCATCTGCGCCAGTCCTTGTGGCAGCAATGAAGTGATGAGCAGGTGCAGGGCATGATAGATCCCAGCAACCTCGCGCTGGTGTGCAGCCCTGGCAGTCATATCTTGTGCCTGCATCCACTCCATGCTCTCCATTATCCGACAGATGTTGGCCAATCCTGGCTGACATTGCTGGAGCCACTCTGAGCAGACAGTTGTTGTTGTCTCAGAATCATGACTCCAGCAATGTCAGCCATGGACCGTTGGAGGGCATTGAGCGGGCTGTGGGTGTCCGTGATCTTCTGCATGTGGTCCCGGATGGGACTTAGACACCTACGTATGGTCTCAAGTTTGTCCGCCAGGCGCTCAAACCCCACCCACACCTGTTCAGCCATCTCCCGCGGGACCTCCAGCACACGGCATTGGAAGGCCAGGTGTGAGTTCTCGAGGTCCGGGGTGGCAGCTGTGGTGGGAAGTGCTTGCTGCTGGTTGGTTTGTGCAGGGTGTGGGGTTGCTGCAATGCTGCTGGGTTGCCCTGCTCCTGGAGGTGGGGTGCTGAAGGAGTCTAGCAGATGTTGCAGTGCTTCCTGATCGATGGTGGGGTATTCCTCCTCGTCATCAGTGAAGGTTGGGCCAGTCTGCTGTCCAGGAGGTGATGTCTCTCCCTCTGCAATGTGATAGGGTAGATACAGTTTAACAGTGTTTGTCATGTACAATCATGCATTGGATGTGTTTACAAGCAGACAGCAGGACAGTGTCCATTCATACTGTTTTTGAGGAGATGCCTATTTGTTGCAGGATAGTGATGAGTTTGAGGAAATTGTGGATGTGATGTTGTAGTTGTACATTGTCATCTCACAGTTTCCAGCTATGACAAATGTTATTGTACAATATCTACACCCAAGCATCACAAGTTGTGTCCTCTGTTCATTTGTGTGAGTAATGCTATTTGGCCCACATAGCAGTCAATATTGATGTGTTCAGATTTGTCTGTGTGTGCCCTGCATTGTGTGCTGGTGGTACCTGCAGCTTTGGTTTAGCTGCACATTATACCTTTCAGGTAGTGTGCCTTTGGGTTCTGTGCATTTACAATGCTGTGCTGAGGCAAACTGTGTGGAATATGGGTTTTGGTCAGAGTTGTGTGAGTTGTGCATTATTTGTCTTCAAATGTCTTGTTTATGTTAGGGGTTGTATGTACATGAGGATGTGTCAGAGTGTGACTTGCTTGTTTAAGGATGTTGTCCACACTCAGCCACCTCAGTGAGGTGGCCTGAACCATGTTAATAGGTTGGGCCTGCAGGCATGCTATTCTTCATGCACTGTCACTTGCCTTGTCAATGTGGCTCACGGACACGCAGCATTGCAGGGTACTGCACATATGCATGTGTTTTGTGCAAGTATGGTTATGTGTGAGTAGGGCACACTTTAGGCACATTAGCAATGTGAGCTTACTTGAATGAATGAATGAATGAATGAATATTAAATTTATAAAGCGCTAACTTAGCCCAAGGGCGTCAAGGCGCTGCAAAGGGACTGTTATACAGACATAAAATAACATGCTCAGACTGATGTCTGTGTAAAAAGCCAAGTCTTCAGGGCTTTGCGGAAGAGAGAGTGTGACACCTGACCAGAGAGATCGTCAGGGAGGGAGTTCCACAGCCTAGCAGCGGCAGTGGGAAAAGACCTTCCTAAACCTCGAAACTATTAGTAGATTCTTGCTTGTCGACCTAAGCTGCCTAGTAGGAACATAGCGCTGAAATAGTGCTTTAATGGCCTCAGGGCCTAGGCCATGATAGGCATTATGGGTCAGGCATAGGGTCTTAAAGGGAATTCTATGGTCCAGAGGAAGCCAGTGCAGCGTGATGAGAGAAGCCGAAACTGCGTGGTATTTCGGAAGATCCATCACCAGCCTGGCTGCAGCATTCTGCACCAGCTGCAGACGCCGCACCAGGCCTTTGTTAATGCCCAAGTAGAGGGCATTACAATAGTCGAGTCTGGACATTACCAAGGCAATAACAGCCTGTTTTCGTGAGGCAAACGAAAGGAACTGGGAAATTTTTCTAAGGATCCTGATTATCCCAAAACAAGTGGACACTGTTCTACTAATCTGCAAACTCAGGGAAAGAGAATTGTCCACTAAGACCCCTAAGTTTTTCCCATGGGATACAGGGCAGGGACAGCTGCCAAGCGTATCAGGCCACCAATCATTGGACCAGATGTCATGTTGGTTACCAAATATCAGGACCTCGGTTTTTTCCCCATTGAATTTAAGATAGTTTTCAACCATCCAGGAGGACACTGCCTGCATACAGTTTTTAAAATTTGTGGCGGATTCCCTAATACTGTGGGTAATGGACACCATTATTTATGTGTCGTCAGCATAAGACAACACCTCCAGCCCAAAGGATCTCATGACGTTAGCCAGCGGGGCCACATAGATATTAAAAAGTGTCGGGCTCAAGGAGGAGTCCTGCGGAACTCCACATAACAAGGAATTTGGAGCCGAGTGGAATCGGCCCATTTTCACTATCTGTGCCCGATCACTGAGAAAAGATGCAAGAAGCCCAAGGGCCGTGCCCCTGATCCCTATCTCCTTGAGACGTTCCACGAGCCTCAAAGGACATAGGGTATCAAAAGCTGCGGTAAGGTTGCTGTTTCAACATGTGCTGCACTATGTGGTACACATGGACATTCATTTTGCTTTGTCTATTGTGATTTGGCTGGTGTGCATGTCGTCCTTCATGTTTTTTGTTGCATGCATTGCTGAGTGCCCTCCGTTTGGCTGACCCGTTGTGAGTATGGTTCTGCGTGAGTTTCGATAGTTGTTGCGGTCTGAACAGACAGTGGCATGTTACCAAGGAAGTGGCAGGGAGAGGCGTTAGCCATCTTGTCTTCACGGCTCTCGCCTCCACTTTGGTAACGCCAGGCTCATACATGTATCAAGGATATGGTGCAGCCTGGCGTTTCCCCCTGCAATGGGAGTAAATTACACTGCTTAGCGCCAGCGTAGGCTCCCTTGCACCATAGTGCAAGGGTGTCTGCGAGCAGGGAGGTTTGTTCATGTGTAGGAAGTAGTTGCTTACTGCCCATGGACAAAGCTAAGACAGCATTTTGTAGCTTTCATGTGTGCTGCTTCGTGCAGCACACATGGAAGTTACGAAATGACATTTAGAAGTACAGTTTGCTCATGTACAGGAAGGGACACCTTCCTGTACATGAACATACCATGGAATTTGACTTTTCACATGTGGGCTGCACAAGGCAACACACATGATACAAGCAATAACAAGGGGATTAATGCATTTCTCCTAGTTTTGCAACCTTAGGCCCATGATTTCTCTGGTGTTCAGATCAGCACTGCCACCTCTTCTCGCCTAACTTGATGATGGATGGCAGCGTCGACTTCAATGGGTGTTGTTGTGGGACGCCCACCACAACACGCACTGCACGCCCCCTTTCACACAAAGTTTAGTGTGAAAGGGACCCTATTCTCAAGGGAGCGTAAAGCAACTTAACGTGTCTTTAAGCCACATTGAGTGACTTACGCTGCCTTGATAATGGTGCGCTGACCCTATCGCCACCCCAAAGTCAAAAGGTAAGTGATGTTGTGGTGGCGATAGGGGCTTGGTAATATGCCCCATGGTGTCAACACCCATTACCCTCAAGGTTGACCCCACGTGTGGTCAGTGGTCAGTTACATACATCAGTTACATACATCAGTTTTCTGATGTATCTGCATTTCATGATGCCTATTTATGGTGCTGAGGCCTGGTCAACACCACCCTCACAAGAGATGCAAATGTGCGGGTGATGTGTGTCTGTGTATGTGCCACGCAGCTGCTGCCATGGATGATACCTGCTGTCCTGGTTCTGTCATTCAATGCCTGGCTTGGCATGTGGGTGATGACTACATGACTGCATTTTTGTTCACTGACACAGTTGACTTACCAAACCGTTAATTTGACTTGCACATGATGGTGTGATGGGCAACTCACATCAGGACTGATGTGGAATGCTGTATTCTGTGTGGCAGATGTGTACACTTGGGGGGGTAGGAGTGCAATTTTACATAGGGGTTGAGGGTGGCATTTGGCCAGTTGACATGATTTATTTCAATTTAGCTATCCTTGCTTGTTGTCATACTTTGGCAGTGAGACAGCTTTACAGGCACATTGTGGTTCAGCGAGTATGTCACACAGACAATGCATGCAGTACATATTGGTGTGGTACATTCCTGTTCTGCATTGCTGACATACTGTGTGGTTGTTGGCACATCACCCTGCTCATTGTATTCCCTCGCCCTTTGAGTGAAGTGTGCTGTTTGTGTGCATTTTTGTAGGTGAAACCTTTATCCAGCAGCCTACATTGTCAATTCGTTGTGACATTGCATGTGTGTGTGGTATGCAAACTCACTAGATGTTTCCCCACTTGGTGTACAGCAGACTGCATCTCATGAACAGGCAAGGGGGCACATTGCATGGTGATGCAGGTGATGTCAGATTTCCCCCCTTGCCACATCACCACGCACATACAAATTGCCTGCACATGGACACGTCTCACTCTGAGGCCAAAATGCGGATGCACTGTGCATGTGACTGGTCATGTGCACAATGAGGCATGCCACCACCAGTGTCAGCACACCTGCAGCATTGTGCACATGTGTCTGAGTAGTGTGCAAGGTTGTGTATGCACAGCAAAGTCCACCTATATGCACATGCACATTCCTGCACACCACTCATACACATGTGCAGAATGCTGCAGGTGTGCTGACATTGGTGGTGGCATGCCTTATCGTGCACATGACCAGTCACACTCACAGTGCCCATGCATTTTGGCGTTAGAGTGAGATGTGTCCTTGTGCAGGCAATTTGTATGTGTGTGGTGATGTGGCAAGGGGGCCATTTAGCCACCCTGCCGCATGTCAGGTTGTTGTTCCACTTTGTCATTTGAAGGGGCACTTATGGAGTGGTCTGACGTTGACCTAGGACTAATTTGGGCTTCCTTTCCTGTGCTCATTTGAAGGTCTGTATGCCGGCCAATGTGTGTCGTGCAATGTGTTGTTTGAGAAGGGTTATATGTCCCTATGCCACCATGGACAGGGGTATCCGGGACATGATCCACAGTACATGTGGGTATGCACTTCAACTAATTAAATTGTACATGAGTGCCACTGTGCCCATCCACCCCCTTCCCCCCATCCCTGGTTGATGCTCACCCTGGTGTTGTTGTGTCTGTTCACATTCAGCACTATCCTGGCCTGCAACTCCAACCACTGTCTCCTCACTGATGACCTGCTCCTCCAACTCATCCAGCTCCTCCTGTGGCGCTGGACTCCCACCTCCAGTCTGCCTCGCTGCTCTCACGTTGGCTGCTAGTTTCTCCTTGGTTTTGCGCTTGGTATCATGCCAGCGCTTCTTGCAGTAGTCCACTGTCCTCCTCCTCTCTCCAACGGCATTCACCTTGGACACAATGTCCTCCCATATTTCTTTTTTTCTTGCCAATGTCACTGTGGAGGTGACAAACAGTTCTTGTTGGTGTTCAGTCACCTACGCAATCTGGTTTTCCTGCAGGCTGAACTTAGGATTCCTCTTCCTCTTGGCCTTCACATGGGTCTCTGGCTGGTCCTCCTGGGTATTTGTGGGCATATTTGTGGCCTCTGCACTGGTCCCAGCTTCTTCCATTGCTCCTCTGGTATTTTCCTTTTTTTTTTTTTTTTTCTGCTTGGCGGGCCTTTCATAGTGCATTTTCCCACTGAACGCGTTAAATGCAGGCCTGGTGCTAATTAGCGATAGGATTCTGTAGCTGATTGGCCCTTCGCCACTTTTTTCACATTAGCGTGCGTTTTTTTATCGCCGGCACGCTAAATCTATCGCCGTCCATTCCCACGGGAAAAGGTAGCTCTCGGCTGTTAGCGGCGTGTTGCTAATACGCCACTAATGCGGCGATAGATTCCGGTGAACTGCGGCGATAAGGGAAATGGCGCTAAAGGGAGTTAGCGATAAATATCGCCATTTGTTGATATTATGCCCCTCAATCTCTATTTCTGAGTTGATGGCAACCGTAGCACTAGTCAGAAAGTTAGTAATATAGGATGTAGCTGGGTACTTCTTACCAGGACTGTTTAAATATGTGGCTTCTCTCTTCCCCATAGTAATAAATCGCTATGTGCATTGAACTGGGGAAAAAAGTGAAATCCGGGAACCAAAAGGGGTAGCCAGCTCAGCCTACTCCAGGCTCTGATGGATGCAGATGGCTACGCTACAGGAGTCTGAAAGTGCTTTTAAGCTCAGCAGCAAACAAGAAGAGGAGGGAACCACCACCTCCAACCCTCTGTCCAGATGCACTAAGGTTTTATGGGACAGGTAGCCCCCAGTTCTACAACAATCCAGTATGAAGACGCGTCCGGTGTTGCTGGAGTCAAAGACTGCTTTCAAGGGCATAGTTTCAGGGGGGGTGTTTAGGGTGTTACATCCCCCTAATAAATAGATTTGTTGGTAAATAGTTGGGTACAGGGGCTTTCAGTCGCGTATGGTGAGGTGTCTGTCAGATTTCACCAGGACTTTTCACATACACACAGACAAAAAGGCACAACCACTCTCTCCCTTTCTTTGTTTTGAGAGCCTTCAAAAATGTTGGTAAGTTTACAAAATACTGTGTTTTCCCTCACTTAGTACCCCAACCAATCTGCATTCCTCTCACATTCCACTGCCCCTTAACCACCTCTCATGCACCCTGACCCCGTATAATGTATCTTTACATTATATGGAAGCGTGAATCTTGGAAAATCTGAAGCTCACAGAACCCGAATCTTACTGACCAAGCAACGCCCCAGAGTGCAGAAGCAGCAGCAAACAGCAGGAGGAGAAGCCCACTAGCACCACCCTCTCTCTGTAGGTGTTCTCTGGTTTTATGAGAGAGGCATTCCCCAGCACTTCAACAGTCTGATGTGAAGATGCATCCTGCTCAGTGGGAATCAGAGAGCGTTTTTAAGTAAAATAGAAAGAACAACAGGGAGGAGGGGCCCACCACATCCACCGCCTCTCTCCAGGTGCACTGAAGTGTTATGGGACAGGTAGTCCCCAGTTCTGCAACAATCTGATGTGAAGAGGTGTACCATGCTGCAGGAGTTAGAGAGCACTTTTAAGTGCAACAGCAGCGAACAGCACAGAGGAGAGGCCCACCACCTCCACCCCATCTCTCCAGGTGCACTCTGGCTTTATGGGGCAGGTATTCCCACGTTCTGCAACAATGCAATGTTTTCCAGTGTTACAAAAGAGCGCCCCACACTGCAGGAGTCAGAGAGAGCTTTACAGCACAGGAGCAGCAAACAACAGGGAGGCTGGGCCCACCAACTCCATGCTCCTCTCTTCAGGTGCACTCAGGTTTTATGGAACAGTTCTGCAATAATCCGATGGGAAGAGGCATGTATGTGAAGTAATGTGTTCATGTTTAAGAACTTAACATTTATTATGACTTTAATTATTTTTAATTAAAAATATGTTATGTGTAACAAATTTTTCAATTATGTTTTGCAACACCATAATTTTGTACTAGAATTTTTGTTAATTTTACTGTTATTTTAAATATATGATCCTATAATGATAGATGTTGTTGTGATTGCTATACTTTCTATATTCTTTACCTTGAATATTTTGGTAAACGTTATTTTAGTTATTTAAATTTAAGCATAGAAATTTTATATTTTTGTGGTAGATATTTTGACATCAAAATCTTGGTACCTCCAGCAGACAAATGTTTCCATTTTCTCGAACACAAAGAACCTGTTAAACATGCTCTCTAACTGAAGTTCAAGTTCAAAAGTACTTTATTCAGCCACTAAAAGCCATAAAAGCAGACAATTAAATCATTTAAAAAGAATACAATAGCTTAAAGAGGTTCCACATATACATTTAAAAGTCCAAATCGCACATGTGACTATAAATAGGATTAAATGTACAAACAAGTAAAGATAAAAACTCATTACTAAAAACAGACGACAAGTGTCATGGTAAAGGTAAGGTACAACAGATAAAGTGCAAAAGTGGTGAGTCATTAGCTTGATAGGCGGGCTGCATGATTACACCATCGAGAGGCACAAGATCGCACATATAGTTCCCTGGGCGCATTTAGACAGATACAGCTTAGCTACTGCATATACAACCTCTTCCTAAGTCTTAAGGCCCCTGTCAAAAAGCTTGCGATGCCAAAGCAAACCATAGGGGAGGAAAGCATTTGTAAATATAGTAATGCAGGCCTTACTTGGACGAACTGGCCAGTTCTGAGCAGCGGATGTAGGAACGTTTTGCACAGGGGGTTATAAAAGTCACAAAAAAAGATAAAATGTAAAGTGTCCTGTTCAGAGAAATTATCACAATGACATAGCTTTAAGGCACCGGGCTTCGTGTAGCCTTTTGGCGCCTAACTAAAGACATTTCTCCTTCCCTTTTTAGGTTAGTGTTTTAACTTATAATTTAACTTATAATTTGCTGATCATATTGGTTTATGGCCTCTTTATTGAGTTGTTTTCATATTCCAAGCAAACACAGATAGCTGGCTACATAAAAACATTGGGTCAAATTCACGAAAGTAAGTTTGCATTTGTAGATTCACTCATGTGTCGATCTACTCCTACATCTAGGTATAAATCTTCATTTTTTTGCTATACCATTTCTGAGTGTAGTTTTAAACCTAGATGCAGCATGAAGGGCCTCATTAGGATGGTGGGCGGACTTTCGTCTGCCCGCCACACTAGCGGTGCTGGGACCGGCCGCCAGATGTGCGGCGGTCCCGCACCACTGATTAGGATGCAACTGCCACCCTGGCGGTCGCATCCTGCATATTTGACATTGCGGCGGGTGCGTGCCAAAATGGCATGTTGTGCATTGCCATGCACAACGTGGCAGGCACCGCGCAGTGCCTGCCACCTTGTGCATGGCAATGCAGGGGAGTACCATGGGTACCCCCCAAGTGCAGCCCCCCACCCCCCAACCCGTTGCGGGCCCCCAAAGCAATTCCCGCCAGCCTTTCCATGGCGGCATAGCCGCCATGGAAAGGCTCTGAATACCACACATCCTAATAAGGATGGCGGTGCCTGCTAGGCACCGCCATCATATTAGGCCCCCAGTCCGCCCGGCCGCCAATTGTAATGATTGCCGGCCGGCGGAAAAGCGGCGGACGCACTTTGCGTCCGCCGCGATACCCCCCGCCATAATAATATGGCGGGGAGTAATTCTTGTTACGATGGCGGGCGGATCGTAATCAGCCCCTTAGTGTCTCTACCTCATCGAATGAGGGGTGGAGAATCCTATGACATAATTTACAAATGAAAAGTTAATATTAATAGCTTTTCACTCATTTGTGGGGCTGTCTGCCACCAAGGTGCAGATCTCATTTTAGCAAGATGTAGGAAAATGTAATAAACTTCTTTTAGATAAAAATATATACAATTATTTCATGTAAAATTAAAATTTTAAATGAGATTTTAACAAATACTACTTACCTAGAACTACTAAAAGAAAATATACAAAAATCTACCTCCTAAAATTAACATTGTATTAAATTCTAAATTTGTTTAAACATGTTAATTTATCTGTGATATCTTATTTTTAAACACTATTGTAAAATTAAAATCTTCCTCCTTCGCTAACATTTTTATTTAATTTGTAACAGATGTGGTTATAATTAATGCTTCATTAATGTTAATATTTTTTTTACTTTTTAAACCTATTAGAAATGCAATTTAATTTATTTTAAATCTATTTGTTTTGTTAAATAAAAAATATCTTTTATTATACATATGTTTTTAACTCAAAATTTTATTTTTCCATTGGCGTGTGTTATCATGCTACCTGTAGTTGGCCATGTGTGGTGCTTCATTTACTTCAAAGATGGACTGGAACGAATGTATACCACTGTTGTCACTATGTGGACTGTGGTAGAATTAGAAGTGTATTTTCCTAAACAGCAATTGTCTTACTTTTATGTGGTTGTTTGTTTCCAATTAGCAT
This sequence comes from Calotriton arnoldi, assembly GCA_963921515.1. Classification (NCBI taxonomy): domain Eukaryota; kingdom Metazoa; phylum Chordata; class Amphibia; order Caudata; family Salamandridae; genus Calotriton; species Calotriton arnoldi. The sequence goes on along the minus strand of CAWUFW010019018.1, from coordinate 76,155 downwards.
GTCCCCCTCTAAACACTTTTTTAAATGTCCCATAACCCCACACATTTTATAAATATTCCCCATTTTCCCACCACACCTCTTTGTGATTTCCTCATTTATTACTAAGTCCTATACTTACATGTGCAGAGATCTCTACTACCTGGGAGGGGCTCTACATAAAGAAAGATAGGAAAAGCAGAATTGGAGATCCTGTATCATAGATTTGTCAGTTTCAATTTATTGTACATGAATTAGTACTTTGGAAATGCATACATCTCCACCAAACGGTTAATAGTATGGGTATTCAAAATGTGCATAATTTACACTTGAATAATTATGTGAAAATTCAGAAAATTACATGAAATGCAAAACCAGCATTTGGTGCCATAATTTAGTGAAGAATGTGTCCTAGCATCCATCTTGGATGCAAGGATGCATTTTTTGCTAAAAAAAAGCACAAAAACACAAACGCTACAAACTGCAGCTACTCACATTCTGGTTGTTTGTTTTGTCCATGCTAAATTTTTGCAGCAAACTGCACATGATTAAGTGTAATTGAGTACTATTGGGAATTTTGCATAACAAGCGTAATGTAAAATTATCTAAATTATGCAGGAATACGCTAGCATAAAACAAATTTCGCTCATGCCTAGTTAGTACCAGTTCATGTGGTATTAAAGGCCATATGTGTAACCAAGTGGGGTTTAATACCTCTGTGCAAACTACTGATGTTATCTTCATTCATACTTTTTTCCTTCTAAGGTAAGAGATGCTCATGTGCAGTCACATGTGTTTCTCTTTTCCTTACCACAGGTCTCTTCCTTCCTGAGTCTTTTTTCTGTTTTCAGTCTCATATCCATGGTCTAATTTCTCACCCAAATCCTGTAATACTTCCTTCATTGCATCTGATGCTTTCTTGCATCAAGAGATTAAGAGAGCCAAAAGATAAGCACATTTGCATTTTAACTTGTACAGATTCGATCAGCCTCTTATGCCTGATTATAATGCTGAATTATTCAAAGATGTGATGCTATAACAGGGATCATGATTTAAGAGTCAGTCATATGCCACTGTCCCAACTAGTTCCCTTTCAATTTCCAATTTCAATAGAAGAAACTCATCTGCTTGAGTGACATCACTCCAGTCACCTGTATATGTCTGGATTTATCACCTATTGATGTTACATGATAATCTTTAAGAGAAACAAAGGGAGCAATATTTACTGCTAGGTTTAATTTACTGTCAAATTTGCTTTGCTTTGCTTTTCCCGCATTTCTTCAGCCTGTGAACACCCTGATGGGACTCTGAGTCCCAGGGTGCAACGCTTCCAACTGGACACAGCTGCTGAGGGGGGAAGCGTGACCAACGTGCTTTAAAGCACAGCCTTGACCCCCCGCGGCGGGGGACACACTTCGCTTTGCTTTTCCCCCATTCCTTCAGCCCGTGAGGGTGAAAACTAGACAAGCTCTGTTGAGTAGCGTGTAGCTGGATGTGGAACCTGTGGAAATTCTTACAGGACAAGGCGAAGTAAACTAGCTGCAAACGGATTCACGGGCGTGCAGGGAACCGCTCATCTGAAGGAGATGGATAAAACCGGGAATAGGTTAGGATGGAACATTTGTCCAGCGACAGAACAGAATAGAAAAAACAAGGTACTGTCCCGTGCTTTTGATCACCCTTTACCTCTGCTTCATTCTGTGACTTTATTGTTCTTACGCCTTTCTTGGAATTATCCGAGGGAGGGTCTTATTGCCTCAATTGCAATTATCTATTGGAAAAAAGACGGGGGACTTCGAAGAACTCCATTTAGACTTGTTAATTGTGCAATTGACATTCCGATTTGTTTGACCTGATAAAAGAAGTGTCTGGATATTGACTTAAATTGTACATTAATTCCTGACTGGGGGGTAAGAGTGAGACCTGGGACTTAAATTCATGGGGCGGGTGTTGTAATTATTTGGCAATTACTAGTAATCGCTGATTGACAGACACGAAGTACAGTCTTATTCTATCCCCTGAGCAGTCACGAGAGATACTTCTTGGCATCTCTTGGAATAATTTTGCCCTACCCTAATAGAATATTCCCCAAGTATGGGCAAAAGGAAGCACCCTGCAACTGCTGGCAAGCACCAGTCCCCAGAAAAGTCCCAACTTTCATTATTAAAGTACATTATGGGAGCCATGGGGGCCTTTGAAAAACAAATAGCAACTGTTGAAGAGTCATTGTTAATAAACGGTGACTGTGCACTTATTTCGGCAATAACACCTCATGTGTCCCAAGCCCTTAACCAGGGTCTAGAGAATTCTGCAAGTGTTCCTGCATGTATTAGCGATGGTTAGGATAAGGGAATAAGAAAGGAGCATGATAACAGAGAGAATACTGGGATAAAGGGATGCATCCAACTCATCCCTAATACTATCTCTCCATCCAAATCTAACTCACCACCGCCCAAATGGGTTAGAAAGCCATGGATTCATCCTACAGGAACTCGCCGCACTACAGAGATAGTGCAAGAAAAGAGAGTGAACAACAAACCTCAGGGCATAGAGCAACCTCTTACCACCCTGGTACAGACCAACTTGGACCCTAATAAGATAATAATCAGCAAACTAGATACCTTAGCAGAGGCTCTTAAAGCCATCGAACACCATGTAAACAACATATTGGGGCCCATACAAACCTGATTAACGAAGGTAGAAACAAGAACTAATGCTTTTGAATATTGTTGCGACCCCACAAACTCCAAAAGCGCTCTGCAACACGACCAGTTCATCTACAATTGAGGCCCCAATCAAGACTGTACCTACCAACATATTATCGGCAGGACCTAGTACATATCTCCCCAGATATGTAGGTACTCAAAGTGACAGACTATGGGGTGGTGAGAACCTAACAACAGGCATGCCTCACGTTGATGAGCGAGGCGGAAGAAACAGTGGTATTGCCGCAATTACCCTAGCCACTGATGACCAGCTTAGAGATCCTACAGTGTACACATCTGATCGTTTGGACTTGCCACCGGCGGCAACACCATACGTGGTAGTGCTGACAAATGTCTCTCCACTACCTATAGACAGTATTGAGAACTGGATTTCACTAAGAAACAAGTCTTAAAATTGGCTGGGTGCTAGATCAGGCCTAACTGAACATCTATTTAACAAATTCAAGATGGCAAGGAGAGTTAAATGGGTGGGGAAAGGGGAAAAAACCATGAGTGGCGATTGTGTAGTTTTCTCTTTTAAAATGCCACAGCTAGTGGAGACGAATATGCCTCTTTATTACGCTTGCCGTCACCCCGCATGTTGTTACAATGCGGTTGTTACAACGACCACGTTGTAGCAACGCATACCATTACCCCACAAGTCGTAACAACGACTTGCGGAGGGGGGCGCTGGATGTTGGAATAGTATAATTTACTATTCCAACTCCAGTCTTTGCGGACAGTAGGGAAGGTGTTGGATTTTAAATCGAACACCTTCTCCGCCCTCCGCAAGTCGTTGTTACGCCTTGCGGGGTAATGGTATGCGTTGTTACAATGCAGTCGTTGTAACGACCGCGTTGTAACAACATGCGGGGTGACAGATTCGTAGTAAGGGCTGTTTACCTGTGGAGACAGTACTGAACAGGACCAGAGCCATTATTATCCTTGTAAATGCCATTTTTTCTGTCCCTTTGGGCTATTTTTATTAACCCAAACACTTAACTAGTGATATTAGACCACAGGCAATTTTTGAACAGAGACCGTTAATGGATCAAAGATACCTAGTCCCAACTTACAATCGTTTCCATTGTTTATCGACCTTGGATGGTTTGGACTGACTTAGGGCCAGATGTACGACCCATTTTTGCATGCGCAAACGGGTCTGCGACCCGTTTGCGCATGCAAAAACCCTACAGGGCCATGTACAAACGCTATTTAGCGAGTCGCAATTCATTTGCGACTCGCTAAATAGCATTTGCAACTTGCAATTAGGAAGGCACGTTTCAAGGGCGTCCCTTCCTAATTGCGACTCTGAGCCCTATGTATGACTGTTTTGCAACCGCAATTGCGGTCGCAAAACAGTCGCAATTTACCACCTACTTCAAGTAGGTGGTAATGCAGTCGCAAATGGGAAGGGGTCCCCAGGGGACCCCTTACCCTTTGCAAATTCATGCGAAAATATTTTTTAAGGGCAGGCAGACCTGCCCTTTAAAAATGAAACGAAAATGTTTCCTTTTTTTTTTTTTTTAAATGCATCCCGTTTTCCTTTAAGGAAAATGGGCTGCATTTAAAAAAAAACTGCTTTATATAAAAGCAGTTCCAGACATGGTGGTCTGCTGAGCCCAGCAGGCCACCATCCCTGGGAGGGCCTGTCATTCCCAATGGGCTCGCAAATTGCGAGAGGCTCATTAATATTCATGAGCCTCGCAATTTGCGACCCCATTGGGAATTGCAAACAGTGTTAAACACACTGTTGTACATGCCATATAGCGCCTCGCAAATTGCGAGTCGCAAATGAGTTGCAATTTGCGAGGCGCTATTTTGCAGGTCGTACATCTGGCCCTTAGTGAGAATCCATGTATAGATAGCAAGGAAGACACTATGAGAAGCCAATGGCATTGTTATCCCACAGAAAATATTAATGAAAGGAACACTCCCTACACAATGACTGAGGGAATCACGTTGAGAAGAGAAAGTATGCCCCAACTGGATAGTAGCAATAAGTTAGTCCCTCTGATAGATAATAAGAAACCGAAATCCATACTTGCAAATTCTGAACTCCTAGGATATTTGAGCTGGAATGTGGCTGGTCTGGGAAATAAGAGACAAATTCCGGAATGGTTAGAGTTTATAGCCGATTTCCAAATTATCTGCCTGCAAGAGACATGGCTCACGGAGCCCACTGATATGAATGGGTATAGGACATACTTTACAACAGCTACACAATTGAGACATGGCAGGGCAAAGGGGGGATTATGTACTTCAACAGTGTACAATTTACTAGTATTGACATGGTTATACATCATCCGTATTACCAGCTATTAGTATGTGACTCACTAGGCCCTGCGAGGCTAGTGTTAAATAATGTTTATAATAATGCAACGATAAGAGACATTATAGATATCTTGAAGAAATTTAACAATGACCTGGAGCACATTACTTTAGATAATAGAAAACATACAATAGTCGTATGGAGGGCCGACTTTAATCTGCGACTATGCAAGACTCAGTTGGATAAAATATGTGGAATGGTAAACACAGAGGATGGCTATCAGCCACACTTCAATCATAGTGTTTATGGAGATAAGATCAATGACCTAATATTTAAATTTGATCTGACGTTTGCAAATGAAATCTCTTCCCCTTATGCTATTCGTAAGAAAACTTTTAATGGAAGAAACAGTCATAGCATTATCGATCATGTATTATTGTCAAATAGGTGCGCTGGCCTTGTTTACAACTTTTCTACACACGCGATTTCAGTAAGTGACCACTTCCCTTTGAGTATGCAGTTAAGCGCAGTACTATTTTCCAAACAGGGACGTGGGAAGACCGCTCCACAAGCGACAGAGATTGAATTAGCAAGGCGTAATGGTTACTCTTTGCGCTGGACACAGATCACTCCGGAAGGTTTTCTTAAAGATTTGGGGGCAGATTTACAAGCCCTTTGCGCCACTTTTGCGTCACTTTTCCCATGTTAAAAGTGACGCAAAAGTGGCGCAAGGGGCTTGTAAATCTGCCCCTTGATATGTAACAAAAGAAAAGCGTTCGAGCAGTGTCTAGATGACACCACCCCAAACAATGAAATCATCACAGCCTTTCTGTCAATCACACAGGGTGTAAAGGAGGGTCTTTTCGTTGCTAGAGAGAAGGCAAAGCAGAAGGAGAAGGGGTGGTTTGATACATTATGTTCTAATGCCCATAAAAGAATAAAAGAGGCATTACATAAAACTCCCAGGAACACCATAGAAGTCCGTCATTGCAGAGCAGAGTATAAGCAGGCTGTGAAGTTGAGCAAATTACATTTAAGAGAGAGGGCATGGGAGCACTTACAGGAAGCTAGCTCTTGTAATGATAATAGAGCCTTCTGGCAGGCAATTAACTCTACACCCTTGACAACAGATGAGGTTTCCAGGGTGCAGCTTGCAATATTGGAGGTAGAATGGATAAGGCATTTTGCCAATATCTACTCATTGTCTGATATGACATCAGCATCTGAGCACGAACAAAGTGGTAATTATATCACATTTTCATCTCACACCTCCTCCATTACTCCTTTCACACTGGAGGAAGTTAATAATGCAATTCAGGAAAGCAAAAGTGGCAAAGCGCTAAGACCAGATGCAATACCAGTAGATTTATATAAAGATAACAGTGCTCTATGGGGGCCTGTATTAACTATAGTACTGAGGGCATGCTGTACAGTGGGCTTTTTGTCAACATGGGGAGAATCCATTATTGTACCTATTTATAAAAAAGGAGACCGCCTTAATCCAGCGTGTTACAGACCTATCTCCTTGCCTGATTCGCTCATGAAGATAGTAGGCCGCATAATTCTAGAAAGATTACAGGATTGGGCGTAATCGCCAGATATTATGTCAGATTTACAATATGGCTTCAGCCCAGAGATTGGGACGATAGAGCAGAGCCTGAATTTAAGCATGCTAATTGAAAAATATGTTAATATTAAAAGGGGAATTTATATTTAGCATTCGTCGATTTGTCATCGGCCTTGGACTGTGTTAAACACGCCAAATTGTGGCAAAAAATGAAAGACATGGGGGTAGAGGCACCGATCATCAGTCTATTGAGGGACTTATACACGGGATGCAAAGCCAGGGTCAGATATGGTATCAGAGGAGAACGCACCGAAGCCTTCAGCGTGGAGAGAGGGGTGAGACAGCGGTGTGTTTTGGCTCCCTTCCTGTTTTCACTATATATAAACAGTGTGGGTGAGGTACTTGCGGCATCTACAAAAGATCTCCCAAAAGATAGGAAAGCTCCCTGTCCCGGCCTTCCTCTACGCTGACGATGCTGTCCTTATGGCCCGTAACCCCTTAGCTCTTCAGTCACTGCTGTCGAATTTTGTAGAAAATATGAAGGAACTTGGCCTCCTAGTTAACCAAGGGAAAGCTTTTATTATGAAATGTGGGAGGACTAGTAGGAAATGTAGAGATATAAGGATAGACGGCAAAATCATTGGTTTTACTAATACCTTTTCTTATTTGGGGATTTTATTTCACAAGGATGTTTTATGGAATAAGGCCATTGCCAACAGGAAGCTACAATTTAGTAAATCTTTAGTAAATCTTGCATGGCCCTTAGAAGTTTTGCGAGATGATAACCCACCGGAAGTGATGATGAAGATCTATAAAATCAAGTGCCTTAGCATAGCCACATATAGGGCGTGCTTGTGGGGACATAAAAAATGTAGAGATGTCCAAATCGTAGAAAATGAGGTTTTTAGATATCTGCTTGCAACACCTAAAAGCACATCAGTATATGTTTGTCACGCCGAATTGGATGCACAATATATCACAGAATTAATAAAGCTGCAGCCAATTCTTCTTTGGCATAAAATCTGGACGTCAGAATACACAGGTCTTAATCGAGCAATAATTGGAGACTGCCTTAAATTAAGCTCACACTTAAGAATTTCATGGCTGGCCTATGTACAATGTTTTTTCCGCGATATGGGCTACCCTGATTATTTTGAGAAACCAGAAACACTAGACATAATTAGTAGAAAGACCTTGAAAGAAGAAGGCATGATACATCTGGAAAACCTTAGACTGCTAACTGAGATCCCCAAACCAAGTGTCTTGAAAAATCAATTGATTTTAACTATTTTTAACATGCAACCCTATCTTAAAGCTGTATTAAACGGAAGGCATAGGTTTGTCTTAACCTGCTTAAGACTTGATATATTTCATAGATTGGTCAGCTTCCCAAAAATGAATGAGTTGCCCTTGTGACAATATGATGCCCCAGGATACAATGCAAGTGGTTCACTTCTGTAAGTTTAATAGCCAACAAAGGAAACAATATATTTTACCGATAATCAGCCCACACTGTTTTACCCAATGCCGCCCCTCATATTTATTTTTCAAATCATTACCTACCCTCGAGATCTATTGTAGAATGTCATCCTTTCTATGTACAGTCTTTCATACTAGAAAGAAATTGTTACCAATTTGTGACTAGGATAGGCCATATGCTGCAAATTTTTTCATGGATTTAGGCATCTTGATCAATGTGACCAAGGGAAAAGGGGTCAGAATTTGAATGTGTAATACATTGTATTATATTAGCCTTGTGCATTGGAGGGCCAGTTTAGATGGAGGGCATGGCGGACCAGGATCTAGTTTCTTGCCCCCTATCTTAGACTGGTCGTGCTCAAGTATAGGGATATAGCATGAAGGGTAATCGCATAGTACTGCCCCTCTAGTTTGGATACATGATGTAATGGGCAAATCAACTTACGTCAACACGAAAGCACTTTACCATACTATCACATTTTATTTTTCACTGCCACAGTTATAGATTAAAAAACGATCTATTGGTATATTGGGAAATTTGTAATAGATTTAATCATTTTTTATATTGATTATAGCAGACTGGCTTTTATAACCTGTGTTAGGAATTGATTGCTAACGAAGGTGTTTTATAAAGTGGGCTGTCCGGAACATTTTGATAGGATACATATATATGTATAAAACCTCCTGACAACTGACTGTTACAAGACCTAACAATTTTAGCTTGTGTTTTACATCAAATCTGATTTTATGACATGAATTGTATAACGATGTTTGTCTCGAGTGATGTTTTTATACTTCCGAATAAAGATATTAACTAACTAACTAACTGTCAAATTCCAATTAGGGGTAGAATTTAGGGAATACACAAAGTGCCAAGGACAAAATTGGCTTTGTTGGTACAAATGGAGATCAATATAACCACGCTGAAGAGGAAATTCACTACAATATTAAAATATTTGAATGTCTCTTGAGATCTTGTGTATGGAAGCTGACAGTTCACAAGTTACATGCTGCAGTGTAGGACACCTCATCAACTGAGTATGGTTCTACATTAACTATTGAAACAATATATCAACCTTTCCAGGAAGCAGTCCTACACCACAGCTCTAAACTGATATCAGATTTAATTCACCATGCAACCATAGGAGTTGTAGCAGCACCATAAGAAGAACAGCATAATAACTGGAATTTTGCTCTTGTTCAAAACTATCTGACTGCAAAGAGGTTTGTATCTGGATGGGTCTTGCCATCTGTTGGGTAGTGCAGTGTAAGACGAAAGGCAGGTGGAGGGTGCTTTGCATTATTTCTATTTTCTCTGTTCCTCCATCACTAATGTTCATTCTAGTCAAATGCAAGTAAGTATGACATAGGTTGAAATGGCCCCCTTATGGCTATTCACTAGGTTGACAGCACATCTTTGTATGACTGAGGTACACTAGTATGGTCTATATTCAATATCACAACAGGAACCCTTTAGAAATGTTCCCTCTTCAAAGGAAAAATAGCAGACATCAATTACCATATTTCAGACATCAGATAGTTTTGATTATTGGGTTAGAATGAACACTTTCCCCTTGTGGGAATAACCTGAGGTTCTGTGAGATAAGGTCTGGTTTTGTTGGGACATTGGTTGTGATACTTATTTCCCTTGGATTTTCTTACTTATTTACCAGAGATTTACACATGCTAAAAATAGGTCTTTATTCCACATGTCTTTACTGAGAAAGAAGCACTTCCTGAGACCATGACCTGTCACTTCGGACATGGGAGAAGATGCCTCAGTGTCCAGCTGAGTCTGTGCATGCAGGGTTCTTTATACAGACCCAGATAGTTGGAGACTGTGGGGCATATGTACAAGCCCGTATCGCCACAGGAACGTCACTTTTTGTGATGTTCCCGTGGCGATAGGGGCCTTGCCTTATATACAAGGCAGCGTTAAGCCACTTAACGTGGTGTAACACTGCCTTGTACATAAGGCACCCTTTCACGCTATGTTTAGCGTGAAAGGGCGTGCAGTGGGTGTTGTGGTTGGCGTTCCACCGCAACACCCATTGTATTTTACGCTGCCCCCTATGTACAAGGGTGGCGTACATAGGAGGCAGCACCAAAATTAAGACCAGGAAAACCCTGGTCTTAAGGTGGCGAAACGAGGAGAAATGCATTTATTTCTCCTCGTTTTTGCTTTTTCCAGGTGTGCTGGCTTGTGCAGCACACATGGAAAAAGCAAAATGCCATGGTTTGTTTATGTACAGGAAAGTGTCCCTTCCTGTACATAAACAAACCTTTTTTAAAAATGCCATTTTGTAACTTTCATGTGTGCTGAATGAAGCAGCACACATGAATGTTACAAAATGGCATTTTAGGATTGTTTATGTGCAGGAAGGGACACCTTCCTACACATAACCAATCCTCCCCTGCACACAGACACCCTTGCACTCTGGTGCAAGGGTGCCTGCGTTGGCGCTAAGTTGTTTAACTGAGCGCCATCGCAGGGGGAAACCCGAGGCTGCACCACATTCTTGTAAATATGGTGCAGCCTTGCGTTTTCGAAGTGGCGGAGCGTGTCGTTAAGCCCAGGAGGCTAACGACACGCTCCGCCACTTCTATTGTACATATCCCCTGTGTTTGTTTCAAATGGTTGAGATGCTTTCATTTCTGGATCAGTTTCCCTTGCTTTTGTGTGACATCCCAGATCAGAATAGCTCCACATAGTGCCTATCAACTCTGAAATTTCGGTGTTCTTTCTCTCCTTCATATGCATGCCCATCACTCCACGATTATGACATATCAGGACCATAAACTCTATTTTATTCTGCCTCTCATGGATGTAACTTGTATGTTTACTGAGAATTCTCTGCCAAAGTTCTCTACTTGGTGGCAATACACTGTTTGTTAATGTTTACATCAATCATAAACTCCTACTCATGAAAAGCAGCTCCAAGGAGTTGTTTAGAGAGGTTTGCGTGCGTAGGTGACCGATGCTTGTGTGTGTTACTAGGGACACAGGGAACTGGATGCTATTAAAAGTCAATTTTGACAACTTATCAAATCAGTTAATGAGTGTTTCTCCACTAAGCCACATGAATTACAAACTCTAGAGAATTAGCCACTTTTTAGCAGATTATCTCTGCCAAGGGGACCACAAGGTCTCCCGGAGAGCTGAGCTAGAAACATCTTAGGTGCGATAAATATGTTATACTTACTCAGCAGAATATGAGAATAGCATCTTTGCTTGTAATGGGCGACATGAAGAAGCTGGCACCCCACTTCTCCCCAGGGAGAAACTTATTGTCCTCTTCATAACATATAATCAATTAACAAATGTAAGAACTTGCAATTTAGTCCTTAACATTTAAATGCGCCATTTAAAGGCCATAGAATGAAACCAAGCCTCTGAGAAGAATTTAATTAACAGTGCTTCATAACTGTTAAAGTTATCCACTGCAGGGGACTCAAAACACTAAAAATTAGCCACATTGGAGTTTCATGAGTAAGAAACGGGGGGTTTCATCTCTCATCTAGTTCAATTGGTTCAATTCTCCCAACTTTCACTACTTACAAGCATTTTGCCTATAAATATTGCATAAAGAGCAGTGAAGCATAGTAACACTTTGGAAGGCCAAAGTTTGTGTTATTAACAAACACCACGTAAATAAATAAAGTGTACATTTCAGTTCAGCTATTACATAGACTATTTAGTCAAAATTAACAAGCAGGTGTTTTGTACCTGATCACTTCATCAGGAGCAGTTTGACCAGAGGATTCAGGACCTTTTTACAACCTATCCGGAAACCTGAAATTTGACCCAAGTGGTGGTACCATCAGTACAGCATAATCATTCTCCTCTCCCCCTCATGATCAGGGCGATGAATGTCTATCAGCATATCCAGAGTTCCACTTTGAATAGATTATTTCGTTCTCCCACAGGCTTCCATGAGGCCATTTCCTCCTTACTGGTCATTCTGACAGACAGGATCAGATGGGCATTAGCAATGCTAATGCATCTTTGTGTATGCTAAAATAGCACTGATGGAACAAATGTCCTGGTGGTATTGAGGAATACTTATTAAACCCTGTTTATTTAATTACTAGAATAATGGTTTAGATTGACCTGATGACATTCTCTAATTCAATTTTTCCATGTCAACTCTCTCATCTTCCTGTACCCCTGAAAAATATGATGAATAAACCTTTACCTCAGGGTACCTGAAGAAAATGTAAGCGCCACTCTCTTGCCCTCTGTTCTGTTCTCAGTTTGTAAACATCTGCTCACGTCTCTGTTTCCTCACTAGAATATAGTCTTGGTACTATTAAAGCGCTCTGCTGCCCCCTTGGATCGATTGGCATGTAATACATTCCACCTACAAATCAAATAACTAATGAATAACTATAAACTTCATGTAGGAGAAACTCTTCCGTTTTACTATGAACATAGACCATGGAAAGGCACTTTCCAATAGAAAAATGTGTTATTCTGTAGTCTAGTTGATGAACTTTTGCCATAGAAATATATTCACTGTCTGCAAAAAGGAATGTTTTTTCCCCCCAAAACAAATTAAAGGTACTTATTTCAGAAGCGTCTCATTGGGATACAATGTAAGCCTGCGTATTGAAAATAGGCTTGATTTGAATACAAGAGCTATTTTCATTAATAGGGTGCCCAGCAAGTTGTCATTTTAATGAGGTTTTGCATTCTGATCAAGATATACCGCACTAAATGATCTCCAAAAACTAAAATAGTAATTAAAATTTCAGACTGAATCACTGGAAATGATTTTGGAATAATAGGATTTGCTAATGCTCTGTTCTAAGCATGCGTTGGATTCAGAAGTTGGAAAAACAGGACACAGATTATGAAGGTCACTCCAGATTTAAGCTTTCAGTGAAACTAAATTTGAACCAATAACACATGGTATTTATAGCAACTATACTGCTAAAGCCACATCCACAGATTTATTACTACGGTGAAAAGGCCGTATTCCACCTATCCCATGTTATTACCACGGAACAGAGAAATTGACATGAAAAAGCCTGTTTCCACTTTCACGGATTGCATGTCACTAACACTTTACATAAAGATACAATTCCGCTAGTAGTCATGAGTCCTCTTCAATGTGATTTTGCTTCAAGGCACGAATATAACCTTTTTCATTCCAGTGTAGGTCAATTACATTTATTTTATAACATTAAAAAACTATTTTAAAAAATCAATGACGTAAACCTTACATATATGAAGAGGTGTAGAATGTAATATGCTGTTTATTACCATGGTTGAGGGAGGTGGGCCATCATTTTTAAACTCTGTTAATTGATTTTAATGTAAAGAAAATCCTATATAAAATCCATTACATAAGGCAGAGGGGAGACGACTTCTGAAGAAACAGGATCAATAATATTTAAGTTGCACGCGTCTTCAAGTGCTATCGAGTACCTCTGTTCGGGAGTCATTACAATTGTGAAGTTAGAACTTTGCAGGCACATGGAGCATATAACATTCTATAGTGCATTTTTAAATACTATCTCTTTTCTTCCATCTAGGTCTTGCAGACATGGGTAGTGGCTTCTCCTAAAGTCATAATTATTGTGACAGATTTATGACAGTATATGAATGCATTAACATTTGTTATACATAGTGAGCAGATGGAGGGAACTAACTCCCTTCGAATGTTTCGGTTTTTGTGTTAATGTGTTCTAAATTAAGTCTGCTCAGGGGTCTATCATCATCCTTTACAGATAAAGCAAGCAGAATGGCGTTCCTATTTTCAGCATGTGTGCCTTCACTCTCCTTAGTCTGTTGGATGTGGGCAGAGTCGCTCTCAACATCAAGCCATTTAAAAAAACAGATTTTAATTAACATATTGTTGCAGCGTTAGGGGATTTCCTTTGCATGGCAATGCATCTTTTAGCTACCAAGAACGCCAGTTCAGCAAAAACACACACCATCTTCAGCTTTTTAGATCTGGCCCATAAACCAAGCTAACACATCTCATGGTCTAACACAGAACTGCAGGGCATATGTACAAGGACTTAACGCCACCAGAACGTCACTTTTTATGACGTTCTGGTGTTATTAAGTCTATTGCCTTATTTATAAGGCGGTTTTAAGCCACTCAATGTGGCTTAACGCCGCCTTGTAAATAAGGCCCTCTTTATGCTACACTTAGCGTGAAAGGGGCAGGCAATGGGTGTTGCGGTGAGCGTTCCGCTGCAACACCTATTGATGTTGACACTGCCCCCTATTTACAAGGGTGGTGTGAATATTGGGCAGTGCCAAAATTACTACCAAAAAAACCCTGGTCTTAACATGGCGAAGCAAGGAGAAATGTCTAATTTCTCCCCGTTTTTGCTGTTTCTATGTGTGCTGCATTGTGCAGCATACATAGAAGGAGCAAATCACCATGAATGATTGCTTATGTGCAGGAAGGTGTGCCTTCCTACACATAAACAATCATTAAAAAATTACGATTTGCAACATCTATGTGTGCTGCACAATGCAGCACACATAGGAATTACAAATCGCCATTCTGGATTGTTTATGTGTAGGAATGAACACCTTCCTGCGCATAAACAATCATTCCCCCCAACTCCGGCACCCTTGCACTATGGTGCAAGGCTGCCAGCGTTGTCACTAGGCAGCTTAATTCAGCACCGAAGCTAGGGGAAACGCAGGGGTGCGCCGTATCATTGTAAATACAGCAAATCCCTGCGTTTTTTAACTGACGGAGCGCGGCGTTAGCAATTTAGGAGCTAACTGTTCTCTGCCAGTTCATTGTACATATGCCCCTGCATTTCTTGAGAGCATCTACATAAGCAACAATTTTATTTCAGACATACTGTACTATAGGCTAAGACCATAGTATGTGTATAAAAACTGCTTTGCTTTAGGTACACCTAGACCACGCACCATGTTACAGTCACATAGTCGGGTATGTGTGATGGAGAACATTATGTTGTGTGAGTTTGAACCTCTGATGTCTGGAAATCACAATAGGAAATCCCTACCACTTTGGTACATTCCACATGTGTTGGATTCCTCCTCAGATCTTCTTTCCATCTCTTCCTCATTAGATCCAGAGATAACTTAGTGATTTCTAGAATAGCCCTATTGATAAGAATAATGGCCTTCTTTGTGCCACTGCTTCTGTGAAGTATTTTTAGGAGTAGATAAACTGAAAGATCCATCAAATCACAATTGCACATGCATCTTAACAATTGCCTATTGTACGGTATGTCAGGAATGGCCCTTTAGGAATGGGATACAGCCTGAAACGTCAGGAGCTTCCAGTTTTCATTTAAATCGTTAGTCTGTAATAATCCTACTCCTAACCACTTTGTGATGTTGATCACCACCAACGCCTTAAACAGAGTGTCAAACCACAGTAGTGAACCCAGTTCATCGGATGATGTCACTTTATTGCAGCAGTATCTGACTGTATCTATGAATCTGATGTGCCTGAATGGTATCGTCACGTACAAACAGCACTCCGGAAGTGCCATTTGTGGAGTTGTAAGCTATCCAGGTGCTTGAAAGTGTACTTTTCATGGTCTGGTGCTCTCTGTAAGCCCTCCACAAACAGTAACTGGAGCATGCACAAGGTTACCCTGTGCCTAACTCCACCCCATTTTGGACTGACCTTTACTGAATTCAGGCACGTATTACGATAAGGGTGCACTTTTCCTGTTTGTTCCACAGTGTACCTTAAAAGAGGTGCGCCAGGAGCAAACAGGGAAAGTTCACCCTATTATGCTAAAGGTGCAGCCCTCAGGCCAGCCACAAACTCATGCTACTGTGGGGGTACCGCATTCAAGGGAAATATGGAGTGGCTGCTTCAAACTCACTCCGTGTTTCAGAATGCAGGCAGCATGCTGCCTGCACTTTTAAGAGAAATTAGAGATCACCTTGCAGGAGGGTGCAGTGAGTCTGGGGGTTATATGGGACTCCCTTTCTCCTCTCCTGAAGGGTTGGCTTTAGGAGATGCATTGAAAGTGTGCCACCTCTTTGTGGAGCACATTCAGTGTGCCTCCTAAAGCATGTTTGCGTCTGCACTTGAATTCATAGTACAGCCCAGGCGCAGAGGCAGAGGGATTACCTCATTTGCATGGGGCCATGCCCCCATGCAAATGAAGGAATGTCCTCTCATGATAGCACTTGCATTACATGTACACCAGTGATATCAGTATTACAGAAGGTTCCGCACAAGTGGGGTACATGCCCATTGCGCCCCCTCTGGGCACTTTCTGTAATACTGCCTCTAGAGTCTTAAACATAAACCTGAGTAGTCTTGCAGGTATTTTTGTTAAATAGTATAAGAAGCGGTAGTATCACCATAAACAGCAACTCTCCTAATGCCTAGCGAAGAAGCTTCTTTTTTAACGTCTCAGATGCTGTAGGTACTCTGATAACATTTCCATCTACATCCTTGGTCATATGATAAATCTGTGTACCCATAAATTTAAATGTTGTCTTCTCCCATTAGAGTGGAGCCAAATGTGGTTTCCAATTGTTGGACAGCATATGGGAAATAAACAGGATTAATGAACTCCAACACATAAGCCTGACAAATTTCTGAATTGTTCTAATTTCAATAGAGTGGAGCCAAGTTCTGCAGAGAAGTCACAGAGCTAAAGGAGTATCCTGTCAGAAGACATAGATATCCCTGCCTCTAGTGGCCCTCTTTCTGGGCCATTGCATCAAGAGAATTCATTGCCAACTAGAACGAGATGGTGATGTCTGCCACCTCCTTAAACAGGGTGTGGCACTACAGTAGCAAAGCTAGTGCATGGGCTGATGTCAATTTAGTGCAGCACGGCAGCACTTCCAGCAGTATCTTGATATATCTGTCAATCTGATGTGTCCGTATGGTGTGTCATCATTTACAAACAGCAGCTGTTGAAGTACCATTTGATGAGTTGCAAGCTACAAGTAATGAATCACTTTTACTTCTGTAACTCTAAACCACTCAGTTACTCAGTGCAGATGCTTGAACAGGTAGTTCTTTATATAGCCTGGTGAACTCCAACAGCACTCTACAAACCGCAACTTAGGCATTTACAAAGCAACCCCTTCCATAACTCCACCCCATATTAGATTGACCAGTAGCTGTTGTAGAATCTTAAACACAAACCTAGATAGTCTTGCAGGTATATTTGTTAAATAGTATAAGAACCAACATCATCACCATCTTTGCAAGAGCAACCCTCCTTAATCCCTAGATAGAAAGCCTCTTCTAAAACTACACAGAATCTGAGATGCTGTCAGTAATCTGACACCATTTCTATCTAAAACCTTGGATTTATGATAATCCTGGAACCAATATATTTGGATGCTGTCTTCTCCCATTGGAATGGAGTCAAATGTGGTTTCCAATTGTTGGAGAGTGTACTGGGATTAAACAGGATTTATGTACTCCAAAACATAAGTCTATTTTAATAGAGAGGGAACAAGTTCAGTAGACACATCACAGAGCTAAAGCAGTATGTTGTTGGAATATAGAGAAATAAGATTTCATAGACCTACCTCTAGTGGCACCCTTTTGGTCTTTTGTGTCCAGCAAATATATTGCCAACTAGAAGAGAAGTATGGACAGAGGGCGACCCTACCTTCTTCCCTTTTGCACTGACTTAGCACTAAAGTTGACTGGTGTGAATATTGGAATCACACACACACACACACACACACACACACACACACACACACACACACACACACACACACACACACACACACACACACACACACACACACACACACACACACACGTGCACATTGGTTCCTATTATAATTCCCCTGGTAAACGTCAGAACTTTACTGAGAAAGCAGGCTTTTTTATTATTTGGTGCAAATCATTTCAGCCGTTTTCAACAAATTCACATTTAAAGAGGTGCTCAGGCTGGGCTTGGAAAGTTAAAAAATTAGGAATATCTGGACAGTTGGTCCAGAGGGAGTCCCACGGTATTAAAAATTAAAAAGAATGGTACCCTTTGAAAAACCAAGGGAGATTTTTCTCCTATCTGCCATTTCAGTAACCGTAGTACCAAGCAATTCGATTGGCTGGCTGCAACTTGGATAAAAATGTTGCGGCTGTCATTACAGGATTTCGGACACAGCCAGCTTGTCCTGAAAATGGCTTAAAGCTAGAACATAAGGGGCAGGATAGGGGCCCTGTAGGAAGCTGGATCTCTATATAGTGAACCAAAATGAGGTGCACTGTACAGATAGTCCAGGTATCTGTTATTAGTAAACAGGGGCTTGCTCTAGCAATCCATAGGTTCTCTATTTGTGGTTGTGTGGTTGAGCAGCCTTAGGCTTATCAGAGGGGAGTGTTAGGCATTTGTCACACACACAGTCAATAAATGAGACGCACACTCAATAAGGAAATCCAACACCAATTTACAAAAATAGCACAGATCGGTATATTAATTAAGACACCAGGATCTATGAATTTTGGTAAGTACTTTGCAGTTTAGCGATTTTCAGAAAACATAGCTGTCAGATTTCAGGCATTAGCCTCAAACGCGGTAATGTTATTCTATGGGAGAAACATGCACTGCATAGGGGTGCTTTCAATCGCGTTACAGGGTAGTTCTTCTGGACTTGAGGTAAGTAGGGCCCAAGGACAACATTGCTGTCACTAAAACAGGGCTGTAGAAGAACTGTCGACGCGGCGTTTCGGTGAAAGTATCAATTGGTCATCACCTTCTTCAGGACAAACACACAACATTTAAAATATCACTTTTATTGATTAAGACAAGGTGAAAAAGGTGTATTATTTCCTTCTTCATAATAGAGTCAACTTTCAAGGTTAGAATGTAGAGCAATTAATACCCTATATCGTACTTGATGGGTTACGATTTTAGATTATTAATGAGTGAAATCGGATGTTCATCCAAATGATTTATGTTATATCCAAAGATCACAGGTGTGGGTATACCTTATATAGCAGTATAATTTGAATGCTGTTTAATACACTTCAAACACTACATAACCATCTGCATCCAGTTGTTTCAATAGACTGCACGCTTCGTACGAGACAAGGCTCTGATTTGAGTGAACCTTCGATCTCACGACCCACTTCATACACT
The DNA here is from genome assembly GCA_963921515.1 of Calotriton arnoldi. Taxonomy (NCBI): domain Eukaryota; kingdom Metazoa; phylum Chordata; class Amphibia; order Caudata; family Salamandridae; genus Calotriton; species Calotriton arnoldi. Next base: position 57,074 of record CAWUFW010019018.1, on the reverse strand, counting down.
GGAAGTGGCTGCGTCGACAGTTCTTCCACAGCCCTGTTTTAGTGACAGCAATGTTGTCTTTTTAATCTTTTTTAAATATTATGTGATATTGGATATCTAATTTTTTTTTTAATGTTCTGGATTTTACAATTTATGTGTATGATATTCTGTAATAGTTTCTTATCGTTTCCACTAGCACTTTAGAACATTTATTTTTACAAGACGGATTTGATGTTCTCAAAACATTTTTTTCCAGTGAATTTCAAGGGTTTTTAATGTAAGGTAACATCATATTACCACATGCATCTATAATATAACAGTGGATTTCTAGTTGGTTTTTATCTTATTCAACAAACTCCCCCGCTGAGGACAGTTTTTTGCTGTGCACAGCAGTGGCCTCTGATCAGGCCCTCTGACCAACCCCCAGAGGTGCCCAAAGCCCCCAACCCTGCTGTGCACAGTTTTTTGCCCTGTGGCTGGGTCCTGCAGCCAACTGCCTGTGGGAGGCAACTCCCTAGCTGGGCATAGTTAAAGGACAGGCCTGGAACCCAACAACCTGCCTGAGCCCAACCCCTTGTCACAAATTGCCTTCATCCCTGCACAGCAGGATGTTGGTCCTCCCCACCATGTAAGGCACCTGTGGGAGACCACCCCCTTCTCCTCAGGGCAGCAGGGCCTTACCACAATAATTTGTAAACTACAGAAATGTCATGCAACATCAAGTTTGAAAGAAAGTTCGTGTAACTGTTCTGATTCAAAATGCCAGCATTGAAGTCATGTGGCGAAGTGTGCCAGGAGTCGATTTTCCATGTTTCTGTATAGAGAAATAATTTAGAGGTTGCTGATGTTTACCAAAGTCATGTGAATAAATACATGAATATGTATGAGGATGTTAATATTGGTGAATGCAGTCAATGTACACCATAATATATGTACAAATAACAATGTCAATACTGGTAAATACGATGTCAATGTAAGCCATAATATATGTCTGCATAACATTGTCAATACCGGTAAATACAATGTCGATGTATGTCATGACAAATGCATGCATAATAATGAGAATGTTGGTAAACGTGATGTCAATGACCGCCATGTTGCATGTACATGTAGTAACGAACTTGTATCATTGTTGTCGGATTCACCCGAGATGACTTCCCCATCATCCCTGAGTAAGAGATTCGTGGTCAAACAGGCCCTGCGACCCAAGCCTACCGATTGATAGATCACAGGTGAGGTCACACTTAGTGCGAAGACAAACATGTGAACAGGGAATACCCAGATTGATCCCACAGACAGGCAGCTACACCATAAAAGGTCAGAGGAGATGGGCCCCAATAAAACCTGTTTGGCCAAAGAGGCGCACGTTCCCAAAATACCACAAAGTCAAATGCCACACATAGTTAGGTACACTCCGCCAATCAGAACACAGCATGCACACTACACGCAGTGATCATGCACTCCCCATTCTGGACATCTGGATACATACACACTGACCCACATTGAGTCTCCACAAAGTCAAGAGCCACCTGTGTCCCCTTATCAGATGGTTGAATTTATGATTCATGACTGGGCCCGGATTTACGTGCTCTACAAGAATATGCAAATGGTTTATTGTACTTCAAGAACTGTATATAATGCCAGCCAAAATCTCTGCACTTCGAGCAGTCTTCAGACATAACTCTGTTGCTGCTCTCCCAGCCACTGCGTTTAATTAAACCAACTTGTTCATGTTTTGCCAAACATCTCTTGTCTTTTCATTTTTTCAGGGTAAATTCATATCCGAGCAACAAGGACTCTTAATGTCCGAAGTGTCCAGAAAATGTATTCTTAAACTATCTGCAGATTACTATATTGAGCTGGTGAATAAACAGGTGAGGAACTCAAGAAGCGAAAAATTATAGGTCCGTGCAATTATGTATTCTCTGTCATTGAGCGGTATCTTTGAATATATGCATTAGTTTCCAGCCATTGGGCACAAGTTTGGAAGCTGTTTTCAAGTCTAAAAAACACTATAGGGCTTACTTGCGGGATTTTGGTGTAGAGCAGCACAGCAAGGCACCTTGCTGTGCTGCCCTATGCCAAAGTGAAAGGGCAGGAATGCACCATATTTAAACAATACGGTGCATTCCTGTCCTTTCTCCCTGCGCTGGAGAACCTTCCTGCACAAAACCAACCCTAAGAGGTGTTTTCCTCTTTCTATGTGTGCTGCAGAATGCAGAAAAAACAAGGAGAAATTAAAAAAATTCTTCTCGTTGCACCTCACCTTGGGAGGCATATGGATTTGGTGCCTCCCCAGGTTTACAAGATTTTGTAATTTGGGGCAGCATCAAATTCCATGGGTGTTGCTTTGGAAAACCCACTGCAACACCCATGGAACATCTCCCGGGCCCAAAGTAAGGTGACGCTGCGATTTGCACTGCCTTGCCTTACTCATGATTTATGAGGCCACTCATGGCCACAAATGGTGGCTTTGCGTAGCTTCATAAATTGGATTGAGAGCCCTGTGTCATGCATGTACCACTTCACGTGGTGCAAAAGTGACGCAGGACTCTCATAAATAAGGCCCATTATGAAACTGTTCCACTGACAAGACTGTACCACTGTTGTGGGTTGCATAAGTCCATACCATGGATGTGAGACAGCATAGAATAGGACACAGAAGGAGCAAATGCAGACAAGAGAGGGAATAAGGAAAATGCCACATAAATTGAATAAAGCACAACAGAGAGGGGAATCCAAGTGGGGGACGGAAAGATGGCCGGACGTAAACTAAAAAGAGAGGGACCTGGGGAAAACAATATGAATGTAGACATAATGGGTCAAGAGTAGTACCCAGGCATGAGACAAAAGGAGCTCAGAGGCCGGTACTATGAGAAAGACAGGATGGGCAAGAGACCAAGAAAAAGAGAAGAGCAGAAAGGAGTCCATTGGTGGTGAACAGTGGTGAAGACTAAGAGGGACGACTGGACAGAGTAAGAAAAGGAGCAAGAGAGAATGATGCTAGTCTCTGCATGACTGTCCTCTCTGCTGACTGCTCTCCAACCAAGTGATTTAAATCTTTCTAAAATAATGCAGTGTTAGACCTGGCATCCTTGGCGTGGTTTTCCCTGACTTTTTGCCTCTACCTCCTGTGTTTTTTATGCTGTGCTGGATTTCGGTTTTGCTGGCTTATATGCTTTGGGCACTTTGCCACTGCTGATCAGTGTCAAACTGCAAGTGCTCCCTGTATAAATTGGTATTGTGATTGGTTCCCCCTGATTGGCATATTTGTTTTACCAGTAGGTCCCTAGTAAAGTGCACTGAGTGTGCCAGGGCTGGTAAATCAAATGCTACTAGTGGGCCTGCAGCACTGATTGTGCCACCCACATGAGTAGCCCTGAAGAGATGTCTCAGGCCTGCCACTGTGGTGCCTGCATGCAGTTTGCTAACTGCCATGTAGACTTGGCAAGTGCACCCACTTGCCAGCCCCTAACCTTCCCTTTTCTTGCATATAGGGCACCCCTATGGTAGGGGCAGGGTGCAGTGTATGGGAAAGGTAGGACATGTACTGGTGGGTGTAACATGTCCTGATAGTGAAATACTGCCAATTTCGTTTTTTTACTATTGAAAGGCTATCTTGCCCCATAGGACAGAATGGGGAATGCTTTTTAACATTTTACAAGCATATATTCCCATAGGGATGAGATAGAAAAATGGAGTTTGGTATCCCTGAACTCAGAATTTGATAACACAACTTTTAGTAAAGATGGTTTTTAAATTGTGTGTTTGAAAATACCACTTTTAGAAAGTGGCTATTTTCTTGTTCAACAATCCTCTGTGCCTATGCCTGTTTGTGGATTGACTATCTGGTTTCAGTGTGACAGAGACAGAGGATATGCATTCCCTGTAGACAGCCTCTGGGGGGTTGAGGTATGCATGGCCCTTCCTGGATGACTCAGCCCTGAGCTGAATAGACCCTGGCTGCATATAGAGTGGTGGGAGGAGATTTACCTTGTACTTGAATGGAGCCTGTCTCTCTTGCACAATGCTGTCTCCACCTCCTGTGGTCATGCTTCACCAGTGAAGGCAGAACTGGTTTGAACTGGGCTCAGAGCCCCTTGCACAAAGAGAACAAAGTCATTTTGGGGTATAAGTATCAGACCCAAAACCCTAGACTTTTAGATCATTTCTGGAATTCAAGAGGAACCTTTGCCAAGGAGAAGAGCTGGAGAGACTGAGGAGAAGTACTGCCCTTGCTGTGTGTCTGGGGTTGGCCTGCAGTTGCTGTTTCTGCCAAGGAAAGGAGAAGGACTTTGCTGGGTGCTGTGCCCCCTGCTTGAAGGAGATCACCAAGGGCCTGAAGTGTGCTGGCCTCCTGTTCTGAAATCTCAGGGACACAAAGACTTCACCCCCAGATCCCCTGAACCCTGCTGCTGTGAGTTCTGACCTGCCAAGAGGTGTCCGTGCCAGTTTTGGGCCTCTGGAGGTTGTTGCTGCTGCTTGGGAGCTGGAAGAAAGAAGAAACTTGCTCTTCTTGCAGCTGTTTTCTCGACGCATCTCCACGGCGCAAGATGAATTTCCACACATCGCCGCGCCGCTACGGAATCCGCCGCAGCGCCTGTCGCCACTGCAAGAATCGACGCATCGAGGGATCACGGCTAAAGAGGACAGATGCAGCGCCGCTCGACGCCGACGCACCGATCGCCAACACATCCCAGATTTCCACACATCGTACCTGTGCAGCAAGTTCATCCGACGCATCGCCCATGGACTGGAACCATCACAAAGAATCGACGCATCACTCCCCGTACAAACCGGATTCGATGCAACCCTTCCTCTGCGTGCAGCGGGACTGCGCAGCGCCTCCCCAAGGTCTCAGGAGTGTTGCATTTCTTTGTTTTCCGATGCTGCGGCTGTTTGGCTTGAGAACTTTGACACATCTACAGGTACTTTGGTGAAAAGTCACACATCCATAGTTTTCTATGGTACCAGTTCTTGAAACCTTTTTAAAGTCATATGTTTAGCTGTGTATGTTGGATTTTTGTCGTTTTGGTCTTGTTTAGTTTAGATAAAGATATTTTATTTTTCTAAACTGGTGTGGTGTCCTTTTGTGGTGTTTTCACTGTGTTACTGTGTGTGTTGGTACACATACTTTACACATTGCCTTTGGGATAAGCCTGTCTGCCCGTGCCAAGCTACCAAGGGGGTGAGCAGGGGTTATCTAAAGTGTGTATCCCCCTTACCCTGACTAGAAGCAAGGGTCCCTATTTGGACAAAGGTACCTACCTCTGCCAACTAGATACCCCCATTTCTAACATGCTGGTACAGGTTTTCTGGGCATTCTGCACTGCACTGCAGCAAACAATCTTCCACATTGTTTTTGCATAGCCTCTTGTAATTTTCTCACCCTCTTTTCTGATGGGCTTTGTACTCAATGGCGCTTGCTCCCGATGAGACTCGGTAGGATGGCAAGGGGGGGACATATATACACTAAAAACAAAATATATAAAAAGAAAAAGAAAATTATGACTTACCTGACGCTGCCTCCGCTCCATCTTCCTCCTCTCCTGATCTTCGACTGGCACACACTGCGCAGGCTCCCAAATGCCAATCACAGCGCTGCTCTCATCCTGTGAATGCTATTCCCAGCATGAGACTAGCACCGGGATTGGTCTAAGCTGCCTGGTTTGCCACTCAGACAGCGCCTGGGAGCCAGTGGCTTTTTTCCACCCTGCTGTACAACACAGCCGGGTGGAGAACTGCTAAGTGCACATGATGGTTTGGCTGGCCTAAAACGGCCAACCAAACCATCATGTGCACTTAGTAGTTCCACAACACCTCCTCCTGAAGCTCAGGGGGATGGCCCGTCCCCGCCCCGTGACTTGGCTTCCCTGCAGAGGCAACAGTGAAAAAGATAATGATAATAAACTTATTTTTTTATCTTTTTCTTTTCCTCAGCTGGGTAGCAGCAGTGGGGCGACGCTATTCCGCAATAGCGGAGGAGCCTCCCCTGTTTGTACTGGCATCTTTTATTTGGCCCCGTTCCCAGAGTAATTACTCCAACTTCTGTCTGTGTGTGTCCTTTACATTTGAGTTCACTATACCACTGTCTCTTATTGTGCCTGGGCTAATGGGTAAAGCTATCCCAGGGCTCTTTTAGCACTTTATGCAGGTGCAATGCACCCATGAATAGCTGTGCTTTGAGGGCACTGGAGGAACTTTGTACTTCTTAAAGATAATAGAAATATGCTGGTGATTTCCAGGCTTTCTCGTTAAGAGCGGAGAGCCTCCCTTGATCATAAAGTGCTATCCAAGGATTTAAGTGGAATGAAAAAGTTGGGGGTTCTCTAGAAGGGGCAAGGCAAAAGAAGTGTAACTAGGAATTCTTTCCAAGAGGTGTGTCCTGTGTAATTGAGGGTGTGGTATAAAATGTGAACTTAAATCCTATGCTTCAAACAGCATGGCTTATGACCAGTGTTTGTGTTGCTATCTGTGAGTTTTCTGTTATTATATTGAGACATATCACACAGCAATAAATGTGCCTAAAACAAGAAAGATATATTGCCTTGGACAATGCTTGTTTTTATCAAGTCACAGATCAGAAAATGTCCTTGAAGGTGGGCAGCTTGGATTTTCCTCATGTAGCAATTTACAATGGGAGCTGTGGTTGTCTTGCAGTTGATTTTAGATTTGTGTTGCATCACATTCTTGTCCCATGTGTTTTTTCCTTTCATTGAGGAAGCCAAAAGGGCATATAATTCCAGGCACTTGGGGCCAGATTTACTAATACATCATGCAATGCAGTGCAACAGCCTAATTTTTTCATGCTACTGAAACAGAGGAAGAGAACAGGACAGCGCCATACCTAATAAGCTATGGCACTGCTGCTCTCTTCCTAAGCACTTATGCACTTTCTGATTGCCTAACACCACACACAAATCTTGGCACCCTAGTGCAAATGTGTGGGAGTGAGTCTAGCCCAGTTTTTGTACTGGAAGAATACTCATCCAGTATAAAATCTTATACTTGGACATACATTTAAACTTTTCCCACTTTGCTTGTTTGCTGTACGGCATGATACACATGCAAAGTTCAAATAAATTTGCATAAAAGATAATTTATGCTTCGTTGTGCCTACCTCAAGAAGATGTTTTGGTGCAATGCCTTGTCTACAAGTGTTATTAGAAAGGGCTCTGCATCGATAGCCATGGGTTGTAGTATGGGAATACCCATGCACAACTCATGGGACACCTCCTTGACTAAACATAGCGCATTACATTTAGCTGAAAAGTAAATACCAAATCAACACTTTTTGACCGTTTGCACCACGTTTGGTTTTTTCCACTGGCGCAAATTGCTGATAAATCTGTCCCTGAGTTCTTTGTGCCACAATTTATAAATGTTTTTAACGTCATTCGTATGCCATTATATAGATGCTGTTTACTTTCTATTGTTTGGTCGTAGACAAAACACTTTCTGGCCCGAAGGTGACCCATTATCAGTGGTAAATTCCAAACCTCTGTGGTGGTGAAGGGATGTTGTTGTATCTTTGGAGTTTAAACTTTTGTTAATTTGTCTTTCAGATTTGTGGGAAATATGTACAAGCCCCTATCGCCACCACAACCTCACTTTTACCGACGTTGTGGTGGCGATAGGGGCTTAGCCTTATTTACAAGGCAGCATTAAGACACTTAACGTAGCTTAACGCTGCCTTGTAAATAAGGCCCCCTTTCACGCTGTGGTTAGCGTGAAAGGTGTGGGCAGTGGGTGTCACGGTAGGCGGTCCACCGCAACACCCAATGTTTTTGATGCTGCCCCCTATGTACAAGGGTGGCATGCATAGGAGGTAGTGCCTAAATTAAGACCAGGGAAAACTTGGTCTTAACTTGGCGAAACGAGGAGAAATGCATTATTTCTCCTCATTTTTTTGCTTTTTCCATGTGTGCTGCCTTGTGGAGCACACATGGAAAAAGCAAACTGAAAGGTGTCCCTTCCTGTACATAAACAATCAGTAAAAAAATGCCATTTTGTGACTTTCATGTGTGCGCCATGAAGCAGCACTGGCGAAGCAAGGGGGGGGCGGAGGGGGCGGTGCGCCCCGGGCGGCGCGAGTTTTGGGGGCGGCAGCGGCCGCTAAAATCAACGCCAGCACCACCCCCCCGCTCTTCAGCGCGGCGGCAAAAGGCAGGGACCGCCACGGGCGACAGAGTGCCTAGCTACGCCACTGTGAAGCAGCACACATAAAAGTGATAAAAGGGCATTTTAGTATTGTTTATGTGCAGGGAGGGACACTTTCTTACACATAAACAATCCTCCCCTGCACGCAGACACTCTTGCACTATGGTGTAAGGGTGCCTGCCTTGGCGCTACACTGCTAAGTGTGGCACCAGTGCAGGGGAAAATGCAAAGCTGCACCATATCCTCGTAAATATGGTGCAGCCTTGAGTTTCAGAAGTGGCGGAGTGAGGCGTTAAGCCATGACGGCTAACGCCTCACGCCGACACTTCCTTGTAAATATCCCCCTCGGTTTGTTTTGATGGAGAACAGAAGGTCTCTCCTGTCAACTTTTAAGCATGAACTTATTCTTAGTGACAGATTTTTTTTATTTGCTCGGTGAGAGGTCAACCAAAGCAAAGGATCTTGAATCTGACTGGCAATATACGGCCATCCGCCTACATCTTACTCTGACTTCTCCTACTGCAACTTACTAGATCGTCTGGGCCGAAGTTTGGCTCACCTGCGAAGAAGATCTCCTTGACTCCCAATGCACCTTCGCCTCCCCTGCCGGGTTCGATCTCTCCGAGATCTTCGTTAGACGTGCCTGGATTGAACTCTCCGGGGTCTTCGCAGGTCGTGCAGCATCCCCTCCGCCTCTGATGATCCGGTGCTATGTTTGCGCCTGCTTGGACTGTCTCCTGTAGCCCGTACTGCCATTTCGCCATCTTTTGCGCTCGACCACCGACTGCCTGAACCTAGCTCCTCGAGGTCCTGTGGAATGTACAGTGTCCCCGCCGCCTCTGTCAACAAGGTACTGGGGTTCCCCTGCGGAAATGACCTCCTTGAACCCAATGTGCCTCCCACCATCTCTCCCGCTGATCGCCGCAAAGAGTGTCCTCCCTGAGCAACTGGTGCACGTAGCACCTCACTTGAATCATCCGAGTGCCTCTGATCTGTGCTGCTCCCCTGCAGGTCCGAGCCTCCTTGATTGTGCTCCCGGAGTTGCTGGTGCACGATGCCCCCCACTTGAAGATCCTGTGAAGTGTATGCCTCTGATCCAAGACGCTGCCCTGCAAGTCCGTGTATAACTGGGGTTAGCGCACTGGGCAACTTCTTATTCCGCTCTGGGTCTATAAACGGGCCTGAAAGCGATGAATCCACTTGCGCCCCCATAGAGCTCTTAAGGTCCTGCTCTGGTTGTTTCGCCCCCCCCCCCCCGTTTTGGTGTTTGCTGCCAGATCGCAGTTTGGGGGGTCTGCGCCTACGATCTCGGCACGACCAGCTACATTTCTTGGCCCCACGACTGCCGCTGCGACATTGCCGACATTTTGTCCTTCCACCTCAAAATGGCGATACCTGACCTCTTCAACTCCCGCTCGGCGAGCGGCTAACCGATCCGTCCTCGGGATCTGGTAACCCGATCTCCTCACTGCATTGGCCGGCGTTCCCCTGCCTTCCCCCACCGTATTCACATCTGAATGGTGAAGACCGGATCATCTATATTAACATCCCCAATGTCCTTGAACTACCGCTGTCCGAGCGGCTGCCTGCACATCGTGATCTGGTGATCCGATCTGCCCTGTAATCGCTGCCTACAGCCGAGCCTCCCGATCATTACTAACCCCTTCCCCCGTGGTAGGGCAATCAACGGTTGTGGTCTGGTCTACCACAAGCTTCAGCTTCAGCCTAATCATCGACACAGATCTCCGCACCCTGGCTCCATGCCCCCAGCGACCCGATCCAGAGGCCAGTTAACAGACATATACAGGTGAGACGCAATAAAGGGAGGTGCTGTGAAAATTAAGGGGTTTCTTGGTACCTGTTTTTTTGAAGGTCTTAAAGAACTCCCTGGTACCTCACTTGCTGAATTTGAACATTCCAATAAACTCAGAATGTATCAGTCTACAATCTTTAATTTAATTTTCTTTCAAGCATCTGGAACGTTAACCTGTGCTTGTTGTGCTACCATGAAACGAAGATCATTCAGTGAAGACCTAGAAAGACAATTGTAGTGTAATGGAAGCACTTCTGGCCTGAGTCACAAACTTTACTATTTGATTAGGTGGGATTTATTTTTTAAGGGGTACTCAGCTCACTCCTGGAAATCAGCAGTACTACAAAGTGCTACTACTGGGTAGATTGCTCGACCCCACTACCACTATTCATGTAACCTCTCCCAAATTGGCCGCTCCCTGCTCATTAGTGCTACAGCTGAGATGATTCATGACCCCAGCACCACACTATCCTGAACACTATAATGGGACCTAGCACATGACCACTCTCCAGCATATCCCTGATCTCTCCAATAGGAGGCTCCCGGGTATTAAGGGTTGTAAAGGGCTGCCCTGCCCCTCACTGTAATAACTGGGCCAATTGCTTGACCCCACTTCCCCAATAAGTCTGATCTCTCTCTAAACTGGCCGCACCCTACTAATATAGGTGTTAGAAGATTTCCTAAAAGGACAACTTTAGGGGTCAACTGCTATAAGCTCCGCGCCCAGCCTAAAGGTGCAACCCCACGCCATATTAGTAGACCGCTCCCCCCCGCTGAGATCCCACTGAGCTCCAACATGGCGACATCAAGTAGTCGTATCCATGCGCTTCCTCAATACTTGTATTAGCTAATTTGACAGTGCCTAAACTAAGGTGCACCCACAAGACACACCCTCAGGAAGGATCACTCTGTGGACTCCTGCTCACTCCTACCTCACTGCCATACCCCGTATCCTAAGCTCTCTCTTCCACGACCACCCTTACACAGTGCAGAATGGACTCCAGACTTGAAAAGTTTGGCACTAACAGCTACACAATTAACTATCCGACCAACCTCTACAAAAATGCGACTAAAACTCTGAAACATAGACTCCTCAAAGCCAACCCAGAAACCCTTATCTCTGACCCCTACCTCTGTCCAAAGAAAGGTACTATTACGAGTGACCTGATCTTCTACACTAAAAGAAGAGCTCAGTGGAGATCGACGCTCCACTCCCTACTCAGAATCACCTCGGCCAAAAAATTCCCTCACGGGCTTCGACTTTTGATTACGAAGTCTCCCTCATTTAGAGCAAATGCCACTATATCCATCTACAACAATGGGACTATACTGATTCAGGCCACCGATCGCAACCTGGACATCTTTGATGACAGTTTTGCCCTCCTGAAAAGATCTTTGGTCACTAGCGACTCCCCTATTCAATCTAGGTGCGGACTTCCCCTTACCCCCTCTCAGGATGTCCCTGATCCCTCGCTAACTGGCCACAACCTGAGGACTGCCTCACTTACCCCGATCAACACACACTGGACCACAGCTCCTCCAACCCCAGGCTCCCCTAACTCACCCACCGTGCCACGACCTAACCAGACTATTGCCAGTAATCCTGGAGCATTTGTTATTCCTCGCTCCGACCAACTCTCCGACACCTCCCCCACTCCCACTCCCTCTCCCACTAGCCCTTGCCTACATAACTCCCTCACTCGACAGCGGGCTTGCCCACTTTCCAATAGGAACTCATCCAACCTCCCTTCCCCTAACCTCCCTCCCATCGCCCACTCACATTGCGCACCCGTACATCTGAGAGGGAACTCTCCAGTAGCAGATGTCCCCCATCCCCCCGTCCTCCTGCCCTGGTCTCCCCTCCGCCCTCCCCACTGACCAACCCTCCTCCTCCTCCCCTCCAAGTGACCCATAATCCACACTCAGATCCTGCTACCAAGCTCAAGAAAATAAACCAAGAACTTCTAACTCTCAAAACTGTCATCCAAAAACTCATTAAGTCCACTGAAGAACTGGCCCTTGATCTCTCTTCCAACAGGACCTCTCATGAGATCCCGCATCTCTCTTCCAACAGGACCTCACAGGAGATCCGCATATGATCCATCTGAAACCCCCTGCCCAGAATTGGAGCACCACTCCCTACCCTAAAGCCCCATCTAGACCCGCCAGATCCAAAAATCCATTTCCAGAACCTGATATTCTCTCCCTCCTCCTTGAGTTCACCTCTCCTCAGTCAGCCATCTCACTCCCTGCTAGATCCTCACAAACTGCCCCATTAAATGCCCCTAGCTCAACATTCCCTAAGCATGGAAATGCGGAACCCATCCAAAGCATCACACCCAACCCTCATAGAGCGCCCAGACTCAACGCCAATGCCATAAACATTAATAACCTCATGCAGATCCCCACTACACAGCCCGCGCTCACTGAGAGCCTGCACAAATCACAACTGAAATGCATGTTACTTAACTGTAGATCAGCGGTGAAACATGCCACAGACCTTGCTGATCTCATCCTTGCCCAAGAACTGGACCGCCTTATCCTCACAGAAACTTGGCTCAATGACTCCTCTGGCCCTATCCTTGACTTATTAGTCCCTCCCAGCCACAACATTATCAGACTCGACCGAGTTAAGAAAATGGGTGGTTGCATAGCCTGTATCTTCCGCAACTCTCTCACAGCAAAACAGTCCCCTTCAGATAATCTCTCATCCTGTGAATACTTATGCATAGATATCACAAGCACACACACACAGACCCTTATGCAGCCTTCACATCTTCTACCACCCCCCAGGTGATAACCTCCCTCTAATTGAACAAACTATGGAAACCATCTCCTCCAATCTGGGCCGACACTGCCCCCAGTCTTCCTTGGTGACTTCAATCTCCACTGGAATGACCCGCATGATCAGGCGGTTACCACCCTCAAAAACTTCCTAACCGACCTCTCCCTGACTCAATTCTGAGACAGCCCCACACACAACTTAGGCTCGACATTGGAGCTAATCATCTCCAACCCCAACTCCATTCACCTCGAATCCATTCTCCCTTGTGACTGGTCTGACCATCACTATATCAACTTCCTTATACTTGAAAATTGGAACCACAAAAGTGCACAACCACTAAACCTAAAACAATGGAAAAGATCGCTCCATAACACAAGCGTAAATGAGCTCACAGAACGCTGCAATATCTCCCTTTCACCACCTGCAAACATGAACGATGTTCACGACCTCACTGAGCACTATAACAACACCATGCTATCTGCCTTGAATGCTACGGCCCCCCTTCAACTAAAAATAATACCCATCAAAGACTCCAAACCTTGGTTCAATCACAGCCTAAATGCGGATAGACGCAGCCTAAGACTAGCTGAACGCACCTGGAGATCCACTCCCTCCACGGATCTTCTAAAAACTCTAAGATTCAAAAGAAGTAGATACAACAAACTCATTAGAACGGCGAAAGCTACCTTCTTCAAAGACCAACATGACAAAGCCAAAAATCGCCCGAAACAACTTTTTGAGCTGATTAATTCACAATCCAACAACACCTCTACCCAATCTCAGCACCTCTCTCGGACGCAACCAAACTGCGATGCGGTTGCTGACTTCTTCCTCGAAAAGACGAATAAAATCGAATCAGATCTAAGGTCTGCTGCACTCAATCTCTCGCCCTCTCTTGACTCCTCTGTCTCCATACCCCTGCCCTCGCCTCATGGTCTCTCGCCTCAAAAACAATGCTTCTTGGAGCCAATTCACTCCCCTCAATGACATTACCATCCTCAATATTCTCTCGACCCTTAAACCCTCAAATCACTTCAATGACCCCCTCCCCCCCAACTTCTTTAAAGAAATGATAGGATCACTAGCACCGCTCTGGCCCAAGATCATCAATGCCTCTCTTCTTCAAGGTGAGATCCCGGACTGCCTGAAGCTGGCCTAGTGCTCCCTATTCTCAAAAAACCCTCGGCTGACCCTGTTGACCTTAACAACTACCGACCAATCACAAACATACCCACCCAGGCAAAATTACTGGAGAAATGTGTTCATGAACAACTACGCAAACACATTGAGCATTTCCAGCTTCTCAACCTATTCCAATCGGGCTTCCGCACAGGCCACAGCACCGAAACGGCCATTACTCACATAGTGGACGACACTCTCACTTTACTTGACCAAAAGGAAGCCTGCCTTTTAATTCTTCTCGATCTCTCATCTGCATTCGACACTATCAAACATGACAATCTACTCTACCTCTTGGAACGCAGGATGGGGCTCTCAGGCACGGTCCTTAAATGGTTTTCCTCCTTCCTCAACAACAGAACACAAAGAGTCAAATCTAACCAGACTCTATCCCACCCGAGTCCCTGCACACTGGGTGTCCTTCAAGGATCCTCGCTCTCCCCCACACTCTTTAACCTTTTCCTGGAACCATTGACTGTAATTCTTAAAGCCTCCAACATCCAATATCACAGGTATGCGGATGACACCCAACTTTACATGAAAATTTCCTCCCCCGAAGACATCAAATCTCTCAACGGAACCCTTCTCAAAACTCTAAACTGGCTAACCTCCAACCATCTCAAATTAAACGCCCTCAAGACGGAATTCCTCCTCATTGCACCCGCTAGGCAAACCCCCACTGTTGTGAAATATCTCTGTAACCTCACCGCTCTCAACTGCACACCACACATCATTGATTCCACTAAATCACTGGGAGTGGTGCTAGACAAAACCTAAACATGCAAGATCACATCAGATCATCGACCAAAGGAGCGAACTTCCAACTTTGCATCCTAAGAAAACTCAAACCCTACCTTCCCCATGAAGACTTCAAATTGGCGGTGCAAGCCCTTGTCATCTCTAGACTAGAAGACGGCAGTGCCACTCTATGCGGACTGCCGAAACTCAGTTTAGCCCCCATCAGAGCATCTCTAAATGCTGCTACGAGACTCATCACGGGTTCTAAGAAGACCAACCACATTTCGCCGGACCTGAAATCGCTCAATTGGCTTCCTTTTGAGGCAAGGATCCAACTAAAGATCGCTTGTATGACCCATAGAGCACTACAGTTCAACACCCCACTCTACCTGACAAACAAGCTGGAACTATCTGGTGGCTCCAGGCCCACAAGGAGCATCGGCACACTGCTGCTCAAGCCAAAGAAATTTAATAAGCTTAAAACCTACAATCGTACATTCTCTGGCATCGCCCCGAGAATCTGGAACTCCCTTCCAGTGGAAACAAGATTGATTCCCTCCACACTTGCCTTCAAAAGGGAAGTTAGAGCTCTACTAATGATCAATGCTCTGATCTAGATGCTTTTCTCCTCTTGACTCTAGCTTACTTAATACATATCATTTGTTGCGGCCCAATGTCACTTACCATATTGTATTGTTTGCTCTTGATGTTTATTGCCCTACTTTTCGCTCTCACCCAGCCGGCTTCCTATGTCCACCATAATGTCATCTTGCTCCTGTTGTATATTGTCCCACTGTTACCTTGATTTGTCTCCCCTAGCTGTTTTCCTATGTCTTCCCCAACCGTATGTAAAGCGCTCTGATACCCACTTGGGTCATGTTCGCGCTATACAAAACTTTAAATAAATAAATAAAAATAAATATATGATGCCAGCTTCCTTGTGTGTTTGATCATTTTCACAGGAAATTCTGTCTCCTTAAGTTTTGTGATGAGATGTCCTCTTTTTTTGCAGTATTCTTCCTTTAAAGTGCAGCTCCTTCTCATGAAGAGAAACTTCCCAAATGGCATTTTATCATGTAAGTTGTAAAGGGGTACACTTGTGTAGTGCAATAGTGTCCTTTCACAGGTTGTCTTGGAGTATTACTTGATAATCAACATTCCTTTGTGACTTGTAATCCTTAGATCATGAAAATTACTATGAATATCAACAAGACTTAAAATTGATATCCATGTTTACCTTTTGTGTGTGGTTTGAATGACATACATACATATTTAGACAAGGAGTTGAGTAAGGATCTGAAACCCTTGATGATGGGTCTTTGGGGGTGATATGGTGTATTTAGGTGCACATCTGGGATAAAATAGAAGACAAGAACCCTGTCATCTTCATTACGTATGAAATTACGTGCCTCCAACTTTTACATCTGTGAACATTTTTGCATTTATTTTGCTACATTGCATGCAAGGCTCCCTAGCTGTGTCCTTTAGAGAAGATTGTTCTCAGATTGCCTCTTAGCTTTTGTTGTGTAGTCTGTGATCTCTTTACAGACAATAGCAGTACTTTTGACTATTGGCTTAAAAATTATAGTTGAACCATTTCTGAACATTTTGATTGCTTTAGGATTATCTTTGGAGAGACTCAATTTGGTGTATCTGTGCTTATTCCCAAACATTCTTTGTCAGTAATCTCTCTTTTTTCAAAAGTGACCGCTTGCAGAAGCATAGTGTTGTTCAGTAGAAGAAACAAAAATGTATGTATTCATGAAACTGATTTCACCTTGCTGTCTTTTATGCTCATTATCATTGAAAAATATGATGGGATTAAATCTGGTATGTGCTTTAAGAAACAAAACTCTTGTAAGTCTAGTACTCGCCCTTACAAGGTTTCTTCTAAACCAAGTTGTTGACCCTCATCTCTTGTGTGTTTTTCTCTATGTACAGACAGTCACAAGGATATAGAATTCCACACAATGTTTTCTTCATGCTGCATTTTGTAAATGTTTTGTGAGTGATGTTTGTGCAATCCTCATGTGATGGTCTGGTTGCAGACAGAACGATTCTCCTCCAATGTAGACCCACTATCAATCGTGACTTCCTCATTTTTGTGATGGTGGTGGGATGTTCTAGTATTTGTCTGAAGTATTTCATCTTTCAGATTTTTTTTCTTTTTATTTTTATAGGTGAATAAATGTCTTCCCAATAGTCAGTCAATTATTTTAAGAATAAAACCATTCGTATTGTCTGATCTTTTTACTTTGTTGGTGAATGGGCAGAAAATAGCCACTCAAACTAGGACCCAGATTTATCAAGGGCTTGCGTTGCCCTTGCGTCACGCAAGGTGAGACAAGGCAACAAAAGCCCTTAAGTCAGATTTACTAAGCCACGCAGAGCCACCTTGTGTGACTCTGAGTGGCTTAGTAAATCGGGACAAACGCAAAGCAGTGCAAGTCATTGCATTGTGTTACTCTGTGTTGGGAAGGTGTTCCATGGGTGGAGCATTGATATTCCCATGCACCCACCCATGGGTTTTGGCGCATTCCCAGATTTACTAAGACTAGTAAACCTGGGAATGCTTCAAAATGCTACGCCTTCCCAACAGAGAAGGACCAAGGAGAAATATGTTTTTCTCTCATAGAAAGAGGAAAATGTCTCTGAGGATTGTTTGTGTGCAGGAAGATGTCCATTCCTGCACTAAAAGAATCCTGTCTGTAATGCAGGCACCCTTGCACCATGGCGCTAGGGTGCCTGCATTGGCTCTTGGCATCCACAAGTGCACCAGCGAGGGAGAGAGCAGGAATGCATCTTATGTCTGTAATTATGGCACATTCCTGCTCTCTCCATTTGATGCACAGCAGCAAGTTGTCTTGCTGCGTTGTAACAAATGATGATAGATCTGGCCTAAGGGGGTCTAGTATTTGCCTTTTTCCTAGGTTTATGGAGTTCCTCACTGAAACTATTATGTGCATATTTTTTTGTAACCTGGAGCAATTTCCTGAAAAACATTATTTTGTGCATCATGTCAAGAGATGTCCTTAATTTTTTAAGAAATATTAACTCAAGATATGGTTCCTCCTAATATGGTGAAACTGCATGAGTACCACATTATCACATAAATCGTGTAGGGGCACTAGTGTAGTATAACAATACATTTTGAATGGTTGTCATCGAGACACTCTTTGTTGTGTATGCATTAGCCCACCACCTAGAGTTTAAAAAGGCAATACCACATTTTTTTCAAATTATTTTTGGATAATGAAGGCACCATGCGCATAAGCAGTGCCTACTTTCATGGTGGGTCTAAAGAAATGTCCCACTGTCTCAGAATTTTTGCATCAGGCTGTCGATTCAAGTGCTTCATTATAGGCACCTGTGAAAAAACCAAAGCATGATTTGAGTAATAATATGGAAAAGGACCCTTTCCACTGAATAAGCTCAGCAATAAACTACAGGTAACTTCGTATGTCATGGGGAGGTGATGGCATTCAATCCCCTCAGCAACTGATGCAGGTAATTGCATGCAGACGTACCAATCCCTAGCATACATTGAGTCAACATATTTATAAAGCAATTTTGAATAAACATTCAATGAATAATCTCCTCTAGATGCATCTACGTGTAACTCTTTCTCATCTATTGCAGGTAAACTACTGTCAGTAGGAAGTGATGTTTGAAGGACACTTGTAGACCTAAGGTCCTCTACGTGTGACAGATGGGGTAAACTCAACATTACAAGCAAAGCAATTAGTACTAATGTCACAACAACAAATACTCCTACACATAAACTTCTGCCTCTACTAGCATTTGCGTTAGGCTCCATGAGTTCTTCTGATGTTAGACCATTTAAATAGATGATTTCCTAACAGTCCTTTAGTAAGTTTCTACTTTCACGAATATCAAATCAAAGTTCAAATGTGTTTTCCAGTAAAATATGTACAATGATCTTTGTGAGATTTCCTTAGCCCTTCTTTGTGTTCTTCTAAGGGGCAACCTTACGTCCCTTCAGCAGACTCCGGCCTTGGTACTCTTCTTTGTAGTTTTGGCAAGTCTATTAAGTTCTTTCTCTAATAAAGGCTCAGTTCAAACTCACTAACGATCGCATCCAGAATGAACTGACTCAGTCTATTTAGTGGCAATGCAATTTCAAAACTCAGTTCATCCACAAATTTCAGACTAAGTAGGCTCAATTGGATGTGAATTGTTATAGCAAAAGGTGCTAAATGCTTTCTCCCAGTCATTGATAGCCAGGTGAGGAGTACCTCCGACAAGGTACCCTAGCTCTCTTTGATCTCCTTACTGTTTGCCCCTCTTCATCACTGTCACTTAGGCCAGATCCTTCAGTATCTTCCAGAATAGTGCCTGGCACATGCACTTCAGGCAAACAGCATCTCCATTTCTCCTGTCTTTTTAGCCAACGGTCTCCAGGTACAACTCACATTACTACTGCACTAGGCCCTTCGACAGGGTCTACATCTGGTGCAGTCAACACTATAGGATTAGAACCTTCTGTACTGAGTTCAACTGTTGAGTTCAACTTTTGACTCTCTCAGAGCCCCCACAGGCTGAACAAGTGCTGACCCAGCTTCTTGCTCTTCACCAACAGCTTGACTAACATGTTCCCTCTGTCTCACTGTAATGGCTGGCACATCAGGAACAAGTGCTGTTATAACATCAAGGGGACAAGGGACTCTGCAAGTATGAGGCAGTGTGTACCCAATTAGGGAGACCTCCACATGACTTATGCACATGCTTGTTCACCAAAACCCAGTTGTCAGAACTGAGATCATGGCACTTCTCCTGTTGAGGAGGAGCTGTAGCCTCTCCAACCTGGTGAGACCTGGTGAGACACGGAATGCACCACACTAGCCAGTCCTTTGTAGTAATCAAGAATCATGTCATCTGTAATGTTCACACGTGCATTTGCAGGCACAGCTGGCAGTCTCATGGGCCTCCCCTTGATGATCTCGTGGGGTGACAATCCTGTCCTGCTATCTGGAGTACTGCGTAGACTCATCAACACAAGAAGCAATGCATCAGGCTATTTCAAAGATGTCGAAGCACACACTTTAGCCAGTCTGGATTTCAAAGTGATTTTGACTTGCTCCACAATTCTGGAAGCTTCCAATTAGTTACTTCAGTGGAGCCTCTGTTCAACTTACAATGCTCCGTACAACATCTTCATCACCTCATTATTAAAATGAGTTCCTCGGTCTGACTCGAGAGAAGTGAGGAAACCGAAACATGGTATAAACTCCCTCAACTACAATTTAGCCACTGTGAGACTATCATTTTTCCCTGCCAAGTAAGCATCAACCCAATGTGAGAAGAAGCCCATTGCACATAGGCATCTCGATAAACTCCATTTGCATCCAATTGAAGGGACTTCCTGATCTCCCTATGTGACTCAGTGTTACTGTTGGTCTTCTGCCTACATTCTGCTATTGGCACACAGCACACCTGTGACACAGTCCTTCAGCCACCAGTCTGAACCTTGGGTTAAACCATGTTTGCCGGAACAAGAACACCATGGCATCTCTCCATACATGTGAAGGTCCATGATAATGTCTCGCCAGTGGAGGTAGCAAACTATCTGGCAACACAGGCCTTCCATCTCCTGATACCCAATGTCATCCTCATCTCTTTTGACACAAGCTGCTCTAAGTCCAGCCTTGCTCTTCAGCTTCTGACAGTTATTCCTGTAATGTCTTAGCTTTCTCCAACTGCAGTTGCAGATTGCAATTTGTGGCATCCAATTTTTCATTGTATTACTCCCCATTAAAGGTGCAAGTATTAAGAGTGCAGTATCTCACTGTTTCATCAGCATACCTATTGCCCACTGTCACATTGTCAGTGCCATTTTGATGTGCCACACATTTCACAGCTGTAATCTGTGCAGTTAACTGCAAAGTCTGCAAAAGGGTATGAATACGATTACCATTCCTTATGGCCGACCCCGAAGATGTCATTAACCCATGTTGTGTCCATAACTGTCCAAAGTCATGACAACCCCAAAGTCATACTGACTATCAGTGAAAATTGTCACTCTCAGCTGGTCTGAAACACAGCATGCCCTAGTAAGAGCCATCAATTCCGCCACTTGTGCAGAAAATACTCCTTGAAGGCACACCACACCTGAGACAGTGCAGACTGAATTGGCAGCTTTAAGGTTTCCACCATGGTCTCGTAAGCAGGAGCCATCAACAAGCATCACATAATCTGATGCAGGTAGTGGCACATCCTGTATGTCAGGTTTCTGCTTGGTGCATAGTTCAGTAACACCAAGACAGTCATGCTCAATTTTGCCTTCTACAGATTAATTTCCAGGTATTGGCAAAGGGGGAGCAGAATTTAGTACAGTACATCTCTTCAATGTGACATTATCAGCGCCAAGAATTACCTGCTTATAATTGATAAGATGACTATTGGTCAAACACTATGTTTTGGTATGAGTTAACAGGACGTCTTCAGAATGGGGGACAAAAACTGTCAACAGATGACCCATCACAATGCTTTCTCACTGCTTAGTGCTGACACCAGTTGAGGCCACGGGTTTCAGAGAGCCAGGCAAAGCAGCTTCTATGGTATCAAGTGTGAGATCAATTAAAGACCTAGGGAATTCCACAAAAACTCTTAGGGCCCAATTATGATGTCGGTCGGAAAGGCTCCGAACGGCATTCGGATTTTTCTACCCCTTGTCCGAACCTATGTTGCCGACCAACTCAGAAACATTTCCGACCGGCCGATTACGAGAGAAAGGTAACCGCTCAGTTTTTCTGACTCAGTTCCAACATGCATTCGGAGACTCTGAGCGGTCGGAGCTGAATCGTACAGGTCTATGGACCGCGTTTATCTGGGGGGCCCGCCACAGGGTGCAAGGTTTTCCTCAAACACCCCCTTTTTCAATGGGAGGCTGTGTTTTCGGTCGGAACACCGGCTCCCATTGAAGTCAAGGGGAGTCCGACTGAACGGTGTCCAGAAACATCGTAATCGGTCGGTCGAACTGCCCGAACCTGAGTTGGTCGGAAACGATTCCGACAAGGAGTCGGTCGGAATGCTTTCTGACCAACATCATAATAAGGCCTTTGGATGCAATAATCCACCTGCACTCCAACACGTGGATTAGCATCAAGCTAGGTGATGGAGCCTGCATACCAAGGAAAATACCCACAAAGCGAGAAGTAAAGCAGGGCTGCTTGATGACCTCCCTGCTATTAACTTATTCATCACCGACCTGTTGTAAATCCTTGACTCTGTTAAGAGTCACCCCCCCAAGTTAGGTGGTGAAAAGATCAGCAACCTACTGCATGCTGATGACCTTGCCATGTTCAGTTTTACCCGTTTTGGGTTCCAACATCTGCTGAATCTACTATATGCCTCTACAAAAGCCAAAACTCTGGAGGCAAACTTAGAGAAAACCAAGGTAGGAAGGAAAAAACACCACAGAGGGTGCTGGTTTTATAACAACAACAGGGTTACAGTGGACCAATCATATAAGTACCTGGGGTACTTATAGATGCGAAAAGCTCATTTGTTCAGCATCAGAAGGAAGGAAGTCAAAGCAAAGGCTTTGACACTTCAGATGGTTCTATTAAAACTATCAACGACTCTTCTGGGTGCCACCCTATCCCCGTTACTGGAATTCATGAGAGCTAAAATGTCACCCACACTGTCTTATGGCAGCAAAATACAATTAGGAAAACACAGCAGTTCACTCAATAAACATATCACAAGAATATACAAAATAGTTCTCCACCAGCCAAGACTCTTGTCTGCTGCCCAGATCAGGTTGGAACAAGGCCTATTCGATCAGCAGGCTGTTAGTGCCGGTGACTACCTCAATCTGTGTCACAAGCTGTAAGCAGCCACGCAAGCCCGCCTAGAAGTACTGCTATGAGCTGAAATAAAAATCAGCGGCTCAAGTCAAGCATGCCATCAGTTTCTTGAGGAATGTCAGCCGTTTCTACATGTGAAAGATCTCTGGAACAGCAACCTAAGCCATAAAGCCTTTAAGCTGGGCACTAAACAACACGCCCACACCTGGTCGTACCTCTCTGATAGGGATGCCCTCACCAGAATCAAGCACTCCTGGGCGGTCATTAACACCTAGTAACCAGCATCTCCCACCACATAACTTGCCTGCACATATTCCAATCAGCTGGAGACAAGATTCATGGCTCTGAGGCTGGGTGAGTGGCCGTTCTTGAAACACCTTGCCAGTTGGCACCGACCTAAGGAAGGCACAGTCTGCAGGGGCTGCGGGCAGTGCGAGGAACCCCTGAAACATGTTGTGTGTCTTGGTCCCATACTGCTGGCCAGATGAAAACTTAGGCTAAAGCAAGAAATGAATACTCTGGGAGTTCGTACATACAGACAAGCCAAGATTGCTTCGCTTTACCCAGACTACATTCATTTTAACAAAGTTTTTCTCCAGGCACACAGAAGTGAGTTGAGATCGAGATTTCAAAGTTCTTTTTTATTGTTTCAATCGTAAATGTGAGCTCTTGCCAACACGTGTTTCGTCTCAAGCTGTTGTTGTCACAGCAGACTTCTTCAGGGCAAGTTTTTCGGTCTCTATATAAATCAAACGTATTGCGTCGAGATCCTGTCAACGGTTGTCATATGTCGCTGTTACTCGCGGCGGACCAGTTACTTGAGGGGTGACAAGCACTTGACGAAACAATAGTTCAAACCTCATATTTATCTACCCCACGCACAACGGTAGACAGGTTGAGTCTAATATGACAACCGTTGACAGGATCTCGACGCAATACGTTTGATTTATAGAGATACCGAAAAACTTGCCCTGAAGAAGTCTGCTGTGACAACAACAGCTTGAGACGAAACACATGTTGGCAAGGGCTCACATTTACGATTGAAACAATAAAAAGAACTTTGAAACCTCGATCTCAACTCACTTCTGTGTGCCTGGAGAAAAACTTTGCTAATTCCTAAACATTTTTAGATCAAGGAAGAATGGATGGCTCTTCCTTCTCTGGAGCACCAGATTACTTTTGGACATTGGCTTAAAATTGGACCTTTATAAATATTTTTCTTCTTACTTTTTGTGGTGTGCGCCCATCTCCCAGCCATAGCTTCATTTTCATTGTTTATAACATTCATTTTAACATCCAATTAACAAAATTCATCTCTTTAGCCCAGAACAAACTATGTCACCTAGGAACCCTATTGACAAGCACCAGCCCATTGATCGCACAATCATCGATTCTTCCTCAAGTTAGTGAAAAGAGGGCACAGACGACAAGATAACCATGTCATCACCAGCTACCACACCAGAACCCTTTGAACAAACAAGTTTTTAATCAAACTGTTGCTTACCTCATTTAACGATTCTTGCACTCGCTCTGACATTTTAAATACAGTGGGACTTGAGGCGTCACTGTGTCTTTTATTATACCTGGGTAACCCCAGTATCAGGATCTGGCTCTGATAATTTCATCCAGCGATCTATGCAGCACTTACCAATTGCACCAGCACTGTCCAGATACCACACAAAAGGTATCCTCTTATTTGCCACAATTAAAATCTAGTCATATTTAAGCATGATTGTTCACATAAGCATTTTACCATTTTAATTTGTTTTAAATCCAGTCATACTGGCAATTTGTGCATTTTTCTTGAGTTTTGATACATAGTGAGTCCTTAGATTCTGTGATCCCTGTTTCAGAATGTGTCTGGGATCCCAGTGTCAGGATGGGAGGATGGCCTCAATAAGTGCACCTCCTGTAGCTTAAAAGAAAAACAATACCAGGTTGGTAGTACAGATATATTGGGTTCTCATGCCAACATTTGCCATATCTCTAAATTAGCTTCATCCTTTGTGATGTATCTTTCTGAATTGACTGGACTTTATACAATTTGCACTATTCCTTATTATTTGCAAATCTATATAAGCAGCACACACTTTTTTAAGTGCGAAAGCCTTTTCAAAAAACATTTATATGCTGCTGTCATTCTATTTGCATAGGCACATTACAGATGTCTGCTTAAATGTTGCATTTATAATGATAGTCCTTTTTACTCTGATGTTGCAAACATTGGAGGAAATACAAGGTCCAGATTTGTGATTTTATAACGTTTGTATGTCTTTTTATGCAATGGTTTTTATTAACTGTATACAAATAAAAAATTAATATCACAAATGTGGCAGAAAAATATGCAACAGGTCTGCAAGCATTTATGTGCATCTGAGTTAGCACTGAGAGAGCACAGCCCTCCCTCTCACTGCAAACAAAGTAAACATTTATTATAATCAGATGTTCCCAGTGCCGGGGCTTGGCAGAGATATTCTCTCAGCTCTCAGCTCTGAGAAGGCATGCATGCAGCTGTCATCCCATGGTACCGGATATAACAGGTCCTTATGTGTCAGCCTCTGTAAAGGCTTGGTTATTAGGTAAAATTTGGGAATCCTCTGTCGACAGTAGCCCACCATCCCCAAGAACATTCTGACTTCTTTCTGAGTTGTTGGCAGATTAATTTTCAGAATCGCTGAGATTATCTTTTGTGACACCGCCCTCACTCCGTTCTCATGGTGATGTCATAGATACAGGAATTCTTTCCTACAGCACTGCAATTTGGTTGGGTACACTTTATGTCCATTCTCAGCTAAGTGGTTCAACAGAGCAATTGTGTCTCATTTCCAAGTCTCCTGCATATTTGACACCACCAAAAGGTCCTCAATGTACAGGACTAGGACTGAGTGTTAGGGCATCACCATAGACTCCAGATTACTGAGTATCTGATTTAAATTTATGGGCTCTCAATATACCCTTGTGGGACTCAGCACCATGTCAAAACACGGCAGCTGAAACGGAAACCGAAAAGGAATTTGCTATCCTCATGCAATGGTATAGAAAAGAAGAATCCGAAACAAAATCACAGCTGGATTCGGTACCACAGGACAACAAGGAACAATGATAGAATTAACCTTTCTCAAATCTTGTATGATGCAGTAATTTCCATTTGGTTTTTGCAAACCCATGATGGGCGAGTTACATGGACTCCCCATAATCTCGTTCAGAATGCTTTGCTCAGTCATTGAGTCAATCACAGGAGAAATCCCAGCAATGGTTTCACAGGTCCGGTTGTATTGTGGGATTTTCAGGTACTCAGCATTTGGTTGTACTGTAATGCTGCCTGGTTCAACACCTTTGATGAGACCTATGTCTTTCCCTGAAAAGTGCACACAAAGAGATGATGGACGGAGCGCTGAAACTTTTCAGACACTCACCCCCAGTCACAGATCTGGGTTGAATCCATCATCGTTCTTTAGCCCACTTCGCCACACCAGTTCAGACCCAGCTATATGCAAATCAGTCTTGACCCTGTGCCTCATGGGAACAGTCCAGCCCAAACTGCCAAGATGGCCTTCCGAGGCGGGAAGCTTCAACGGTGATGCTGCCTTTGAAATGCACCCAGGCAGCTCCAGCTAGTGGAGGATACCAAAACCCCTGTCTTGTCCCACATTTGGCTGGAGGACTGGGGGGAAAATTTGTTAAATTAGGAGGTGTGTCCCCATTCAGCCAGTACCGCCCCCTAAGGTGGGGCAGGTGATGTGGAGCCCACTTTTCATTTCCCTCCATCTTGGTGGTTTGAGAGGGAATTAGCCAATTAGGGTCAAGGTGGTGCCCCTTTCCCACTCGAAGTGGTCACTTAAAAGGGTACAGACATCCTAAAGGTAGGTAGCCCATTGGCTACTACCTGTCACTCCCTTTAAAGCCCCCAAATGTAGTATTTAGGTGGCATATCTGGACCCTGAACTTTAGATTGTATGGACACAAAGAAGATAAGGACAAAGAAGAACTGCTGACCCAAGGACTGAAGCCCTGCTGCAGAAGATGGTGCCAAACCCTGCCTGCTGCCTTAAGGACTCAACAATTGTGGTATGCTGTTTCATCCTGCAACTGTGAGGCCTCCAAGAGCTCTGGAGTACCTCCAGCCTTTGAGAAATCACTGAAGAATTCCCTTGGAGTAGAGGTACTACTGTCCTCCAGTCCGCAGGCACCAAACCGGCAGAATCCGGTTTTCCAACTTGCTGCTCCCTGGTGATTCAATGCTGCACCCAAACCAAAAGTGGTCCGGGAGGATCAAATCTGTCTCCCCTTCAAGTTTGGAAACACCAGGATCTATCAGAACCATGCCACACCAATATGGTATGGGACCCTCAGCAGCATTCACCAAAACGAAGAGTCCAATCCGGACTCCAACTGCCCAGGAAGCAAGCACCTGTCAAGGGACATTGAGATCCCTGAGACCCACTTTGTGAGTGGCCCAGATGACCTGGAATCACCTCTCTAAGCAGCCTGCCCCTGACCGCGAAGACATCTTGGCGCGTGCCACTCGGCTTACCTATCTGCTCTGTACCCGGCCTGCCCAGCCTGGGTACAGATGAACCAGCTGTGCTCCTGTGGTTCTGAGGCCCTTGCAACCTGTTTGCTCGTGTGGAACCCCTCTGAATTACCTTTAAACTCCCTTGTGATGTGTCTTTTCAGGTTCCCCTTCTTCGTAGCGCACCAGCTAACAACGATCTCAGCACCCTGCTACAGCCAAATCCGAGATGCTCTCAAGAATCTGCTGATGGAATATTGTTTCTGGCCTTGCTACCTACTTAAATCCCGAAGGTGAACCTTGAAATCCAACTGTATGATTTTATATGCATTTTTCTATTTTCTCCCAATGACTTCAAAAGTGATTTATTTAGCAAACTTGAACTATTCATATCTTAAAAAGTGCTTACTGTAGAATGAATTTCTTGGTCTGAAAAAGTATATCAAAATCAATGTTATTTTTGTAAATGGTCTTGGATTTATTCTTGAGTGTGTGTATCATTTATTGCCTCTATGAGTACAACAAATGCTTTAGCACTACCCTCTGATAAGCCTAATTGCTCACCCACACTACCACAAATGGAGCATTAGTATTATCTACTTTTAACTCTATATACCAATCTGTGTCTCACTCGACTCTCTGATCAGTGTACTTCATTTTAGAGCACTATATAGAGTGCCAGCTTCCTACAACGCAAAGCAGAGCAAATCGCTGTGTTGAGTTGCTCTGCCCCAGGGAGGCGTTAAATGGGTGGAGCATGGGTGTTCCCACGCATCCACCCCAGCGGAGGCATAACGAGGAGCAATATCTTTATTTCTCCTCATTTTTTCCTCTTTCTATGTGTGCTGCAGAATGCACAGCACAGCAATGTTGCTTGCTGCGCTGCATGAAATATATTGATAAGTCTGCCCCCAAGTACATTAGAATTTGCCTCTGCCCATGTCTGCCATGCCTCACATAGAGCACACAGGCAGGGAAAAACATTGACCCCATCCTCAATATTGCGGGGTGACCACAATGATCCACTCATCTTGTGGCAAATGAGCCATTTGGTCAGGAGTTACCATGAGTGGATCCCGTTGTGGCTCTGTCTAGGATAAACTTGCAGTTTCCCCACCTCTAAATGGTGTGAGGTTACTGTCAGTTTGGAAGGGCAGAGGAACCGCTGATGTATGACGTTCAACCCTCTCCTGCCTAACCCTTAATGAAGCTATTAGTTTGTGCAGAAGGGAAAACATTACCTGCTATACTGCACCCTCTTGGGTGAGAGGGGAGCAGCACAGACTACATAGTCATTTTTGTGTGGAAAAGGCTGCTTTATTCAAAGAGGTGCACATTACATAAACAACCCTCGGCCTTTGCCTTACAAAACTAAAACCTCGCTATACAATATGTTTCCTACCACCTCTAACCCCTTCCCCTAAGCTTCCCACCGGTTCACTGACACAACATCAATGTAAAAAATTATCGATGTTAAAAATATCGAGTAAAAAATATAGACAACAAAAATATCGACTCCTATACTTAAACAGGTAAGTACAGAAATATCGACTAGAAATATCGATGTAAACATTATAGATGTATAAAATATCGACTTTTATATCAATATAAAATAAAATAATATAGATTAAATATATTAAATATTACATATAAGTTTAACAAAATAAAATGAATGTAATATGCATTTTAATAAAATAGGTAAAAATAAACTTAATAAAAAACACACAAACAATAATTTATACATACATTTACTTTAAAACAATTAATAAACACATTTTTTTTAATTTATGTTAAAAGTTGAAAATAATATAAAAAATAAAAATATATATTAATGATTTAAAATATAAAAAACAAAAATCTATAACAAATTAAAACATTAAACTATTAAAAAATATTTCAACTTAAATTTCACATTATGATCAGTGCAACAGTAGGGAAAGTGTTGGATAGCAAAGGAGTAAAAATAACTAATCCCACTCCAGTGAGTGCAGCAGTAGGATAAGTGTTGGATAGCAGAGGAATTAAATTTACTATTTCAACTCCAGTGAGTGCAACGGTAGGGAAAGTGTTGGATAGCGGAGGGGTAAAAATTACTATTGCCACTCCGGTGAGAGCAACAGTAGGGAAAGTTTTGGATAGCGGAGGGGTAAAAATTACTATTTCCACTCCAAAAAGTGCAACAGTAGGGGAACTGTTGGATAGCGGAGGGGGAAAAATTACTATTCCCACTCCAAAAAAGTGCAACAGTAGGATAAGTGTTGGATAGCGGAGGCGTAAAATTTACTATTCCCCCTCCACTGAGTGCAACAGTAGGGAAAGTGCTAGATAGCGAAGGGGTAAAAATTACGATTCCCACTCCAGTGAGTGCAACAGTAGGGAAAGTGTTGGATAGAAAAGGGGTTCAAATTACTATTCCCACTCCAATGAGTGCAACAGTAAGGAAAGTGTTGGAAAGCGGAGGGGTAAAAATTACTATTCCAACTCCAGTGAGTGCAACAGTACGGAAAGGGTTGGATAGCAGAGGGATAAAATTAACTATTCCCACTCCAGTGAGTGCAACAGGAGGGAAAGTGCTTGATAGCGGAGGGGTTAAAATTATTATTCCCACTCCTTTGAGTGCAACAGTAGGGAAAGTGTTGGATAGCGGAGGGGTAAAAATTACTATTCCAACTCCAATGAGTGCAACAGTACAGAAAGTGTCGGATTACAGAGGGATAAAATTAACTATTCCCACTTCAGTGAGTGCAACAGTAGGGAAAGTGCTTGATAGCGGAGGGGTAAAAATTACTATTCCCACTCCAGTGAGTGCAACAGTATGGAAAGTGTTGGATAGCGGAGGGGTAAAAATTACTATTCCAACTCCAATGAGTGCAATAGTAGGGAAAGTGCTGGATAGCAGCGAGGTAAAAATTACTATTCCCACTCCAGTAAGTACAACATTAGGGAAAGTGTTGGATAGCGGAGAGACAAAAATTACTATTCACACTCAAACAGTTAAAAATATATATATATATTTTTAAAAAAGTAAAAATCATAAAAATACATAAGCAATATTTAAGAAATGAAAAATCAAATATATTAAATATATGAAAAGAAAACATATTATAATATTAGTTACATATAACAAAAACCTACAAATATTATATAAAAAAATAATAAATACATTAAAAAATATAATTTTTTTAAACTAGAAAATATTTACTAACAAAAAATTAGTTAATACATAAATGTATTTATTTTATTTCCTACCCTATAAGACCACACCAAAAACAAAACACTTCAACATTTTAAATTAAATGTATTCCCATAATTAACATAATTAATAATCAATTAAAAAATATTATTAATAAAAAAACTAATAAACATTAATTGACTCTACACACCTTAACACTATAATATCCACAACACACACCTAAATTAAACTATAAAATAATAAAACACAATTAAAACGTATTTTTAAATTAAAAACTATTACTATTACCAACTAATAATAAAGTGAATAAAATGTATTTAATAACCACCCTTTACCCCTTTAAAAGTAAAAACAACACACAAAAAAATAAACAATTACCCAAAATAAATATAAAATAATTAACATTAATTAACAACTATATTTTAATTAATTAAACACAAATTACTTCCCACCATTTACTCCTATAAACACCACAACACACACCTAAAATTAATTACACAATTACCATGGTATAATTTTAATTAATTTAATTAATATCAATACACAAAAAATTAATAATAAAAAATAAATAAAGTACTTAACACCCTTTACCCCTATAAACCACAAAACACACACCTAAAATTAATTACACAAATACCATAATTAATTACAATTAATTAAGAACCAAATATTAATTCATCAATTAAAAATAAATTACTTCCCCCTTTCCACCTATAAACACCACAACTCATACCTAAAATTAATTACACAATTACCATAATTAATTAATTAAAATTAATTAACAACCAATTATTAATTAATTAACAATAAAGTACTTTACACATTTAAAACTATAAAATCTTAACTAAACAAATATTAATAAATAAAAAATAATCAATTAATTTAATATAATTAAATTACTTCCCATCCTATTTCCCCTATAAACCCACAACCTGCTACAGAACTAAAAACGCAAAATTCAAATATAAAGAAATTAATAACTACTAAAAATATAACACATATATTAAAAATACAAACAATTCTTATACAAAAAACGTACATCACATACATATAAAATATATACTAAAATACATAACATTAATTAAAAAATGATATTTTTAACAGCTATATTTTTGCAAACAATATTAAACACTTGGATATTTTTAAAATCGATATTACTTACCTTAAGTCGATATTTCTGAACCACGATATTTATTACTCAATATATGTGCAACTCGATATTTTTACTCAATATTCTGTCTGCACACCCTTCCCACCCCTCCTACATATTAATCCTACACATATCTAAGTCCTACCCAGCTGCACTTTGTCAAATGACCTTTGAATCCCCTTAACGCTTAACCTGCATCTCATAACATCTAACTACCATAACTTTCTACAACAGAACTTTAATTTCCAGCCTTAACCATGTGTGTCCTTAGTGACACCTCC
Organism: Calotriton arnoldi; assembly: GCA_963921515.1. Lineage (NCBI taxonomy): Eukaryota > Metazoa > Chordata > Amphibia > Caudata > Salamandridae > Calotriton > Calotriton arnoldi. Next base: position 25,454 of record CAWUFW010019018.1, on the reverse strand, counting down.
CCATTTGTCCTGATTCCCTAAATGACAACAACTGCTCAAAACCAAGGCAAATTATTTGCCACCTGACACACAGAAAAGACCCAACCCCGCTTTTCTGACCTCCCCCCTCCAACAGGGTCCCTCCCTTACATGCTTACCCTCAGAGTGCTAGCAGCACCTCCTTCAATTGCAATATATACGGTTCCATCCTGAAGCAAGACAAATGTACACCTTCCCTTTTGAAAAGCTCCACAGCATCATACCTCAATTCAGCATGCTCAACTCTACCAAAACCTCCATCCCTGAAGAACAAATAAATCTCCATGTTAAATTTCTCCTGGCACAATCAATTGCCGCTTGCCTCCTGGCCCCGCTCTACTCTCTTCTGGGAACAAATTCAGTCCACATCACATGGCATCCTGCCCATTGCCTCTTTATTTCCCTCAAATTTTTCTTTATGTTCTTCAACAGGCTAGTTTTGTGCACACAACCATGTTGTTCTCCCCTAAGTTCACCACCAGGACATCTGGTCATCTTTGCCTATGCAACAAGGGATTAAAAAAAAATCAACAGCTCCCCCCACAGCATGCCCCTTCTGCCAAACTATCTAGTGGGTACATCAGGACCCCTATAAAATAAACCCCGGGAGACAGAAGCCAAGGAGAATTCTAATCAACTTCCTCACATATACCACTAAGGATGCTATTCTATCTTCAGCATTAAAAGAAGGTTCTTTTTCTGTAGGTTCCTACTAATTTTTAATAAGATCAGACGTTTGCCATGCCACCGCATTAAAGCAATGGGAGATGGGGAAAAGGATGGAGGAATTGATTAAACTTGGCGCTAAAGCCCAGTTAAAATTCCCAGCCTCTCTTTGAACAATGTGGAATAACCACATGTATATCCATCGTTCAGTGGAGGAAATCAGGAAAGGAGCGAGTAAATAGGGGGGAGGGGGTGTGAGGAGAGAGGGTTGGCGTGCTATATTGTGTTTCATTTTCTCCAATGATGAATGCCATTAGGCTATATGCCTATATCAGTTGGGGGGGTTCCCCAGAGGAGGGGGGAAGGGCACAGGGGTTGGGTGGGAGGTTAGGTGGGGGGCATGAGGTGGGGAGCAGTGGGTGAAAAAACAAAAAAATGTTTCCTCTATCCTATCAGAATGTTCTTATCCATATCACTACGTCAGACTAAGGCTGCGTTAAGTCCGGATATCTCAGATATAGGGGGCTAACGAGCTAATAGTTCTCTCATGGAATGTTAATGGCTCAGGTGTAAGCGAAGGCGGAGATTGGCATTGAAGTATCTAGAGGAGAGTAGAGCACACATATGTTTGATCCAGGAGACCCACTTAGACACTGCAGAAGGGAAAGCCGCATTTTCAGAATATCCTTGGATAAAATGCTTTTTAGTCTCAGAACAGTTGGCACACTGCAGGGGCGTTGCCATTTTAATCAAACGAGGAATAGGTTGTGTTATTAAGTCATCCAATTCTGATAAATCTGGGAGGTGGTTGATAGCCACCTTAGACTTTGGTGGGGTAGTGCTAGTCTGTGCTGTTTTTTTTATGGGTCCAATATAGATGATCCCTCCCATTTATCTAATCTCAAATGGAATTTAAGAAGCTACAGCTCCTATTGTAATCGGGGGGGATTTCAATGTCTTACTGGACCCTGTACAGGACAGATCAAATAAAGGTTGCTATGATAACACCCCTCGGGTGCGTCGGACGTTAAAAAACATGCTGGTAGACCTGGGTCTGTTAGATGTATGGAGATATAAGATGGGATCCAGTAAAGGTTTTACTTTTCATAGCAAAACTCATGGCCACTTTTCAAGGTTAGATTACTGTTTTGCGGACAGGACTATTAAAGAAGCAATAACGTCTATGAGTATCCTCCCAGGCCACATCTCGGATCATGCTGCAATTAGTCTTTCTTTAGTGGGGTTTTGTAGATCTCTTAGGCCAAGATGGACTCTAAGGAGAGCTATGCTTACTAATCCTGAGATGGGGGAGAGTTTAAAACTGGCATGTGAGCAGTGGCGGCTCGCAGAGGGAGTGCTGCAGGGCGGTGGGGCGGGGCGGGAGAGGGGCTGGGTGGGGGGATAGTGGAGTCGGACATACGACGGGCATGAGTAAGGTAAGTAAATAAATAAATAAAACTATTTACCTTGCGCTCGCTGCATCGCCAAGTCTTTTCCCTTAAGGAAAATATCTGGAATAACTTCTACCTCTTAACCCTAGTGGACTTTCTTTGAATAACTCATCTCATACAGGAGGCCAGGTCCACTACATACCTCTCTCTCTCCCCCTTTGATTACTACTAGTATATATACACAGCGCACAGCTGTGGGAGTTCTCCCCTACCAGAAAAATGTGAAGAAAATACCCCCTCCTTTTTTTCTGGCAAATTGAACACACACAGACCACCGTCATGGCAGAAATTACAGGCCTCGCTTTTTCTGAAGAAGAAGTAGAAAGAATACTCGCCACGATCAGCCCCATTGAGGGCCTAAGTAGTACAGACCCCAACGTAGACAACACAGATTGGGATGAATTAACCACCCTGAGAAGAACCCAAATAAAAACAGCTCTGCATGGGTTGATGATGACCGAATACCTCCGAGCGAATGCCTCCCCACAGGGATTGATAGTGAGAAATGAGCCCTTCATTTTCACACACGACAAGATCTTCAAGAAGGACTGGTCGCTCATCTCGTGGCACTGCACACGCGACTGGCTCATTTTAATAATAAAAACAGCCACCAGGATCTCTCAAGAACTGAAGACAGAGATACAGACAATAGAAGTCAAAATTAAGAACAATCAATCAGTCAGCTCTCTAGAGAAGAGATTGGAAGAGCTGAACCAGACCATGAATGATTTTGAGTTGACCCTGAAACAAAGTAACTTCAACAAACTCAAAAAAGACACCACAAGGTTCAGCCACGAATGGGTGTATCCGTATATCAGGGATGACTACACCCCATCTGAGAGACATCAAGACTACAATACCGATGTGGACACATCAGACACTGGATCAAACAGTTCTGGCTCCAGTAGAGACAGTAGAACCAACTATCAAGGAAGAAGAGGCCAAGGCTGGAGAGGGGAATATAGAGGCCCAAGGAGATGGGGCCACAACCGAGGCCCACTAATGTATTCTATGCCCGTCTGTTATGGTCCACCAACAACGCAAGGCCCACCTATGGCATACAACCATTGGAATCCAGTGCCACATGATTTTCAGTACTACCCACAGGATCCTTTTTTAGGGTCACGCCAAGGCCCAAGAAAAGGCCGCACACGGAGAAGGAACCAAGTGCATTGGGCGACGGAGGAAGAAGAAGGCTCGAGGAGGACAACGAGGAGAATGACGGGTGCTCAGAACCAGCAACCCACAACCAGCAAACTAGCAGCCTAGTAGTGAATCTGACCAACTACACCCTATCAACAACAGAAATGGAGGTCCTGGAAAAAGGATTGGGTTTCGTTCCTATGGAAAGAATGGACAAATTCAAGATGTGCATTGAAGTTAATGAGTTCATTAGAAAACTGAAACCAAAGACTTTCTTCTCAGACAAAGAACCAATGGAGCACTCAGAGGATTACACAGGACTGAGATTGAAGTCCACGTTCACTCCACCCAACACTAGCCTCCCCCCCTGAAATCCTGGCTTTTGAAAAAGCGGTTCTCAAAGACATCGAGAGTCTAGATAACAACGAAAGAAATGTTTTCCACAACACTACTAGGGAACAAAAACAAGCAATGAAGGAGCTGGGGGGACAACAAAGACCTTGTCATAAAACCAGCTGACAAGGGAGGCGCCATTGTGATCCAAACAGCAGCAACATACCACAATGAATGCATAAGACTTCTTAGTGACCAAAGAAACTATGAGGAACTCGCCATAGACCCAACAGAGACACTGAGAATACGGATTGGGAGCATGGTGGAGGAGGCCCTGACACATAATTGGATATCTAAGAAGGAAGGTGATTTATTGACCAAACAGAACCCCAGAATACCCTACTTCTACACAATCCCAAAAATCCATAAAAACCTCACAGATCCACCTGGACGCCCTATTGTATCAGGGATTGGATCAATCCTGGAGCCTTTATCCAAATTTGCAGAAGCCTTTTTGAGACCATTGGTGCAGAAAAAAGATACTTACCTACGAGACACTAAAGACGTCCTACGTATCCTGCTGGACCAACCTTTTGACCCCGATACAGAATTACTGATGGGTCTTGATGTGGAGAGTTTGTATACCAGCCTCCCACACGAGGAAACTCTAAACATCATCAAAGACATCCTTTTTCAAAACAGAATGGGATTATCAAACACCCCGCAACGTTGTCATGGAATGTAGCAAACTGACCCTCACTAGGAACTTTTTTCAGTTTGAGAAAACACTCTACCTACAGAAGCACGGTACCAGCATGGGCAGCACTTTTGCGCCCAGCATAGCAGGACTCTATGTACACCACCTGGAGAAGCACAAGGTCCTCAATGAGAACAGTAACCCTTTCTTACCACCTATCAGTCTATGGAAACGCTTCATAGACGACGTTCTTGTTATATGGAAAGGAGACAAAGAAACCGCTCAGAGGTTCTTGACATGTCTGAATGTCGAGAACGATTTCTTGAAATTCACAAGCACTATATCAAACCAAGAATTAGTATTTCTGGATCTCAACATTATCTACGAGAATGGGGCCCTGAAAACCACCAACCATATAAAACCAACATCGAAGAACTGTCTCCTGGTCTACGATAGCTTCCATCTGAGACACCTTCGTGACAACCTCCGATTTGGCCAATTTCTACGACTGAGAAGAAACTGCACTGACATAAGGGATTTCAAAAGGCAGGCGACAGACCTACACCAAAAACTAGTGAATAGGAAATATCCCGTACCAGTGGTAAACAAGGCTCTGAAATGAGCTCGGAACAACAACAGGGAGGCTCTGTTAGAAATCAGACCACCTAAACCAAAGGAAGACAGACCCATATGTATCACTACATACAACACAGCCAGCAACCAACTCAGTAAAATAATAAATAAACACTGGCGTATGTTAAACTGTGGAGACCTTTCTTTCCCAAAACCTATGTTTTCACATAGGAGAGGTAAAAATCTTAAAGACTTACTAGTACACACTAGACCGCAAAGGACCAACAATGAAATACAACAATCCTTTCTGACCCCTTTATCTGGCCACCATCCATGCGGGACATGCAGTGTATGCTCTTTGACCACAAAAAGCAGAAGGTTACAGTTTAATGACAACACCTCTTGGGAACAACGACGCTTCACCAATTGTAATATGAAAAACGTAGTCTACATGATCACCTGTCCATGCCAATTGCACTATATCGGTTTGACAACGAGGATGGTAAAAGTACGCATAGGTGAACATGGAAGTAACTTACGCTTCGACAGAGCTACAACCAAGATGTCCACACATTTCATCGATAAGAGACATACAGTACAGGACCTAAAATGGACAGTCCTGGAACAAATACAATCCGAATCCCAGCTCTTTGAAAAAGAGCAACGTTGGGTTTTTCGATTGAAGACACATGTTACTGGACTGAATGATGAAATCCCATGGAGCCAATTCTCATGATACCTTTACTAAGGGTTTTCACCACATCTAATCCTTACCAGTCTAAGAGTACACATGGTCCGATTGACTTTTTGTGGAATTGTGCTTTACTCCCATATCAATGAGATAACTCAATTAATATCCCTAGGACAATACAGTAGCATACCTGCCACAGTTTGTTACTAACACGCGGTCCAATACACACCCATATCAAAGAGATATTCAATTGATATTCCTAGTAATAAACAATAGATGAGGACAGCACAGTAGCATATCTGACACGGTTTGTTACTAACACAGGGTCCAATACACACCGCAAAGAGCTCAAACGGCAGCGATTATTTGTGAAGCTAGTTTTGGGGTTTTTCAAGGGATAAGGGGCCTTTTTCAAAGGCACACCGTACAGGTAACTGCCAAGAAACACTGCCAGGAGGGCTAAGACCATTCGTTTTTTGTCCTTCCATCTTGACACAAAAACTTTATTAATTTTCACAATAACTTTATTAATACCGCTCATCACAGCATATTCACAAAAGGACACAGATTACTAAGTCCGCATGATCTCTGCATTCAAGCTTTTTACATATACAATGACCAGTGATCTTTACGAAATTCCTTATTTATGATGAACCAGATATACCCATATAGACAGCCCTTTGAATCTATTCAGCAGAAAGGACATGTAAAACGAGCTTCGCTAAGCATGACATATGTGATAGGTATTTTACGCAAAACGCACAGCCAAGAAATACGGTTTATGACTCTTATCTATCTAAAACTTTTCAACACCGTACTTGACAGACACTAATCGCATAGGTGTAAATGCAAAGAGAACTTATATAAATATATGTCACGCACCCTTTGTGACTACCCCTCCCATGATGCACCAGATTTAGCCACTTTGGCGGCCATTTTGCAAAAGTCAGCATCTCATGCTTTCATCACACGCGGCATCAGGTACGTGCAACACGGTCTTTAAAATCAGACCAGCAAGGCATTTCCCGTATCCACAGAGCCGCAGGCAGGCAGAGATTGCTGTGAAAGGGAGTAGCCTTGATGTAGTAAGTACGGCATAGCCGCACCGCGCTCAACAGAACAGGCAGATGCCTGGGGCCTTTTTAAACATGTTTTTGAACAAACCTTTGTTCCCTTAAACTTTAAACGCTGTTTTCTCCAATAGAGTGTGACTAAAGGCGTCCCTCCCCTCCCATTCAGAGCTCATGAGGCATCAAATATCACATACAAAAGTACGACTCCCAGCTAAGTACTTTTTACGAATAACGCTAATACAGATAGCTCTTAAACAGTGTGTGTTTTCTGTTATCTGTTGTTTGTCTTGTTTGTATTTGCTACTGACCGAGTACATAGGCACTAGAAATAAAGTCACGCTGATATAGAAAAATATATCACAGAAATATATCACGTTTTTTCCCACCAGATGGTGATATGGTGTGCTTTACATAACATGTTGGTAAGTTAACCTATGGTTTTTGTGCATTATCATTCCAGATATGAAACAAACAAGACCATCATACTAGGTGGTTCCTGAAAGCAACATACCTATTGGGTACTGTATTAAATGAACTAATCATTATATAGGTATTGAGTAAACATACTACCTGTTCTTAGGAGTGATTACAAGGGATCAACTATATTCGGTCCTGACGAAAAAGCCGTAGGGGCAGGCTTTGAAACATGTAGACCTGAAGTCTACACATACATCATTTTGTGCACCTCCCTATAACCCCTTTTTAACTATATCAGCCACTAGACTTGATAAAGTGTATTTTTCCTGGTGGTCAGGTATTTTTAACTTTCTCTTCACTATTCACTGACCCTCTCCACTCCTACCTTAGTTTTATAATATAGTCCCCACCTCTCAAAAGTGCTCCCACGTCTCCGTCGGTTGAAGCACGCCCCGTCCTGCAGTGGGGTAGGAAGAACCCGATGATGAAGCATGCCACCAAGGAGCCTTTTGGTGGGTGAGGGTTATTTTAAGAAAAGTAAGTCTTTTCCCTTAAGGAAAATATCTGGAATAACTTCTACCTCTTAACCCTAGTGGACTTTCTTTGATTAACTCATCTCGTACAGGAGGCCTGGTCCACTACGTACCTCTCTCTCCCCCTTTGATTACTACTAGTATACAAACTCTCCACATCTAGACCCATCAGCAGTTCTGTTTCGGGATCAAAAGGCTTGTCATGTAGAATTCTAAGGACATCTTTGGTATCTTGTAGGTAAGTGTCAGTTTTCTGAATTAGTGGTCTCAAGAAGGCATCAGCGAATTTTGACAGTGGTTCCAGGATAGATCCAATGTCTGAAACTATGGGTCTTCCATTTGGATGTGTAAGGTTCTTATGAATTTTTGGTATCGTGTAGAAGTGGATCTTGCACTCCTTTTGCGAGATCCAGTCATGGGCAAGGGCCTCTTCTACCATGCTAGCGATCTGTACCCTTAGCGTTTCCGTTGTATCTGCTGTCAGTTTCTTGTGTCCTGTAGGAGTCTCATACATTCATGGTGGTATGCCACCGCTGTTTGGATCACTATGGCCCCACCCTTTTCGGCCGGTTTTATGACCAGGTCTCTGTTGTTTCCCAATTCTTTTATTGCTTGTTTCTGTTCTTTTGTGGTGTTGTGAAACACTTTAGTTTCGTCAGGGTTTAAACTTACTATTTCCTTCAACACTGCCTTCTCAAAAGCCAAAATTTCCTCTGGCAAGGTAGCATTCAGGGGAGTGAAAGTGGACCTCAGGCTCAACCCTGTATCATCCTGTGTTGGAATAATTGGTTCCTTGTTGGCAAAAAAGGCTTTTAGTTGGAGTTTCCTAATGAATTTGTTCACCTCGGTGCACATCTTGAATTTGTCCATCCTCTTGGTCGGGACGAAACCTAATCCCTTCTCAAGGACCTCTTTCTGAGTCCCACACAGGACAAAATTAGTCAGGTTCACCAGTAGGCTACTCGTTTGCTGGACGTAGCTTGGTTGTTCTGGGCGCCTGTCATGCTCCTGGTTGACACTCATCTCTTCTTCCTCTGTTGCCCGGTGCACCTGACTCCTCTTCCGCGTTCGACCCCTAATTGGGCCTTGGCGTGATCCTAAAAAAGGATTCTGTGTATAGTACTGAAAGTCATGGGGTGCCGGATTCCAATGGTTAAATGGAATCAGTGGGACCGTAGAAGAAGGGTACCAAATACTGGGGTGGACCTTGGTTGGGGCCCCATCCCCTTGATCCTCTATAGTTACCTCTTCCTTGGTAGCTGGTTCTCTGTCTCTGCTTGAGCCCGAAAGTGCTCCCATGTCTCCGTTGGTCGTAGCACGCCCCGTCCCGCACCGGGTCGGGAAGAACCCAATGATGAAGCATGCCACCAAGGGGCATTTTTGTGGGTGAGGGTTATTTAAAAAAAATATATCTTTTTCCCTTAAGGATTACTAATATATCTGGAAGGATACCAGTTTAAACTTTTCTAGTGGCTTTCTTTTGATTGCTTATTTGATACTGGAGGCAAGGTTCACTATGTACCTCTCTCTCCCTCTTTCGATTAGCTTGGTAATATATAATAAATACATATTTTTATAAATACACTGTGTGGTTCTTTTTCACTTAATCTATACCTATAAGATTGCATTCTGGTAAAACAAGCTGCTTACACTCCTTTTGTACTAACCCCTAATTGGGCCTTGGCGTGATCCTAAAAAAGGATTCTGTGTATAGTACTGAAAGTCATGGGGTGCCGGATTCCAATGGTTAAATGGAATCAGTGGGACCGTAGAAGAAGGGTACCAAATACTGGGGTGGACCTTGGTTGGGGCCCCATCCCCTTGATCCTCTATAGTTACCTCTTCCTTGGTAGCTGGTTCTCTGTCTCTGCTTGAGCCCGAAAGTGCTCCCATGTCTCCGTTGGTCGTAGCACGCCCCGTCCCGCACCGGGTCGGGAAGAACCCAATGATGAAGCATGCCACCAAGGGGCATTTTTGTGGGTGAGGGTTATTTAAAAAAAATATATCTTTTTCCCTTAAGGATTACTAATATATCTGGAAGGATACCAGTTTAAACTTTTCTAGTGGCTTTCTTTTGATTGCTTATTTGATACTGGAGGCAAGGTTCACTATGTACCTCTCTCTCCCTCTTTCGATTAGCTTGGTAATATATAATAAATACATATTTTTATAAATACACTGTGTGGTTCTTTTTCACTTAATCTATACCTATAAGATTGCATTCTGGTAAAACAAGCTGCTTACACTCCTTTTGTACTAACCCTGAAGGCTGCTCTCCACATCTATCACTTAGAGAGCTTTCTACGGTTGTCTAAGAGCTCCTATACCCCCATAAGGGTTGTCTGGACTGGTGCAGGGTGTCCACTTGCATAAATGTACATCATATACTAGGCCAGCTTCTCACACCCACTATCCAAACATAAAGGTGATCAGCCTTCGGGCCTGTGACCGCACCTGAAAAAGATAACAAGTGTAGATGCAGGCAATGCCACCAGCGCTCAACAATCCCCCCTTCCTGCCTGACATATCTCCTGAAACAGTCCGAAGACCACCTACCCAACTCATGATCCTCTCCCTGCCTCATCCCCTTCTCACTTCCTCAGTGGCCACCCCAAGCCTAAAAGAGTGCACGACATATGTGCTTGATAACCCTCCCACTCGAATATGACTCATTACATCGCATAGCAATACCACGCATACCATTACAACGCGGGTATTACTATGCAATGTCAATTACAACGAGTACCATTACAACGCACAATTTTACCACGACTATGCCTTTACCACGCATGCCATTTCAACGCAAAGGCATGCGTGTTAAAGGCATAGTCATGGTAAACGTTTGCAAGGTAAGTGACTCCACCCTACCCTACCCTGAACCCTAATGTAGTACCACTGCACGACCCTCCCCCGACCGCCAGTCCTCTCCCTACAATAACACTACACTACCCTGCACGACCCGCCAACACTACCCTAAACCCTAAAACACTACCCTACACTACACAAACACCACAACACTACCCTAAACCCTAAAACACTACCCCCAGCGCGACCCTCCCACTACCCCAAGCCGGTCCCTACACTCAAACACTACCCTGCATGACCCCCTGATACTATCTTAAACACCCTAAAACACTACCCTACACTACACAAACACCACAACACTACCCTAAACCCTAAAACACTACCCCCAGCACGACCCTCCCACTACCCCCAGTCTGGTCCCTACACTCCAACATTACCCTGCACGACCCCCCGACACTACCCTAAACCCTAATACACTACCCTACACTACACGAACACCCCAACACTACCCTAAACCCTAAAACACTACCCCCAGCACGACCCTCCCACTACCCCCAGTCCGGTCCCTACACTCAAACACTACCCTGCATGACCCCCCAACACTACCCTAAATCCTAAAACACTATCCTACACTACACAAACACCACAACACTACCCTAAACCCTAAAACACTACCCCTAGCATGACCCTCCCCCTACCCCCAGTCTGGTCCCTACACTCCAACACTACCCTGCACAACCCCCCGACACTACCCTAAACCCTAAAACACTACCCTACACTACACAAACACCACAACACTACCCTAAACTCTAAAACACTACCCCCAGCACGACCCTCCCCCTACCCCCAGTCTGGTCCCTACACTCCAACACTACCCTGCACGACCCCCCGACACTACCCTAAACCCTAAAACACTACCCTACACTACACAAACACCACAACACTACCCTAAACCCTAAAACACTACACCCAGCACGACCCTACCCCCAGTCTGGTCCCTACACTCCAACACTACCCTGCACGACCCCCCGACACTACCCTAAAACCTAAAACACAACCCTACACTACACAAACATTACAACACTACTTCAACACTACCCTAAAACCTAAAAAATAACCCCCACCCCAAGCACAATCCCCCTTACCTCTCTCTCCTCATGGTTCCTCTCTCCTGGTTCCAGCGTCGTCTCTGTTCCAGTGCACGTCGTTGTGAGGAAACGAAACAGCCTCAGTTTCCTCACAACGATGTGGATAGCCATTACATCGTAGTAATGGCTACGCGTTGTTACATCGCATGCGTTGTAATGCATGCGATGTAATGGTATTCGTAGTAACAGCCTCGTTGTAATGGCTGTTTACCCTCCCACTCTCACCAGCAACTTCCGCAGGACTGCTAGTAGCTGAAACGAAGTCACCCATGTCTCAGAACAATGAGTGAAAACCGCTCTCCCTCATGTCCCCGGCTAAGCCCCGCAACCTTTCCCCCACAACACCGGGCACAAAGCCCGAAGTGGATACGCTGGCAATAGCACCCTCTTCCCTTTCGCTCTCTGATCAGTTTTGAATTTACGCAGGTAAACCTCCACTTCGTCATTCAATCTTGTGACATCCAACCAAGTCAAACCCATGGCAGCACTCCCCCCTAACAACTCCAACACCCGGAAAGCCCTGAAAAACTTCCACAACATCAGTGTGGAAAAGAGGATGGTTTCTCTCTCTCCGTTGCAAACCATAGGCAGTACACCTGCAACTTCACCCAACAACTGCAGAGTCAGTGACTTCTGCTGCACGCCCCCCAGTCCCCTCTCTCTAAACCAACCCTTGAACATCCTTCGTTGACGTTGCATAACTCCAGAAAAGTTTGCCCATAAGGGCAACGTCTGCCAGCTTACCGGTGATTGTGACTCATGACAAACCCCTCTCTATGAGATCCAGAATGAACTGCACCACATCCTCCTCCCTGGCCCAGCCCACCGGCCTCCTTCTTGCCCGCTGCTTAAGAATTCATGTCACACTTAGGCATATAAACGCCTTGTAGACTCTGCCAAAGACCGTACCACCAGTTGGATTTTACTCCATCTCCTATGGTCCACAGTCCCACCAGCATTGGTGTCTTGGCCCTGTCTGCCTCCATGTCCTGCCCATGTAACCTCGCCCACTGTGAGCGAGACAAAGCATCCACTATGTCATTGTCCACTCCAGGTACATGTTTTGCCCTGAACAAAATGTCATTCCTCCAACAGCTCAAAATGAAAACTCGCAACAGCTTCAGTACCTGTGCATCTCTGGCCGACTGTCTATTAACAATGTGTACCACTGCCATGTTGGCGACCCTGAACTGAACTTCTAGTGCGCCAACTCCTCCCCCCACAGCCTCATGGACATTATCAGTGGAAAGAACTCGAGGAATACAATGCTCCTGCCCCTTCCTTTCCAATGCTCGGTCCTCTCTTCCACACACTACCTACCCTGCCAGTACAAGCATAAAGTCTATGCCGCTGGTTGCATCAGAATAGATCTGCACATCCCACTCGCACTCCTGAAGGGCCGCCATCGGTATACCATTGAAAAACCATCACGACACGCCCAAATCCTCCTAGTACCTGTTGACAATTGCACATGATGATGAGGTAGAGACAATCCTGACAGATGCAAACCCAGTTGCCTACAAAAAGTCCTGTGTGCCCTATCCATCCTTCATGCAAAGTTCAAATGGCCCAATAGCACCTTTACCTCATGAACCGTCACTTTCTCTTTAGTCAACATGGCGTCCAGCAAGAGATGCATGGTCACTTTCTTGTCCAAAGGTAAGAGTGCTTCCATAGTCATTGAATCAAGTTCGATGCCCAGAAATGACAGGGCCGTACTAGTACTCATGGTCTTTCCAGGGGCCCATGGCACGCCTATGTCCCCCATGAGCTCCTGGAAACTTACCAACTGATGTTGGTATGCCGCAAAGCCGGGTTGACCAACAAAGAAGAAATCATCTAGGTAATGTGTCATTGATGTGTGCCCACTGCATTTTGTGAACAGTCATTGTATGAATGAGCGAAAGCGTTCAAACAGCGCACATGAGATCAAACACCACATAAGCAGAGCCTTGTCCACATACCATATCAATCAATCAATCAAACCGCATTTGTAAAGTGCAACACTGTCATCCCTATGGGTATCTGGGTGCTGTGTCTCAGTTAAAGAGCCAGGTCTTGAGTCTCTTTCTGAAGTCTGCCAGCGAGGAGGCTGTATAGAGCTGCAGGGGAAGGTCGTTCTAGGTTTTGCCAGCAATGTAGGAGAAGGAGCGGCAGCGACGTATGTGGGAGGTGTGTGCGAGGGCAAGTGAAGAGGAGCACAGGTGTCTGGAGGGTTGGTGGAAGTTTAGTCGATGGTTGAGGTAGGCCATTCCTAGGTCACGGATGGCTTTGTAGGCATGCATGAGGATCTTGAACTAGCATCTCTTCTGGATGTGGAGCCAGTGGAGCCTCTCAGGTAGGGGCGATGTGGGTTTGTTTGGGGAGGTCCTGGATGAGTGTGGCTGCCGTGTTCGGTATGGTCCAGAGGGGCCTGAGTGACAGTCTTTCTGGTGTTGGTTGGGATCCATCCGGAGATTCTGCAGAGCATGCAAAGTGTATGGAAGCAAGAGGAGGTGACTGCGTTGACTTGTTGTTTCATGGTCAGTTGGCTGTCGAGCATGAGGCTGAGCTTGCAAGCATAGTTGGTCGGTGTGGGACCGAGTTCTGCAGCCCACCAGCTGTGGTCCCATGCAGAGGTGTGCTTTCCAAAGATCAGTACTTCAGTAATGTTGAAGTTGAGTTGGAGACAGTTGTCTCTCATCCATTTGTCTATGTTGGTCATGGCGTTGCAGAAGTTGGTTTTGGCATTGGAGTGTGGTCTGCGTAGGGGCTTATGTTGAGTCTGTGGGATCTGACGATGTCTGCGAGGGGGGGTCATATAGATATTGAAAAGGGTGGGGCTGAGGGATGATCTTTGTGATATGCTGAATATGATGTCTTTGGGTGCAGAGGGGAAGGTAGGCAGTTGGATGCTCTGTGTACATCCTGTAAGGAAGGAGGCCTTCAAATTGTATTCCCAACAGCTAAAAATCCTCCAGGTGTACCGGCAGCAGCCTAAAAGCTGATTTCATATTGCTCTTGGCCAGGTCTGCCCCCCCCCGTCCAGTTTGTTCCACCAGGGCCACTGCAACATCCACAGAGGAATAAGAGACTGAAGCAGTCTCCTGCACCATGAAATCATTCACTGAGTTCCCCTCTTGCCATGATAAATGTTGTATCAGTCAAAACTGGCCTTTATCTTTCTTGTGCACCAGTTCAATGGGTGATACAATCAAATTAGACACAGGCCAGTTGTGAAATGGTCCTGCCATCCTTCCTGCCTGAATTTCCTTGTGCAGTTTGTCCCTGACCACTTGCTTATGTACCTTGGCTGACTTGAGGTTCTTGGCCCACCTTTGCTGTCTGGGGTCATCATATGCCAATGTGAACCCCCAGCAAAAACCCTCTCCCAGCAACTGAGCTTCTTCTCTGTTATTTTGTGCCAGCCAGAAATCCAATCTGCAGAGGTTAATGGGCTTACGAGCCCTTTCCCACTGCTCCATAATTGTGCCTCCCCCCCTGTGAATTTGTGTGCTGTGCATTGTACTGACTGTGCACCAAAGCTCCCATGTAGTTGTGACCACTACCCCCCTGACTGACCCTGCTGACCGCTTGTCACTCCATAGCATTGCATGCCGCCTAGCACATTTAGAGCATTCATGCCTAGATTTACAGTATTCCTTGGTGCGTAGGCCCTTGTTTTAATCTTACAGTCCCAGCATGCTCCGAGAATTCCTCCCTGCCCTTTACTCGCTGTACCCACCCATCCTCAAGTGGCGTGTCCCTTGAAGGGGCGGAAGACTATCGGGAGACCACTCACCATAAAGATGGTCTTCCCAAATTTCGCAGGGCTCATAGTGTGCTGCCAAAGGTCCAAGTCAATTTCACCTGGCTTAGCTTCCGAGTCAAGGGCCAGATGAGACCTCAACTCGTCATCGTATTAGGCACATGCATAGTCCCCTAGAGATTTGTGCCTTCCTTAATATACGTTCATGTATTTAAATAGCGCTAGGATCCTCTCTGGAAATTTCTCACAATACACACTTGCAAAAATTAAAAAGGCCGTGGTCCAGTTTTTGATTGTCACCGGCACTTTCAGCCTTTTTGACAAATCATATTCTTCCTCCTTAGAGCCCTTTTTTGCCTGAAGTTTCAAGTCTAGGAGCTTGAACATCTCAACATATTCGCCCCTCCTTATCCTCTCATTTGTGGACAGCAATTAATGTGAACCAAGTGGCTTTGTTACCCCCATACAAGGTAATTTCTTAATTTTCAACTCTTTGCTCTCCAACCCAACTGTTTTCTGTGCCCCTGATTTTTATTATATCTCGGTCACCCAACACTACTTGCCACCACTGTGCCCTTCCTCTACACATGGTTGTCCTGTCCCGGCCAGCTGAGCTGGGGACCTCTGACAACCACACCTGCCCATGGACCAATCCATGCTCTGTACGTGAAACCCATAGTGCCCGCCCCGGTGTGGTGTCCTCAGCCTTCATGTCATCCACTGTTGTCAGGTTCTAGAATGTGGTGTAGGTTGCCTAGCACTGTTTAAACAGATGTGGACAGTTATCCTTGTCTTGCTGCTGGATGGGGTCTCAGTTACTTCTGCTTCTTAATAAAGTCTCTCTCTCTAAACCTACTGCCTCCGGATTTCATTATCAGAGAGATCGACTTCTACATTTTGGCGACGATTTACCTACGTGTCTCCTGAGACCCCAACAGCCAACATTTTTCTACAAAAGCTCATTCGCTGCACAATCGTGGGACCACGATTTCCTTACCTGCCTACACGTTCCTCATATGCAGTTCCTCTTCGCCTCGCTGAGCAGTGGTGGTTCCTGAGAGATCCCGCCTTCCGCTAGATCTCCCTGGCTTCAAAAGAAGGTTTTGGATGACTCACTGAGTTCCTCACATCGAGGGAGGTTCGTCGCGCGGCGTCTGCACCGCTGGTTCCGAGGGTCCTCTGCATCAAGGTATGTCCGCTGCGTTTAGTTGCTTCGTCTTTTGAGACGCTTCTCTCTCCTCGACGGCTCTTGCCTGACTTGCACATCATTGCCTGACCCCTTGGGCCTACCTCTGGTGGTTGTTGCCCCAACGTCATCACGCACTGACTTGCTCACAGCTCTGAGAACGTCAAGCTTGTCGGGAGCCTTTGTGACGTCAGTGGAGCGAAACGTCTCTTCAGTTTCTCTGGCATACGTTGCGTACAGCATCTTTCCTGGTTCCTTAGCAACTACACGATTCACAGTCGTGCGCCGATTTCACACAACGCTGACACGCACAGCTTTGGCCTGCATTATTAGCGTGTCAGTATACACCTTATGTGCCAGGATTCACAGTTGTGCGCTGATTTCACACAACGCTGACACGCACAGCTTTGGCCTGCATTCTTAGTGTGTCTCTCTGCTTGTGTGGACCCTGTTTACTTCCAACGCTGATGCGCTCAGCTCAAGTGCGCTCAGTTGGTTCTTCATTACATCAACAACGCTGACACGCACAGCTGTGTTCTTCAAAACGCCGACAACCCTGACACGCTCAGCTGTGTTCTTCACAACACAGGCAACGCTGACACGCACAGCTTTTGCCTACATTCTCAGCGTGTCAGTGTAACGCTTGTGTGCTCAATTCACTTGCGCTCACCTTGCTCAGTATTGTTCGTCACAACTCTGACATCCCTGTCACACACAGCTTTTGTCCGCATGCCATTTACTTCTTTTGGATTTACAGGTACAACCAGCTCACGCCATCTTCTTCACAACGCTGATACACACAGCTTACTTTTGTTGTGTTGCGCGTTGGCACTTTTACCTCTGTGCTTAATAATTCTCTAGCATCATGCAAAATGTTGCTGCTCCTCTGTTTTTTCTCTCCTCTCCTGGTCCACCTCCCATACCTTGGAAAAAGTGGAAAAAGGGTTTTTCCCATTATGCTCGAGTGTGCGGCACCTCATTAAGCGCAGAAAGGAAAACTTCTCTTCTCATGCACTGTCTTGGTGCTGAGGGCCAGGAAGTATTCGAACACCTTCCTGACCTTCCCGATGGTGAATCCTCTTCGCTTAATGAATATGAAATTTGTTTACAAAAATTAGATTTGCATTACTTGCCTAAGATTAGTACTGTGCTCGAGCGCTACCACTTTGGTAGAAGAATGCAGAGACCGGTGGAATCTGTGGAGGAGTATGTTTCAATTCTACGCAAGTTGGAATCCACTTGCAACTTTGGTCCAACTTTAGACGAACGTCTGAGAGACCAGTTTATGTTGGTTGTGTCCTAGAAAAAACCAGAGACGCCCTTTGGCAAAAGGACAATCCCTCTCTTCAAGAGGTCATTACCACCGCAAAGACCCATGAACATTCCAAAGCTTGCGTTGAGGTTATAAAAAAGGAGAACCCCACTGAGGAAAAAAACCACCCTGAAGTTAAAGCCATTGTTGACTGATGGACAAAGTCGAAAACTGTTCCACTTCGCAAACCTGTCAATCAAAAGGTGTTTCAAGGGAAATGTTATAGATGTGGTGACTCTGGTCACATGGCTGATTTTAGAAGTTGTCCGGGGTGGAAAGTCATTTGTAAAAATGTGGAAAGAAGGGGCATGTTTCGAAATGCTGTAGATCTGACCTTAACCAAAAATCTGTGAAAGAAATTGACCTTTTTGATGATGAGGAAGAGGAGGTTATAATTTGTCAGATTTTAGCTGATAGATCAGATGGCCCCTATGAAGAAGTCCTTATCAATGGATCTTCAGTCAAAATGTTATTTGACTCTGGGGCAAAATTACATTAATCCCAAAGGTGTTTTATGATAATAACTTACAAAGTGAAGTGTCCCTTTTGAAACCTGATATCAAACCAAAAGTTTATGGAGGGGTTCCCATTGAATTGAGTGGCTATTTTTGGGGCTCCATCAATTTTAAGGGAAGAATCGTATCTGGGAAGATATATGTTTCTGTAAGGGGGACTCACTTATTAGTTGGTTTCACCAGAAGGAGTTGCATGTGTTTCTCGACCCTAACGAAGATCCCCAGGTTCGTCTGAAAGAACTACCACTCATCAGAGTGGTTAATGAACCTGTTCATGATCTCTTAAAAGATTTTAGCGGTGTCTTTGCTAAAGAACTTGGGGGCATATTAGCAAGACCGGCGATAAAATTATCGCCGCTTTAGCGGCAGGAAACTGCCGCTAAAACGGCGATAATGGGCTTGCTAATATGCGTTATAGAATTCCAATAGAAGCCCAGGTTAGATGTCCTGCACATCTAACCTGGGCTTCTTTTTTTTTTTTTTTTTTTTAATTCTTTTTATTTATTTTAAAAATAAAAAAAAATAAAAAAATCAGCACAAAAGCATAAGCAGAGTAAACAATGAGGCATAAACCAATATCACGACAATCTGTCAAAAAATTATAATAAATACAAAAAGAAACAAGAAACAGATCCAAATCGGTCCACAGCACATCAAATCATATTAAAATATCATCGCCAATTAAAAGCAAAACAAAACAACAACAAAAAAAAAAACAATATATTTCACCAAATAAATCATTTTATCATAAATCTAATTAGGATTCCTTCCACCGTACCAGGGGTGACCATATGCTAAGCCCCAACCCTCTAGCCCTTTTCCCCTTTCTCTCGTAGATAGCTCTTTCAATGATAAATAATGAAAGTAACCGTGATAACCATTGTTGAAATGTGGGGGTTGAGTATCAAGCCATGCCGAGGCAATACTTAACCGCAAAACCGCCATTGCCACAAAAAGGAATTGATATGCCGGGTTTTGCTGCTCACCACAGCTAACTCCCAATAAGATCAAAGCGGGGGTAAGCTTAACTTTCAGCCCTAATGATAAATCTAAAAATTTCATAATGGACTCTAACAGGTTTTCCAGACGTGGACAGGCCGCGAACATATGTACCAGGTCAGCTGCTAATAAGCCACACCGTGAACATGTAATACCAACTGATCCACCCCATTGTGAAATCCTTGCTGGGGTATAATACAGAGCAAAAATAGTCTTGTAGTGTTGCGTTTGTAACCCAGCAGAGCAAAAGGATACCTGACCTAGTTCCAGAGATTCAAAGAACCGCTCTGATTCTACCCCCACCCGTACCTGCCATTTTCCCGCATGCTTACCCAAATCATCCAATTTTGTTATGATTAATTCAGTATACAGGACTCCAATAAATCCCTTCGGTTTGCTCCTTATGGTATCTATAACTTTGTTCCTAGAGAAACCCTTGAGCCCCCCCTTTTTTTTATAGAAAAAACTACGTAGCTGCAAAAATTTAAAAAAATTATTGCTATCCAGTCCGAACTCCAGCTGTAAATCCGTAAATTGGCGGAAGCCATCGTTCTGAATTAGATCCCCAGCCATCCGGATCCCTTTCTCTGACCATTCTGCCATTGTCGGATCTGAGAAGACTTCTGGAAACATAGGGTTTTTATATAACTGGGTATAATAATTAAGCCTACCTAAACCAAACTTTTTTTTCAAGGCTACCCAGATTTTAAAAGCAGCCATCAGCGTCTTAAATTTTGTCTTTTTGTAATAACTGGGCTCGCTAAATTTCATAAAACAATTCTCGGCATGATCCCCTAACAATAACTTATATACATCGGGGAGTCCTATTTCATCAGGATCCCCCGGAGATGTACCAAACAATATACTCATGTATTGAAGGGCAGCCGACCAATAATAAAGCCTAAAATCCGGAACAGCAAACCCCCTCGCTCCCGAGGTAATGACATAAATCTAAGAGCCCTCCTTGTTTTCCCCTGTGCCCATATAAAACGATTAACAATATTTTCCAAGGTTATAAACCAATGTCTATCAAACTCCAAAGGTATTGCCCGGAACAGATAAAGGATTTTCGGTAAAAACATCATCTTCACCACATTACAACGACCAACTAACGATAAATGCAGATTGTTAATTCTATCAAAGTCAGATCTAGCTTTGTTTATAATTGGATGAATATTTCTCCCTACAATTTTCCCCAGATCTGCCATTATCGTAATTCCCAAATAAACTGCAGATTCTGCAACTCGAGGGTCATCTATATTAACATGCCTATTTTTAAGAATTTGGGTTTTAGATCTATTCAATGCATACCCAGAGAGTTTGCCGAATTCTTGTGAAACTTGCTCTACAGCCCTTAGTGCAATAAGGGGATTTGCCGCAATGATAGCCACGTCATCTGCATAAGCAAAAACTTTAGTTTCCAGGCCATGACAAACAATGGGGAGAATTTCATTATTAGCCTCAAATAAACGTATTAATTGGTCAATATATATGGCAAAAAGCAGAGGTGAACATGGACACCCCTGTCGGGTCCCTCTCTCAATAGACAAAAAGGACGTATATCCGCCATTCACCCTTATTCGGGCTGTAGGTGCCGTGTATAATGTCTGTATGGCTTTAACAAAACCACACCCCAGGCCAAACCATTTCAGCGCCTCCCATAAGAAATCCCAGGAGACCCTATCAAAGGCTTTTTCTGCATCGAGCAGCAGAGCAGCCATAGGGTCCCCTGAAACCTCTGTGGCATCAAAAAGTGTAATTACTCGACGCACATGCTGCGTCGTTCCGCGGCCTACTATAAACCCATGTTGGCCGGGATGTATAGTTTTATAGAGAATATTATTTAACCTTGTGGCCATTGCCTTAGAAAAGATCTTAACATCACTATTAATAAGCGTGATAGGCCGATAAGAACCTGGCTCTCTCGGTGGTTTACCCTTTTTCAGAAATATTATAATATCTGCACCCGCCCATGACTCTGGTGTTGATCCTCCCCGTTGGGCTAACCTTATAATCTCGACCAGATCCAATATAATTATATCAATAAAAGTTTTATAAAACTCAAGAGGGATCTGGTCGGGGCCTGCAGCCTTATTAGATGGCAAATTTTGCAAAGAGGTCAATATTTCCTCTTGTGTTAGAATTTCCTCAAGGGCCTCCATGTCTAAAGACTCAACCCGCTGATTAGGTATCTTCTCTAAATATTCTCGCATTATCATCGGTGTCTCTGATAATTCTTTACTATAAAGCTGTTGATAGAATTGATGGAACGACTCCTGTATCCCAGAACCATCGGTGATTAATCTCCGATCGGCATCATATATTTCTGAAATCTCTCCTAAAGAGGTCTTTTGTCTTAACCTAACGGCTAGAGTACGCCCCACCCGTTCACTAAACTCATGACAGTGCTGTTTTTTTGCCATATAAGTTTCCGCTGCCTTCACAGCAATACGCTCCCCTGCTTCAGCCTTTTTTATGGCCAGCTGGAATATAATTTCTTCTGTAGAACTACCTGTATTAACAGCCATAGCAAGTGCCTCTTCTAGTTTGAGTAGGCTATCTCTTACCACCTCTTCTTGTTGAACCTCCTTCTTTTGCCGAAACTTACTATAACTAGCTGTTTCCCCTCTAACCCCGGCTTTAAAAGCATCCCAAACAAACCCTAAACTTGTGCTCCCTCGATTAAAATCCCAAAATTCCCGAATCCAACCCTTCATATGAGAAACATATTCTGGATCATATAAGAGCCTCCGTTCGAAAGTCCATACACGGGTTTGCCTGGCCCCCCTATAAAGCTAACTGTTAGAACTAGGGGGTTATGATCCGAAAGTATCCTGGGTAACTTCTCAATCCTGGAATTCACTATACCCTGATGTGATACTAAAAAATAATCAAGTCGAGAAATGACCTTATGTGGTGCTGAAAAGTAGGTGCTGCCCAAATCATTAGGTTTCAGATAAGACCAGACATCCAAAAGGCCATTATTTATAATCAGGTTAGTCAGGGCCAATCCGACCCTTTTTTTCCTACCAACATATCTACTTCCTAAGAGCCCCCAGTGTACCCCCAACCCATTAATATTAAAATCCCCGCACATAATTATAGGAGTTGACCATGTTGCAAGATCAGTGTCCAAAAAGTCAAAGACTTCGGGGTCGTCCCCCGTTGATCCATAAACAGAGCATATAGTCATATTTTCCTCAGCAACTGAGCACTCAACAATCGCCCATCGTCCCCATTGATCTGCAGCTTTTTTAATAACCTTTATATCATTTCTGCGAGTCATAATAGCAACCCCTCTTGTTCGAGTGCCCTGAGACGTATTAACCATAAGATTATATCCTAACTGCTCCATAATACGGCTTCTATTACCTTCAATATGAGTCTCTTGGAGACAAAGAATATCAATACTCAAGGATTTAAACAAAATTGCTGCCCGCTGCCTCTTATTTGGGTCATTTAATCCACTGATATTAATTGTACCTATTCGTAAACTCATATTATTGTGTTTCCAAGCTTCCTACCTAAAACCCCAGCCCTACCACTTCTTAGTATCTCCAAACTACATATAGATCTTACTAACCTTTTGTTAGATATTTTATGACTCCACGTACCAACCTCATCAACATGCCTCAAAAAATATATATACCTGCTTTGTGCTGAAACCGTGCCCCCCAAACCCACAAGCGACCCCCCGCCCCCACCCCCCTTACACCCCTTACAGGCAGAAAGGTCAGGCATGACCTAGATATGGCTGCTGAGCTCACGGCTCAGACCGTACCAACCCCCTCCCCCGACCCCTCTCTATTAAATCATAGCTTTCCCAAATTTATCCAACCATATTAATAAATCAGTGACTTATAACATCTTAGTACTTCTTATGTACCCAACTGTCGATCATCTGTCAGTCAAAAGGAAATTTGACATACATATACAAAAAATCCCGTCAAACCTTAATCAGCAGCGGTGGTGGCACCACCTTTTTGCAAGAGAGAGGATACCCCCTCTGCCCTTTGGTTTCTTTTAATTCAGTGAGGTACTCTTGAGCCTTAATCTCAGAAAAAAACATTCTAACTCTCCCTTTAGTAATAACTTTTAGCCGTGCAGGAAATAGCAAAAATGCTTCACTGCCCTCCCCTGAAACAAAGATATCATCTGTCGTAAGCGCCACCTTCGTTCTACAGTCATGTGGCAAAAATCAGGCCGAGCGAAGAAGGTGTGCCCCCCAAAAGACCTCTTTGAATCGGGTCTGGCTCTATCTATTATTGCCTGTCTTAGTAAAAAGTTGCCCACAAATATAAGAATGGCTCGGGGCGCTCCCCTGGATCTTTAGGCTGGGCTTTTCTGAACATTGGGAAGCGATGAGCCCGTTGAATTTCCATCTCCCAGTTCCAGTGGGCAAGATCAGGGAAGGCACCCTTCAGCAGCGTAGTAACGAAGGCCATGATGTTCTCCCCTTCAACACTTTCCTCCAAGCCAAGCAGCCGCACATTATTGCGACGCTGCCGATTTTCAAATTCTTCAAGCTTCCAACATACGTCCATGGACTGTTTTTCCTGAGAGACCTGGAAAGCCTGTAGTTTATCAACCTGTGTCTCTACATTAGCCGTTCTTTCCTCTACTTGAGTGACTCGTGCGGTCGTATCAGCACATATTTTGTTCATCTTACGGATTGCCCCCTGTACATTTTTAGTTGCCTGTGAAGCTCTTCTGCTCTCCTGTCTTGCTTCCCCCTGCATCTGCTTGAGAGTCGTGTATAACAGCTCTAGGGTGGGGGAGGGAGCAACTACTTCAGGATTTGGGGGAGCATCATTGCCACTTTGTAGTTCAGTTCCTGTCTCTGGGCCATGGGTAATACCAAAAGACAATGTTGCAGCCGAGTAGTCCCATTCAAGTTTGCGAGTAGTTAGATCCATTGATTTAGATTTTAATTTGGGCTTAGCCCGACGTTTTGACTTATTAGACCTACTGTGTTGTGTCATCTGGGTCGCTGAAAATTCATCTGTATCAGTTTCCTCTGATGTTATCAACACGCTAGGCACAGAAGATTCAGAGTCATCGTTTAGCGAAAAGAACTTATCACCTTCTGGGGATAGCAGAGGAGCACTTAGCCACGATGGATCTTGGTTTTTCCGACCCCGTAATGTGCTGCTGAAGTTACTCCCTTGAGTCTCCACCACTGCCAACTGCACCAGAGACTGTGGCATTTCAGATATGACAGGATGAGAATCTAGCAGAGAGTCCTTCTGTACAGGGCACGTAAAAAGTGGGGGGACTCCACCATCACCATCACGATTATCCTTGTCTGTGGCATTATCTTTGTCAATAAAACTAGCAGACTTCGTAGCCAGCCCGGTATCAATAGGCAAAGCAGACTCCAATTCCGATCCTGTGGCCGCCTCTGCCTGAGTGTTAGAAGTATGACTATCAGCTGGCAGCGAGTCCTCCTCATCAGGCCGAGTATTGATTAATTGCCCGCCACCACATGAAGCAAATGCGTCCCCCAGACTGTTTGGCTCATTGCCCTTATCCTGGCCATGAACCCCGGACACGTCGTTCAACACTTCATTCATAACTGGCCCCAGAGAAAAATCAACTAATTGTGACAGGGGACTACATTGCCCAGAATCCATCTCACTGGCAGCAACCAAGCTCGAGCTGGCCACATCCACAGTTGCATCGGCGCCCCTCTGAGCCTTCTGCCGACCCGCAACACTCGGGATATCCAGGGCAGTTTGTGCCGTCATGGCTCCAGAGTCAGCAGAGATTAAGGCTGTTGTTGCACGGAACGCCTCAGCAACTGTCTGCTGTCGCATAGTTCCATCTCCCCCAGCGGCCAGACGGAAGCGAGTACCGGCAGCCACGCCGGATTCCTTCGACTTCAAGTCCTTAGCCACCTTGTTCGATTTCGGGGCCATATTGCACCGCAGCTGCAAGCCGACTCCGATGAGGAGCCGCGGGAGCCGCCGAAAGACCGCGCCGATCCGCGACCTCCAAGCTGTCAGCCGGCGATCCGCTAAGCTCCCCACACGAGCCTCAAGCCCCAATGCAAGCAGAAGGTATGTCCAACTATCCATCAAGAGAGAGGTAAGGGAAGAGAGAGCCGGCACAGGCCCTCACAGCAGTCACTCAGCGGCCATCTTGCC